>CATIWC010000725.1:0-150519 GCA_948472305.1 Vicia faba
TAAGAAACTATGTTAAAAGACTATTACTTAATGACACATATTCCATATACATTTGAAATAATTCAAATTATCTAATGAGTCTCGATATTATATATATTCACCATATTCATATTGTATTATGGTATAATAGATGTAAACAGTTTCAGTATTTTCTAATTCTCCATCACCAAATTTTAGTTTACTTCATCACTAAGAAACCAAGTTAAAAGACTATTACTTAATGACACATATTCCATATACATTTGAAATAATTCAAATTATCTAATGAGTCTCGATAGTATATTCATCCACCATATTCATATTGTATTATCGTATAATAGATGTAAATAATTTAAATATTTTTCTTCTTCTCCATCACCAAATTTTGGGTTACTTCATCACTAAGAAACTAAGTTAAGAGACTATTACTTAATGACACATATTCCATATACATTTGAAATAATTAAAATTATCTAATGAGTCTCGATAGTATATTTATTCACCATATTCATATTGTATTATGTTATAATAGATGTAAACAGTTTTAGTATTTTCTAATTCTCCATCACCAAATCTTAGGTTACTTCTTCACTAAGAAACTAAGTTAAAAGACTATTACTTAATGACACATATTCCATATACATTTAAACAAATACAAATTATCTAATGAGTCTCGATAGTATATTTATCCACCATATTCATATTGTATTATGGTATAATAGATGTAAACAGTTTCAGTATTTTCCAATTCTCCATCACCAAATTTTAGGTTACTTCATCACTAAGAAACCGAGTTAAAAGACTATTACTTAATGACACATATTCCATTTACATTTGAAATAATTCAAATTATCTAATGAGTCTCGATAGTATATTTATTCACCATACTCATATTGTATTATGGTATAATAGATGTAAACAGTTTCAGTATTTTCTAATTCTCCATCACCAAATCTTAGGTTACTTCATCACTAAGAAACTAAGTTAAAAGACTATTACTTAATGACACATATTCCATATACATTTGAAATAATTCAAATTATCTAATTAGTCTTGATAGTATATTTATCCACCATATTCATATTGTATTATGGTATAATAGATGTAAACAATTTTAGTATTTTCCAATTCTCCATCACCAAATTTTAGGTTACTTCATCACTAAGAAACTAAGTTAAAAGACTATTACTTAATGACACATATTCCATATATATTTGAAATAATTCAAATTTTCTAATGAGTCTCGATAGTATATTTATCCACCATATTCATATTGTGTTATGGTATAATAGATGTAAACAATTTCAATATTTTTCTTCTTCTCCATCACCAAATTTTAGGTTACTTCATCACTAAGAAACTAAGTTAAAAGACTATTACTTAATGACACATATTCCATATACATTTGAAATAATTCAAATTATCTAATGAGTCTCGATAGTATATTTATTCACCATATTCATATTGTATTATGGTATAATAGATGTAAACAGTTTCAGTATTTTCTAATTCTCCATCACCAAATCCTAGGTTACTTCATCACTAAGAAACTAAGTTAAAAGACTATTACTTAATGACACATATTCCATATACATTTGAAATAATTCAAATTATCTAATGAGTCTCGATAGTATATTTATCCACCATATTCATATTGTATCATGGTATAATAGATGAAAACAATTTTAGTATTTTCCAATTCTCCATCACCAAATTTTAGGTTACTTCATCACTAAGAAACTAAGTTAAAAGACTATTACTTAATGACACATATTCCATATACATTTGAAATAATTCAAATTATCTAATGACTCTCGATAGTATATTTATCCACCATATTCATATTGTATTATGGTATAATAGATGTAAACAATTTCAATATTTTTCTTCTTCTCTATCACCCAATTTTAGGTTACTTCATCACTAAAAAACTAAGTTAAAAGACTATTACTTAATGACACATATTCCATATACATTTGAAATAATTCAAATTATCTAATGAGTCTCGATATTATATATATTCACCATATTCATATTGTATTATGGTATAATAGATGTAAACAGTTTCAGTATTTTCTAATTCTCCATCACCAAATTTTAGTTTACTTCATCACTAAGAAACCAAGTTAAAAGACTATTACTTAATGACACATATTCCATATACATTTGAAATAATTCAAATTATCTAATGAGTCTCGATAGTATATTTATCCACCATATTCATATTGTATTATCGTAGAATAGATGTAAATAATTTAAATATTTTTCTTCTTCTCCATCACCAAATTTTAGGTTACTTCATCACTAAGAAACTAAGTTAAGAGACTATTACTTAATGACACATATTCCATATACATTTGAACAAATACAAATTATCTAATGAGTCTCGATAGTATATTTATCCACCATATTCATATTGTATTATGGTATAATAGATGTAAACAGTTTCAGTATTTTCTAATTCTCCATCACCAAATTTTAGGTTACTTCATCACTAAGAAACTAAGTTAAAAGACTATTACTTAATGACACATATTCCATATACATTTGAAATAATTCAAATTTTCTAATGAGTCTCGATAGTATATTTATCCACCATATTCATATTGTATTATGGTATAATACATGTAAACAGTTTCAGTATTTTCCAATTCTCCATCACCAAATTTTAGGTTACTTCATCACTAAGAAATCGAGTTAAAAGACTATTACTTAATGACACATATTCCATTTACATTTGAAATAATTCAAATTATCTAATGAGTCTCGATAGTATATTTATCCACCATATTCATATTGCATTATGGTATAATAGATGTAAACAATTTCAATATTTTCTTCTTCTCTATCACCCAATTTTAGGTTACTTCATCACTAAGAAACTAAGTTAAAAGACTATTACTTAATGACACATATTCCATATATATTTGAAATAATTCAAATTATCTAATGATTCTCGATAGTATATTTATCCACCATATTCATATTGTATTATGGTATAATAGATGTAAACAATTTCAGTATTTTCCAATTCTCCATCACCAAATTTTAGGTTACTTCATCACTAAGAAACTAAGTTAAAAGACTATTACTTAATGACACATATTCCATATACATTTGAAATAATTCAAATTATCTAATGAGTCTCGATAGTATATTTATCCACCATATTCATATTGTATTATGGTATAATAGATGTAAACAATTTCGATATTTTTCATCTTCTCCATCACCAAATTTTAGGTTACTTTATCACTAAGAAACTAAGTTAAAAGACTATTACTTAATGACACATATTCCATATACATTTGAAATAATTCAAATTATCTAATGAGTCTCGATAGTATATTTATTCACCATATTCATATTGTATTATGGTATAATAGATGTAAACAGTTTCAGTATTTTCTAATTCTCCATCACCAAATCTTAGGTTACTTCATCACTAAGAAACTAAGTTAAAAGACTATTACTTAATGACACATATTCCATATACATTTGAAATAATTCAAATTATCTAATGAGTCTCGATAGTATATTTATCCACCATATTCATATTGTATTATGGTATAATAGATGTAAACAATTTTAGTATTTTCCAATTCTCCATCACCAAATTTTAGGTTACTTCATCACTAAGAAATCGAGTTAAAAGACTATTACTTAATGACACATATTCCATATACATTTGAAATAATTCAAATTATCTAATGAGTCTCGATATTATATTTATTCACCATATTCATATTGTATTATGGTATAATAGATGTAAACAGTTTCAGTATTTTCTTATTCTCCATCACCCAATTTTAGTTTACTTCATCACTAAGAAACTAAGTTAAAAGACTATTACTTAATGACACATATTCCATATACATATTGTATTATGTTATAATAGATGTAAACAGTTTTAGTATTTTCTAATTCTCCATCACCAAATCTTAGGTTACTTCTTCACTAAGAAACTAAGTTAAAAGACTATTACTTAATGACACATATTCCATATACATTTAAACAAATACAAATTATCTAATGAGTCTCGATAGTATATTTATCCACCATATTCATATTGTATTATGGTATAATAAATGTAAACAGTTTCAGTATTTTCTAATTCTCCATCACCAAATTTTAGGTTACTTCATCACTAAGAAACTAAGTTAAAAGACTATTACTTAATGACACATATTCCATATACATTTGAAATAATTCAAATTTTCTAATGAGTCTCGATAGTATATTTATCCACCATATTCATATTGTATTATGGTATAATACATGTAAACAGTTTCAGTATTTTCCAATTCTCCATCACCAAATTTTAGGTTACTTCATCACTAAGAAACCGAGTTAAAAGACTATTACTTAATGACACATATTCCATATACATTTGAAATAATACAAATTATCTAATGAGTTTTGATAGTATATTTATCCACCATATTCATATTGTATTATGGTATAATAGATGTAAATAGTTTCAGTATTTTCTAATTCTCCATCACCAAATTTTAGGTTACTTCATCACTAAGAAACTAAGTTAAAAGACTATTACTTAATGACACATATTCCATATACATTTGAAATAATTCAAATTTTCTAATGAGTCTCGATAGTAGATTAATCCACCATATTCATATTGTATTATGGTATAATAGATGTAAACAATTTCAATATTTTTCTTCTTCTCCATCACCAAATTTTAGGTTACTTCATCACTAAGAAACAAAGTTAAAAGACTATTACTTAATGACACATATTCCATATACATTTGAAATAATTCAAATTATCTAATGAGTCTCGATAGTATATTTATTCACCATATTCATATTGTATTATGGTATAATAGATGTAAACACTTTCAGTATTTTCTAATTCTCCATCACCAAATCTTAGGTTACTTCTTCACTAAGAAACTAAGTTAAAAGACTATTACTTAATGACACATATTCCATATACATTTAAACAAATACAAATTATCTAATGAGTCTCGATAGTATATTTATCCACCATATTCATATTGTATTATGGTATAATAGATGTAAACAGTTTAAGTATTTTCTAATTCTCCATCACCAAATTTTATGTTACTTCATCACTAAGAAACTAAGTTAAAAGACTATTACTTAATGACACATATTCCATATACATTTGAAATAATTCAAATTTTCTAATGAGTCTCGATAGTATATTTATCCACCATATTCATATTGTATTATGGTATAATACATGTAAACAGTTTCAGTATTTTCCAATTCTCCATCACCAAATTTTAGGTTACTTCATCACTAAGAAATCGAGTTAAAAGACTATTACTTAATGACACATATTCCATTTACATTTGAAATAATTCAAATTATCTAATAAGTCTCGATAGTATATTTATCCACCATATTCATATTGTATTATGGTATAATAGATGTAAACAATTTCAATATTTTCTTCTTCTCTATCACCCAATTTTAGGTTACTTCATCACTAAGAAACTAAGTTAAAAGACTATTACTTAATGACACATATTCCATATACATTTGAAATAATTCAAATTTTCTAATGAGTCTCGATAGTATATTTATCCACCATATTCATATTGTATTATGGTATAATACATGTAAACAGTTTCAGTATTTTCCAATTCTCCATCACCAAATTTTAGGTTACTTCATCACTAAGAAACCGAGTTAAAAGACTATTACTTAATGACACATATTCCATATACATTTGAAATAATACAAATTATCTAATGAGTCTCGATAGTATATTTATCCACCATATTCATATTGTATTATGGTATAATATATGTAAATAGTTTCAGTATTTTCTAATTCTCCATCACCAAATTTTAGGTTACTTCATCACTAAGAAACTAAGTTAAAAGACTATTACTTAATGACACATATTCCATATACATTTGAAATAATTCAAATTATCTAATGAGTCTCGATAGTATATTTATTCACCATATTCATATTGTATTATGTTATAATAGATGTAAACAGTTTTAGTATTTTCTAATTCTCCATCACCAAATCTTAGGTTACTTCTTCACTAAGAAACTAAGTTAAAAGACTATTACTTAATGACACATATTCCATATACATTTAAACAAATACAAATTATCTAATGAGTCTCGATAGTATATTTATCCACCATATTCATATTGTATTATGGTATAATAGATGTAAATAGTTTCAGTATTTTCTAATTCTCCATCACCAAATTTTAGGTTACTTCATCACTAAGAAACTAAGTTAAAAGACTATTACTTAATGACACATATTCCATATACATTTGAAATAATTCAAATTTTCTAATGAGTCTCGATAGTAGATTAATCCACCATATTCATATTTTGTTATGGTATAATAGATGTAAACAATTTCAATATTTTTCTTCTTCTCCATCACCAAATTTTAGGTTACTTCATCACTAAGAAACAAAGTTAAAAGACTATTACTTAATGACACATATTCCATATACATTTGAAATAATTCAAATTATCTAATGAGTCTCGATAGTATATTTATTCACCATATTCATATTGTATTATGGTATAATAGATGTAAACAGTTTCAGTATTTTCTAATTCTCCATCACCAAATCTTAGGTTACTTCTTCACTAAGAAACTAAGTTAAAAGACTATTACTTAATGACACATATTCCATATACATTTAAACAAATACAAATTATCTAATGAGTCTCGATAGTATATTTATCCACCATATTCATATTGTATTATGGTATAATAGATGTAAACAGTTTCAGTATTTTCTAATTCTCCATCACCAAATTTTAGGTTACTTCATCACTAAGAAACTAAGTTAAAAGACTATTACTTAATGACACATATTCCATATACATTTGAAATAATTCAAATTTTCTAATGAGTCTCGATAGTATATTTATCCACCATATTCATATTGTATTATGGTATAATACATGTAAACAGTTTCAGTATTTTCCAATTCTCCATCACCAAATTTTAGGTTACTTCATCACTAAGAAATCGAGTTAAAAGACTATTACTTAATGACACATATTTCATTTACATTTGAAATAATTCAAATTATCTAATAAGTCTCGATAGTATATTTATCCACCATATTCATATTTTATTATGGTATAATAGATGTAAACAATTTCAATATTTTCTTCTTCTCTATCACCCAATTTTAGCTTACTTCATCACTAAGAAACTAAGTTAAAAGACTATTACTTAATGACACATATTCCATATACATTTGAAATAATTCAAATTATCTAATGAGTCTCAATAGTATATTTATCCACCATATTCATATTGTATTATGGTATAATAGATGTAAACAATTTTAGTATTTTCCAATTCTCCATCACCAAGTTTTAGGTTACTTCATCACTAAGAAACCAAGTTAAAAGACTATTACTTAATGACACATATTCCGTATACATTTGAAATAATTCAAATTATCTAATGAGTCTCGATAGTATATTTATCCACCATATTCATATTGTATTATCGTATAATAGATGTAAATAATTTAAATATTTTTCTTCTTCTCCATCACCAAATTTTAGGTTACTTCATCACTAAGAAACTAAGTTAAGAGACTATTACTTAATGACACATATTCCATATACATTTGAAATAATTCAAATTATCTAATGAGTCTCGATAGTATATTTATTCACCATATTCATATTGTATTATGTTATAATAGATGTAAACAGTTTTAGTATTTTCTAATTCTCCATCACCAAATCTTAGGTTACTTCTTCACTAAGAAACTAAGTTAAAAGACTATTACTTAATGACACATATTCCATATACATTTAAACAAATACAAATTATCTAATGAGTCTCGATAGTATATTTATCCACCATATTCATATTGTATTATGGTATAATAGATGTAAACAGTTTCAGTATTTTCTAATTCTCCATCACCAAATTTTAGGTTACTTCATCACTAAGAAACTAAGTTAAAAGACTATTACTTAATGACACATATTCCATATACATTTGAAATAATTCAAATTTTCTAATGAGTCTCGATAGTATATTTATCCACCATATTCATATTGTATTATGGTATAATACATGTAAACAGTTTCAGTATTTTCCAATTCTCCATCACCAAATTTTAGGTTACTTCATCACTAAGAAACCGAGTTAGAAGACTATTACTTAATGACACATATTCCATATACATTTGAAATAATACAAATTATCTAATGAGTCTCGATAGTATATTTATCCACCATATTCATATTGTATTATGGTATAATAGATGTAAATAGTTTCAGTATTTTCTAATTCTCCATCACCAAATTTTAGGTTACTTCATCACTAAGAAACTAAGTTAAAAGACTATTACTTAATGACACATATTCCATATACATTTGAAATAATTCAAATTTTCTAATGAGTCTCGATAGTAGATTAATCCACCATATTCATATTGTATTATGGTATAATAGATGTAAACAATTTCAATATTTTTCTTCTTCTCCATCACCAAATTTTAGGTTACTTCATCACTAAGAAACAAAGTTAAAAGACTATTACTTAATGACACATATTCCATATACATTTGAAATAATTCAAATTATCTAATGAGTCTCGATAGTATATTTATTCACCATATTCATATTGTATTATGGTATAATAGATGTAAACAGTTTCAGTATTTTCTAATTCTCCATCACCAAATCTTAGATTACTTCATCACTAAGAAACTAAGTTAAAAGACTATTACTTAATGACACATATTCCATATACATTTGAAATAATTCAAATTATCTAATGAGTCTCGATAGTATATTTATTCACCATATTCATATTGTATTATGGTATAATAGATGTAAACAGTTTCAGTATTTTCTAATTCTCCATCACAAAATCCTAGGTTACTTCATCACTAAGAAACTAAGTTAAAAGACTATTACTTAATGACACATATTCCATATACATTTGAAATAATTCAAATTATCTAATGAATCTCGATAGTATATTTATTCACCATATTCATATTGTATTATGGTATAATAGATGTAAACAATTTTAGTATTTTCCAATTCTCCATCACCAAATTTTAGGTTACTTCATCACTAAGAAACTAAGTTAAAAGACTATTACTTAATGACACATATTCCATATACATTTGAAATAATTCAAATTATCTAATGACTCTCGATAGTATATTTATCCACCATATTCATATTGTATTATCGTATAATAGATGTAAACAATTTCAATGTTTTTCTTCTTCTCCATCACCAAATTTTAGGTTACTTCATCACTAAAAAACTAAGTCAAAAGACTATTACTTAATGACACATATTCCATATACATTTGAAATAATTCAAATTATCTAATAAGTCTCGATATTATATTTATTCACCATATTCATATTGTATTATGGTATAATAGATGTAAACAGTTTCAGTATTTTCTAATTCTCCATCACCAAATTTTAGTTTACTTAATCACTAAGAAACCAAGTTAAAAGACTATTACTTAATGACACATATTCCATATACATTTGAAATAATTCAAATTATCTAATGAGTCTCGATAGTATATTTATCCACCATATTCATATTGTATTATCGTATAATAGATGTAAATAATTTAAATATTTTTCTTCTTCTCCATCACCAAATTTTAGGTTACTTCATCACTAAGAAACTAAGTTAAGAGACTATTACTTAATGACACATATTCCATATACATTTGAAATAATTCAAATTATCTAATGAGTCTCGATAGTATATTTATTCACCATATTCATATTGTATTATGTTATAATAGATGTAAACAGTTTCAGTATTTTCTAATTCTCCATCACCAAATTTTAGGTTACTTCATCACTAAGAAACTAAGTTAAAAGACTATTACTTAATGACACATATTCCATATACATTTGAAATAATTCAAATTTTATAATGAGTCTCGATAGTATATTTATCCACCATATTCATATTGTATTATGGTATAATACATGTAAACAGTTTCAGTATTTTCCAATTCTCCATCACCAAATTTTAGGTTACTTCATCATTAAGAAACTGAGTTAAAAGACTATTACTTAATGACACATATTCCATATACATTTGAAATAATTCAAATTATCTAATGAGTCTCGATAGTATATTTATTCACCATATTCATATTGTATTAAGGTATAATAGATGTAAACAGTTTCAGTATTTTCTAATTCTCCATCACCAAATCTTAGGTTACTTCATCACTAAGAAACTAAGTTAAAAGACTATTACTTAATGACACATATTCCATATACATTTGAAATAATTCAAATTATCTAATGAGTTTCGATAGTATATTTATCCACCATATTCATATTGTATTATGGTATAATAGATGTAAACAATTTTAGTATTTTCCAATTCTCCATCACCAAATTTTAGGTTACTTCATCACTAAGAAACAAAGTTAAAAGACTATTACTTAATGACACATATTCCATATACATTTGAAATAATTCAAATTATCTAATGACTCACGATAGTATATTTATCCACCATATTCATATTGTATTATCGTAAAATAGATGTAAATAATTTCAATGTTTTTCTTCTTCTCCATCACCAAATTTTAGGTTACTTTCTCACTAAGAAACTAACTTAAAAGACTGTTACTTAATGACACATATTCCATATACATTTGAAATAATTCAAATTATCTAATGAGTCTCGATAGTATGTTTATTCACCATATTCATATTGTATTATGGTATAATAGATGTAAACAGTTTCAGTATTTTCTAATTCTCCATCACCAAATTTTAGGTTACTTCATCACTAAGAAACTAAGTTAAAAGACTATTACTTAATGACACATATTCCATATACATTTGAAATAATTCAAATTATCTAATGACTCTCGATAGTATATTTATCCACCATATTCATATTGTATTATCGTATAATAGATGTAAACAATTTCAATGTTTTTCTTCTTCTCCATCACCAAATTTTAGTTACTTCATCACTAAAAAACTAAGTTAAAAGACTATTACTTAATGACACATATTCCATATACATTTGAAATAATTCAAATTATCTAATGAGTCTCGATATTATATTTATTCACCATATTCATATTGTATTATGGTATAATAGATGTAAACAGTTTCAGTATTTTCTAATTCTCCATCACCAAATTTTAGTTTACTTCATCCCTAAGAAACCAAGTTAAAAGACTATTACTTAATGACACATATTCCATATACATTTGAAATAATTCAAATTATCTAATGAGTCTCGATAGTATATTTATCCACCATATTCATATTGTATTGTCGTATAATAGATGTAAACAATTAAAATTTTTTTCTTCTTCTCCATCACCAAATTTTAGGTTACTTCATCACTAAGAAACTAAGTTAAAAGACTATTACTTAATGACACATATTCCATATACATTTGAAATAATTCAAATTATCTAATGACTCTCGATAGTATATTTATCCACCATATTCATATTGTATTATCGTATAATAGATGTAAACAATTTCAATGTTTTTCTTCTTCTCCATCACCAAATTTTAGGTTACTTTATCACTAAAAAACTAAGTTAAAAGACTATTACTTAATGACACATATTACATATACATTTGAAATAATTCAAATTATCTAATGAGTCTCGATATTATATTTATTCACCATATTCATATTGTATTATGGTATAATAGATGTAAACAGTTTCAGTATTTTCTAATTCTCCATCACCAAATTTTAGTTTACTTCATCACTAAGAAACCAAGTTAAAAGACTATTACTTAATGACACATATTCCATATACATTTGAAATAATTCAAATTATCTAATGAGTCTCGATAGTATATTTATCCACCATATTCATATTGTATTATCGTATAATAGATGTAAACAATTAAAATATTTTTCTTCTTCTCCATCACCAAATTTTAGGTTACTTCATCACTAAGAAACTAAGTTAAGAGACTATTACTTAATGACACATATTCCATATACATTTGAAATAATTCAAATTATCTAATGAGTCTCGATAGTATATTTATTCACCATATTCATATTGTATTATGTTATAATAGATGTAAACAGTTTTAGTGTTTTCTAATTCTCCATCACCAAATCTTAGGTTACTTCATCACTAAGAAACTAAGTTGAAAGACTATTACTTAATGACACATATTCCATATACATTTGAAATAATTCAAATTATCTAATGAGTCTCGATAGTATATTTATCCACCATATTCATATTGTGTTATGGTATAATAAATGTAATCAATTTCAGTATTTTCTAATTCTCCATCACCAAATCTTAGGTTACTTCATCACTAAGAAACTAAGTTAAAAGACTATTACTTAATGACACATATTCCATATACATTTGAAATAATTCAAATTATCTAATGAGTCTCGATAGTATATTTATTCACCATATTCATATTGTATTATGGTATAATAGATGTAAACAGTTTCAGTATTTTCCAATTCTCCATCACCAAATTTTAGGTTACTTCATCACTAAGAAACCGAGTTAAAAGACTATTACTTAATGACACATATTCCATATACATTTAAAATAATACAAATTATCTAATGAGTCTCGATAGTATATTTATCCACCATATTCATATTGTATTATGGTATAATAGATGTAAATAGTTTCAGTATTTTCTAATTCTCCATCACCAAATTTTAGGTTACTTCATCACTAAGAAACTAAGTTAAAAGACTATTACTTAATGACACATATTCCATATACATTTGAAATAATTCAAATTTTCTAATGAGTCTCGATAGTAGATTAATCCACCATATTCATATTGTATTATGGTATAATAGATGTAAACAATTTCAATATTTTTCTTCTTCTCCATCACCAAATTTTAGGTTACTTCATCACTAAGAAACTAAGTTAAAAGACTATTACTTAATGACACATATTCCATATACATTTGAAATAATTCAAATTATCTAAGGAGTCTCGATAGTATATTTATTCACCATATTCATATTGTATTATGGTATAATAGATGTAAACAGTTTCGGTATTTTCTAATTCTCCATCACCAAATCTTAGGTTACTTCATCACTAAGAAACTAAGTTAAAAGACTATTACTTAATGACACATATTCCATATACATTTGAAATAATTCAAATTATCTAATGAGTCTCGATAATATATTTATCCACCATATTCATATTGTATTATGGTATAATAGATGTAAACAATTTCAATATTTTTCTTCTTCTCCATCACCAAATTTTAGGTTACTTCATCACTAAGAAACCAAGTTAAAAGACTATTACTTAATGACACATATTCCATATACATTTGAAATAATTCAAATTATCTAATGAGTCTCGATAGTATATTTATCCACCATATTCATATTGTATTATCGTATAATAGATGTAAATAATTTAAATATTTTTCTTCTTCTCCATCACCAAATTTTAGGTTACTTCATCACTAAGAAACTAAGTTAAGAGACTATTACTTAATGACACATATTCCATATACATTTGAAATAATTCAAATTATCTAATGAGTCTCGATAGTATATTTATTCACCATATTCATATTGTATTATGTTATAATAGATGTAAACAGTTTTAGTATTTTCTAATTCTCCATCACCAAATCTTAGGTTACTTCTTCACTAAGAAACTAAGTTAAAAGACTATTACTTAATGACACATATTCCATATACATTTAAACAAATACAAATTATCTAATGAGTCTCGATAGTATATTTATCCACCATATTCATATTGTATTATGGTATAATAGATGTAAACAGTTTCAGTATTTTCTAATTCTCCATCACCAAATTTTAGATTACTTCATCACTAAGAAACTAAGTTAAAAGACTATTACTTAATGACACATATTCCATATACATTTGAAATAATTCAAATTTTCTAATGAGTCTCGATAGTATATTTATCCACCATATTCATATTGTATTATGGTATAATACATGTAAACAGTTTCAGTATTTTCCAATTCTCCATCACCAAGTTTTAGGTTACTTCATCATTAAGAAACCGAGTTAAAAGACTATTACTTAATGACACATATTCCATATACATTTGAAATAATTCAAATTATCTAATGAGTCTCGATAGTATATTTATTCACCATATATATATTGTATTATGGTATAATAGATGTAAATAGTTTCAGTATTTTCTAATTCTCCATCACCAAATCTTAGGTTACTTCATCACCAAGAAACTAAGTTAAAAGACTATTACTTAATAACACATATTCCATATACATTTGAAATAATTCAAATTATCTAATGAGTCTCGATACTATATTTATCCACCATATTCATATTGTATTATGGTATAATAGATGTAAACAATTTTAGTATTTTCCAATTCTCCATCACCAAATTTTAGGTTACTTTATCACTAAGAAACAAAGTTAAAAGACTATTACTTAATGAAACATATTCCATATACATTTGAAATAATTCAAATTATCTAATGACTCTCGATAGTATATTTATCCACCATATTCATATTGTATTATCGTATAATAGATGTAAACAATTTCAATGTTTTTCTTCTTCTCCATCACCAAATTTTAGGTTACTTCATCACTAAGAAACTAAGTTAAAAGACTATTACTTAATGACACATATTCCATATACATTTGAAATAATTCAAATTATCTAATGAGTCTCGATAGTATATTTATTCACCATATTCATATTGTATTATGGTATAATAGATGTAAACAGTTTCAGTATTTTCTAATTCTCCATCACCAAATTTTGGTTTACTTCATCCATAAGAAACCAAGTTAAAAGACTATTACTTAATGACACATATTCCATATACATTTGAAATAATTCAAATTATCTAATGAGTCTCGATAGTATATTTATCCACCATATTCATATTGTATTGTCGTATAATAGATGTAAACAATAAAAAAATTTTCTTCTTCTCCATCACCAAATTTTAGGTTACTTCATCATTAAGAAACCTAGTTAAAAGACTATTACTTAATGACACATATTCCATATACATTTGAAATAATTCAAATTATCTAATGACTCTCGATAGTATATTTATCCACCATATTCATATTGTATTATCGTATAATAGATGTAAACAATTTCAATGTTTTTCTTCTTCTCCATCACCAAATTTTAGGTTACTTTATCACTAAAAAACTAAGTTAAAAGACTATTACTTAATGACACATATTACATATACATTTGAAATAATTCAAATTATCTAATGAGTCTCGATATTATATTTATTCACCATATTCATATTGTATTATGGTATAATATATGTAAACAGTTTCAGTATTTTCTAATTCTCCATCACCAAATTTTAGTTTACTTCATCACTAAGAAACCAAGTTAAAAGACTATTACTTAATGACACATATTCCATATACATTTGAAATAATTCAAATTATCTAATGAGTCTCGATAGTATATTTATCCACCATATTCATATTGTATTGTCGTATAATAGATGTAAACAATTAAAATATTTTTCTTCTTCTCCATCACCAAATTTTAGGTTACTTCATCACTAAGAAACTAAGTTAAGAGACTATTACTTAATGACACATATTCCATATACATTTGAAATAATTCAAATTATCTAATGAGTCTCGATAGTATATTTATTCACCATATTCATATTGTATTATGTTATAATAGATGTAAACAGTTTTAGTGTTTTCTAATTCTCCATCACCAAATCTTAGGTTACTTCATCACTAAGAAACTAAGTTGAAAGACTATTACTTAATGACACATATTCCATATACATTTGAAATAATTCAAATTATCTAATGAGTCTCGATAGTATATTTATCCACCATATTCATATTGTGTTATGGTATAATAAATGTAATCAATTTCAGTATTTTCTAATTCTCCATCACCAAATCTTAGGTTACTTCATCACTAAGAAACTAAGTTAAAAGACTATTACTTAATGACACATATTCCATATACATTTGAAATAATTCAAATTATCTAATGAGTCTCGATAGTATATTTATTCACCATATTCATATTGTATTATGGTATAATAGATGTAAACAGTTTCAGTATTTTCCAATTCTCCATCACCAAATTTTAGGTTACTTCATCACTAAGAAACCGAGTTAAAAGACTATTACTTAATGACACATATTCCATATACATTTGAAATAATACAAATTATCTAATGAGTCTCGATAGTATATTTATCCACCATATTCATATTGTATTATGGTATAATAGATGTAAATAGTTTCAGTATTTTCTAATTCTCCATCACCAAATTTTAGGTTACTTCATCACTAAGAAACTAAGTTAAAAGACTATTACTTAATGACACATATTCCATATACATTTGAAATAATTCAAATTTTCTAATGAGTCTCGATAGTAGATTAATCCACCAATGGTATAATAGATATAAACAATTTCAATATTTTTCTTCTTCTCCACCACCAAATTTTAGGTTACTTCATCACTAAGAAACTAAGTTAAAAGACTATTACTTAATGACACATATTCCATATACATTTGAAATAATTCAAATTATCTAATGAGTCTCGATAGTATATTTATTCAACATATTCATATTGTATTATGTTATAATAGATGTAAACAGTTTCAGTATTTTCTAATTCTCCATCACCAAATCTTAGGTTACTTCATCACTAAGAAACTAAGTTAAAAGACTATTACTTAATGACACATATTCCATATACATTTGAAATAATTCAAATTATCTAATGAGTCTCGATAATATATTTATCCACCATATTCATATTGTATTATGGTATAATAGATGTAAACAATTTCAATATTTTTCTTCTTCTCCATCACCAAATTTTAGGTTACTTCATCACTAAGAAACCAAGTTAAAAGACTATTACTTAATGACACATATTCCATATACATTTGAAATAATTCAAATTATCTAATGAGTCTCGATAGTATATTTATCCACCATATTCATATTGTATTATCGTATAATAGATGTAAATAATTTAAATATTTTTCTTCTTCTCCATCACCAAATTTTAGGTTACTTCATCACTAAGAAACTAAGTTAAGAGACTATTACTTAATGACACATATTCCATATACATTTGAAATAATTCAAATTATCTAATGAGTCTCGATAGTATATTTATTCACCATATTCATATTGTATTATGTTATAATAGATGTAAACAGTTTTAGTATTTTCTAATTCTCCATCACCAAATCTTAGGTTACTTCTTCACTAAGAAACTAAGTTAAAAGACTATTACTTAATGACACATATTCCATATACATTTAAACAAATACAAATTATCTAATGAGTCTCGATAGTATATTTATCCACCATATTCATATTGTATTATGGTATAATAGATGTAAACAGTTTCAGTATTTTCTAATTCTCCATCACCAAATTTTAGATTACTTCATCACTAAGAAACTAAGTTAAAAGACTATTACTTAATGACACATATTCCATATACATTTGAAATAATTCAAATTTTCTAATGAGTCTCGATAGTATATTTATCCACCATATTCATATTGTATTATGGTATAATACATGTAAACAGTTTCAGTATTTTCCAATTCTCCATCACCAAGTTTTAGGTTACTTCATCATTAAGAAACCGAGTTAAAAGACTATTACTTAATGACACATATTCCATATACATTTGAAATAATTCAAATTATCTAATGAGTCTCGATAGTATATTTATTCACCATATATATATTGTATTATGGTATAATAGATGTAAATAGTTTCAGTATTTTCTAATTCTCCATCACCAAATCTTAGGTTACTTCATCACCAAGAAACTAAGTTAAAAGACTATTACTTAATAACACATATTCCATATACATTTGAAATAATTCAAATTATCTAATGAGTCTCGATACTATATTTATCCACCATATTCATATTGTATTATGGTATAATAGATGTAAACAATTTTAGTATTTTCCAATTCTCCATCACCAAATTTTAGGTTACTTTATCACTAAGAAACAAAGTTAAAAGACTATTACTTAATGAAACATATTCCATATACATTTGAAATAATTCAAATTATCTAATGACTCTCGATAGTATATTTATCCACCATATTCATATTGTATTATCGTATAATAGATGTAAACAATTTCAATGTTTTTCTTCTTCTCCATCACCAAATTTTAGGTTACTTCATCACTAAGAAACTAAGTTAAAAGACTATTACTTAATGACACATATTCCATATACATTTGAAATAATTCAAATTATCTAATGAGTCTCGATAGTATATTTATTCACCATATTCATATTGTATTATGGTATAATAGATGTAAACAGTTTCAGTATTTTCTAATTCTCCATCACCAAATTTTGGTTTACTTCATCCATAAGAAACCAAGTTAAAAGACTATTACTTAATGACACATATTCCATATACATTTGAAATAATTCAAATTATCTAATGAGTCTCGATAGTATATTTATCCACCATATTCATATTGTATTGTCGTATAATAGATGTAAACAATAAAAAAATTTTCTTCTTCTCCATCACCAAATTTTAGGTTACTTCATCATTAAGAAACCTAGTTAAAAGACTATTACTTAATGACACATATTCCATATACATTTGAAATAATTCAAATTATCTAATGACTCTCGATAGTATATTTATCCACCATATTCATATTGTATTATCGTATAATAGATGTAAACAATTTCAATGTTTTTCTTCTTCTCCATCACCAAATTTTAGGTTACTTTATCACTAAAAAACTAAGTTAAAAGACTATTACTTAATGACACATATTACATATACATTTGAAATAATTCAAATTATCTAATGAGTCTCGATATTATATTTATTCACCATATTCATATTGTATTATGGTATAATATATGTAAACAGTTTCAGTATTTTCTAATTCTCCATCACCAAATTTTAGTTTACTTCATCACTAAGAAACCAAGTTAAAAGACTATTACTTAATGACACATATTCCATATACATTTGAAATAATTCAAATTATCTAATGAGTCTCGATAGTATATTTATCCACCATATTCATATTGTATTGTCGTATAATAGATGTAAACAATTAAAATATTTTTCTTCTTCTCCATCACCAAATTTTAGGTTACTTCATCACTAAGAAACTAAGTTAAGAGACTATTACTTAATGACACATATTCCATATACATTTGAAATAATTCAAATTATCTAATGAGTCTCGATAGTATATTTATTCACCATATTCATATTGTATTATGTTATAATAGATGTAAACAGTTTTAGTGTTTTCTAATTCTCCATCACCAAATCTTAGGTTACTTCATCACTAAGAAACTAAGTTGAAAGACTATTACTTAATGACACATATTCCATATACATTTGAAATAATTCAAATTATCTAATGAGTCTCGATAGTATATTTATCCACCATATTCATATTGTGTTATGGTATAATAAATGTAATCAATTTCAGTATTTTCTAATTCTCCATCACCAAATCTTAGGTTACTTCATCACTAAGAAACTAAGTTAAAAGACTATTACTTAATGACACATATTCCATATACATTTGAAATAATTCAAATTATCTAATGAGTCTCGATAGTATATTTATTCACCATATTCATATTGTATTATGGTATAATAGATGTAAACAGTTTCAGTATTTTCCAATTCTCCATCACCAAATTTTAGGTTACTTCATCACTAAGAAACCGAGTTAAAAGACTATTACTTAATGACACATATTCCATATACATTTGAAATAATACAAATTATCTAATGAGTCTCGATAGTATATTTATCCACCATATTCATATTGTATTATGGTATAATAGATGTAAATAGTTTCAGTATTTTCTAATTCTCCATCACCAAATTTTAGGTTACTTCATCACTAAGAAACTAAGTTAAAAGACTATTACTTAATGACACATATTCCATATACATTTGAAATAATTCAAATTTTCTAATGAGTCTCGATAGTAGATTAATCCACCAATGGTATAATAGATATAAACAATTTCAATATTTTTCTTCTTCTCCACCACCAAATTTTAGGTTACTTCATCACTAAGAAACTAAGTTAAAAGACTATTACTTAATGACACATATTCCATATACATTTGAAATAATTCAAATTATCTAATGAGTCTCGATAGTATATTTATTCAACATATTCATATTGTATTATGTTATAATAGATGTAAACAGTTTCAGTATTTTCTAATTCTCCATCACCAAATCTTAGGTTACTTCATCACTAAGAAACTAAGTTAAAAGACTATTACTTAATGACACATATTCCATATACATTTGAAATAATTCAAATTATCTAATGAGTCTCGATAGTATATTTATCCACCATATTCATATTGTATTATGGTATAATAGATGTAAACAATTTCAATATTTTTCTTCTTCTCCATCACCAAATTTTAGGTTACTTCATCACTAAGAAACCAAGTTAAAAGACTATTACTTAATGACACATATTTCATATACATTTGAAATAATTCAAATTATCTAATGAGTCTCGATAGTATATTTATCCACCATATTCATATTGTATTATCGTATAATAGATGTAAATAATTTAAATATTTTTCTTCTTCTCCATCACCAAATTTTAGGTTACTTCATCACTAAGAAACTAAGTTAAGAGACTATTACTTAATGAAACATATTCCATATACATTTGAAATAATTCAAATTATCTAATGAGTCTCGATAGTATATTTATTCACCATATTCATATTGTATTATGTTATAATAGATGTAAACAGTTTTAGTATTTTCTAATTCTCCATCACCAAATCTTAGGTAACTTCTTCACTAAGAAACTAAGTTAAAAGACTATTACTTAATGACACATATTCCATATACATTTAAACAAATACAAATTATCTAATGAGTCTCGATAGTATATTTATCCACCATATTCATATTGTATTATGGTATAATAGATGTAAACAGTTTCAGTATTTTCTAATTCTCCATCACCAAATTTTAGTTTACTTCATCACTAAGAAACTAAGTTAAAAGACTATTACTTAATGACACATATTCCATATACATTTAAAATAATACAAATTATCTAATGAGTCTCGATAGTATATTTATCCACCATATTCATATTGTATTATGGTATAATAGATGTAAATAGTTTCAGTATTTTCTAATTCTCCATCACCAAATTTTATGTTACTTCATCACTAAGAAACTAAGTTAAAAGACTATTACTTAATGACACATATTCCATATACATTTGAAATAATTCAAATTTTCTAATGAGTCTCGATAGTAGATTAATCCACCATATTCATATTGTATTATGGTATAATAGATGTAAACAATTTCAATATTTTTCTTCTTCTCCATCACCAAATTTTAGGTTACTTCATCACTAAGAAACTAAGTTAAAAGACTATTACTTAATGACACATATTCCATATACATTTGAAATAATTCAAATTATCTAAGGAGTCTCGATAGTATATTTATTCACCATATTCATATTGTATTATGGTATAATAGATGTAAACAATTTCAGTATTTTCTAATTCTCCATCACCAAATCTTAGGTTACTTCATCACTAAGAAACTAAGTTAAAAGACTATTACTTAATGACACATATTCCATATACATTTGAAATAATTCAAATTATCTAATGAGTCTCGATAGTATATTTATCCACCATATTCATATTGTATTATGGTATAATAGATGTAAACAATTTCAATATTTTTCTTCTTCTCCATCACCAAATTTTAGGTTACTTCATCACTAAGAAACCAAGTTAAAAGACTATTACTTAATGACACATATTCCATATACATTTGAAATAATTCAAATTATCTAATGAGTCTCGATAGTATATTTATCCACCATATTCATATTGTATTATCGTATAATAGATGTAAATAATTTAAATATTTTTCTTCTTCTCCATCACCAAATTTTAGGTTACTTCATCACTAAGAAACTAAGTTAAGAGACTATTACTTAATGACACATATTCCATATACATTTGAAATAATTCAAATTATCTAATGAGTCTCGATAGTATATTTATTCACCATATTCATATTGTATTATGTTATAATAGATGTAAACAGTTTTAGTATTTTCTAATTCTCCATCACCAAATCTTAGGTTACTTCTTCACTAAGAAACTAAGTTAAAAGACTATTACTTAATGACACATATTCCATATACATTTAAACAAATACAAATTATCTAATGAGTCTCGATAGTATATTTATCCACCATATTCATATTGTATTATGGTATAATAGATGTAAACAGTTTCAGTATTTTCTAATTCTCCATCACCAAATTTTAGGTTACTTCATCACTAAGAAACTAAGTTAAAAGACTATTACTTAATGACACATATTCCATATACATTTGAAATAATTCAAATTTTCTAATGAGTCTCGATAGTATATTTATCCACCATATTCATATTGTATTATGGTATAATACATGTAAACAGTTTCAGTATTTTCCAATTCTCCATCACCAAGTTTTAGGTTACTTCATCATTAAGAAACCGAGTTAAAAGACTATTACTTAATGACACATATTCCATATACATTTGAAATAATTCAAATTATCTAAAGAGTCTCGATAGTATATTTATTCACCATATATATATTGTATTATGGTATAATAGATGTAAATAGTTTCAGTATTTTCTAATTCTCCATCACCAAATCTTAGGTTACTTCATCACCAAGAAACTAAGTTAAAAGACTATTACTTAATAACACATATTCCATATACATTTGAAATAATTCAAATTATCTAATGAGTCTCGATACTATATTTATCCACCATATTCATATTGTATTATGGTATAATAGATGTAAACAATTTTAGTATTTTCCAATTCTCCATCACCAAATTTTAGGTTACTTTATCACTAAGAAAGAAAGTTAAAAGACTATTACTTAATGACACATATTCCATATACATTTGAAATAATTCAAATTATCTAATGACTCTCGATAGTATATTTATCCACCATATTCATATTGTATTATCGTATAATAGATGTAAACAATTTCAATGTTTTTCTTCTTCTCCATCACCAAATTTTAGGTTACTTCATCACTAAGAAACTAAGTTAAAAGACTATTACTTAATGACACATATTCCATATACATTTGAAATAATTCAAATTATCTAATGAGTCTCGATAGTATATTTATTCACCATATTCATATTGTATTATGGTATAATAGATGTAAACAGTTTCAGTATTTTCTAATTCTCCATCACCAAATTTTGGTTTACTTCATCCATAAGAAACCAAGTTAAAAGACTATTACTTAATGACACATATTCCATATACATTTGAAATAATTCAAATTATCTAATGAGTCTTGATAGTATATTTATCCACCATATTCATATTGTATTGTCGTATAATAGATGTAAACAATAAAAAAAATTTCTTCTTCTCCATCACCAAATTTTAGGTTACTTCATCATTAAGAAACCTAGTTAAAAGACTATTACTTAATGACACATATTCCATATACATTTGAAATAATTCAAATTATCTAATGACTCTCGATAGTATATTTATCCACCATATTCATATTGTATTATCGTATAATAGATGTAAACAATTTCAATGTTTTTCTTCTTCTCCATCACCAAATTTTAGGTTACTTTATCACTAAAAAACTAAGTTAAAAGACTATTACTTAATGACACATATTACATATACATTTGAAATAATTCAAATTATCTAATGAGTCTCGATATTATATTTATTCACCATATTCATATTGTATTATGGTATAATAGATGTAAACAGTTTCAGTATTTTCTAATTCTCCATCACCAAATTTTAGTTTACTTCATCACTAAGAAACCAAGTTAAAAGACTATTACTTAATGACACATATTCCATATACATTTGAAATAATTCAAATTATCTAATGAGTCTCGATAGTATATTTATCCACCATATTCATATTGTATTGTCGTATAATAGATGTAAACAATTAAAATATTTTTCTTCTTCTCCATCACCAAATTTTAGGTTACTTCATCACTAAGAAACTAAGTTAAGAGACTATTACTTAATGACACATATTCCATATACATTTGAAATAATTCAAATTATCTAATGAGTCTCGATAGTATATTTATTCACCATATTCATATTGTATTATGTTATAATAGATGTAAACAGTTTTAGTGTTTTCTAATTCTCCATCACCAAATCTTAGGTTACTTCATCACTAAGAAACTAAGTTGAAAGACTATTACTTAATGACACATATTCCATATACATTTGAAATAATTCAAATTATCTAATGAGTCTCGATAGTATATTTATCCACCATATTCATATTGTGTTATGGTATAATAAATGTAATCAATTTCAGTATTTTCTAATTCTCCATCACCAAATCTTAGGTTACTTCATCACTAAGAAACTAAGTTAAAAGACTATTACTTAATGACACATATTCCATATACATTTGAAATAATTCAAATTATCTAATGAGTCTCGATAGTATATTTATTCACCATATTCATATTGTATTATGGTATAATAGATGTAAACAGTTTCAGTATTTTCCAATTCTCCATCACCAAATTTTAGGTTACTTCATCACTAAGAAACCGAGTTAAAAGACTATTACTTAATGACACATATTCCATATACATTTGAAATAATACAAATTATCTAATGAGTCTCGATAGTATATTTATCCACCATATTCATATTGTATTATGGTATAATAGATGTAAATAGTTTCAGTATTTTCTAATTCTCCATCACCAAATTTTAGGTTACTTCATCACTAAGAAACTAAGTTAAAAGACTATTACTTAATGACACATATTCCATATACATTTGAAATAATTCAAATTTTCTAATGAGTCTCGATAGTAGATTAATCCACCAATGGTATAATAGATATAAACAATTTCAATATTTTTCTTCTTCTCCACCACCAAATTTTAGGTTACTTCATCACTAAGAAACTAAGTTAAAAGACTATTACTTAATGACACATATTCCATATACATTTGAAATAATTCAAATTATCTAATGAGTCTCGATAGTATATTTATTCAACATATTCATATTGTATTATGTTATAATAGATGTAAACAGTTTCAGTATTTTCTAATTCTCCATCACCAAATCTTAGGTTACTTCATCACTAAGAAACTAAGTTAAAAGACTATTACTTAATGACACATATTCCATATACATTTGAAATAATTCAAATTATCTAATGAGTCTCGATAGTATATTTATCCACCATATTCATATTGTATTATGGTATAATAGATGTAAACAATTTCAATATTTTTCTTCTTCTCCATCACCAAATTTTAGGTTACTTCATCACTAAGAAACCAAGTTAAAAGACTATTACTTAATGACACATATTTCATATACATTTGAAATAATTCAAATTATCTAATGAGTCTCGATAGTATATTTATCCACCATATTCATATTGTATTATCGTATAATAGATGTAAATAATTTAAATATTTTTCTTCTTCTCCATCACCAAATTTTAGGTTACTTCATCACTAAGAAACTAAGTTAAGAGACTATTACTTAATGAAACATATTCCATATACATTTGAAATAATTCAAATTATCTAATGAGTCTCGATAGTATATTTATTCACCATATTCATATTGTATTATGTTATAATAGATGTAAACAGTTTTAGTATTTTCTAATTCTCCATCACCAAATCTTAGGTAACTTCTTCACTAAGAAACTAAGTTAAAAGACTATTACTTAATGACACATATTCCATATACATTTAAACAAATACAAATTATCTAATGAGTCTCGATAGTATATTTATCCACCATATTCATATTGTATTATGGTATAATAGATGTAAACAGTTTCAGTATTTTCTAATTCTCCATCACCAAATTTTAGGTTACTTCATCACTAAGAAACTAAGTTAAAAGACTATTACTTAATGACACATATTCCATATACATTTAAAATAATACAAATTATCTAATGAGTCTCGATAGTATATTTATCCACCATATTCATATTGTATTATGGTATAATAGATGTAAATAGTTTCAGTATTTTCTAATTCTCCATCACCAAATTTTATGTTACTTCATCACTAAGAAACTAAGTTAAAAGACTATTACTTAATGACACATATTCCATATACATTTGAAATAATTCAAATTTTCTAATGAGTCTCGATAGTAGATTAATCCACCATATTCATATTGTATTATGGTATAATAGATGTAAACAATTTCAATATTTTTCTTCTTCTCCATCACCAAATTTTAGGTTACTTCATCACTAAGAAACTAAGTTAAAAGACTATTACTTAATGACACATATTCCATATACATTTGAAATAATTCAAATTATCTAAGGAGTCTCGATAGTATATTTATTCACCATATTCATATTGTATTATGGTATAATAGATGTAAACAGTTTCAGTATTTTCTAATTCTCCATCACCAAATCTTAGGTTACTTCATCACTAAGAAACTAAGTTAAAAGACTATTACTTAATGACACATATTCCATATACATTTGAAATAATTCAAATTATCTAATGAGTCTCGATAGTATATTTATCCACCATATTCATATTGTATTATGGTATAATAGATGTAAACAATTTCAATATTTTTCTTCTTCTCCATCACCAAATTTTAGGTTACTTCATCACTAAGAAACCAAGTTAAAAGACTATTACTTAATGACACATATTCCATATACATTTGAAATAATTCAAATTATCTAATGAGTCTCGATAGTATATTTATCCACCATATTCATATTGTATTATCGTATAATAGATGTAAATAATTTAAATATTTTTCTTCTTCTCCATCACCAAATTTTAGGTTACTTCATCACTAAGAAACTAAGTTAAGAGACTATTACTTAATGACACATATTCCATATACATTTGAAATAATTCAAATTATCTAATGAGTCTCGATAGTATATTTATTCACCATATTCATATTGTATTATGTTATAATAGATGTAAACAGTTTTAGTATTTTCTAATTCTCCATCACCAAATCTTAGGTTACTTCTTCACTAAGAAACTAAGTTAAAAGACTATTACTTAATGACACATATTCCATATACATTTAAACAAATACAAATTATCTAATGAGTCTCGATAGTATATTTATCCACCATATTCATATTGTATTATGGTATAATAGATGTAAACAGTTTCAGTATTTTCTAATTCTCCATCACCAAATTTTAGGTTACTTCATCACTAAGAAACTAAGTTAAAAGACTATTACTTAATGACACATATTCCATATACATTTGAAATAATTCAAATTTTCTAATGAGTCTCGATAGTATATTTATCCACCATATTCATATTGTATTATGGTATAATACATGTAAACAGTTTCAGTATTTTCCAATTCTCCATCACCAAGTTTTAGGTTACTTCATCATTAAGAAACCGAGTTAAAAGACTATTACTTAATGACACATATTCCATATACATTTGAAATAATTCAAATTATCTAAAGAGTCTCGATAGTATATTTATTCACCATATATATATTGTATTATGGTATAATAGATGTAAATAGTTTCAGTATTTTCTAATTCTCCATCACCAAATCTTAGGTTACTTCATCACCAAGAAACTAAGTTAAAAGACTATTACTTAATAACACATATTCCATATACATTTGAAATAATTCAAATTATCTAATGAGTCTCGATACTATATTTATCCACCATATTCATATTGTATTATGGTATAATAGATGTAAACAATTTTAGTATTTTCCAATTCTCCATCACCAAATTTTAGGTTACTTTATCACTAAGAAACAAAGTTAAAAGACTATTACTTAATGACACATATTCCATATACATTTGAAATAATTCAAATTATCTAATGACTCTCGATAGTATATTTATCCACCATATTCATATTGTATTATCGTATAATAGATGTAAACAATTTCAATGTTTTTCTTCTTCTCCATCACCAAATTTTAGGTTACTTCATCACTAAGAAACTAAGTTAAAAGACTATTACTTAATGACACATATTCCATATACATTTGAAATAATTCAAATTATCTAATGAGTCTCGATAGTATATTTATTCACCATATTCATATTGTATTATGGTATAATAGATGTAAACAGTTTCAGTATTTTCTAATTCTCCATCACCAAATTTTGGTTTACTTCATCCATAAGAAACCAAGTTAAAAGACTATTACTTAATGACACATATTCCATATACATTTGAAATAATTCAAATTATCTAATGAGTCTTGATAGTATATTTATCCACCATATTCATATTGTATTGTCGTATAATAGATGTAAACAATAAAAAAATTTTCTTCTTCTCCATCACCAAATTTTAGGTTACTTCATCATTAAGAAACCTAGTTAAAAGACTATTACTTAATGACACATATTCCATATACATTTGAAATAATTCAAATTATCTAATGACTCTCGATAGTATATTTATCCACCATATTCATATTGTATTATCGTATAATAGATGTAAACAATTTCAATGTTTTTCTTCTTCTCCATCACCAAATTTTAGGTTACTTTATCACTAAAAAACTAAGTTAAAAGACTATTACTTAATGACACATATTACATATACATTTGAAATAATTCAAATTATCTAATGAGTCTCGATATTATATTTATTCACCATATTCATATTGTATTATGGTATAATAGATGTAAACAGTTTCAGTATTTTCTAATTCTCCATCACCAAATTTTAGTTTACTTCATCACTAAGAAACCAAGTTAAAAGACTATTACTTAATGACACATATTCCATATACATTTGAAATAATTCAAATTATCTAATGAGTCTCGATAGTATATTTATCCACCATATTCATATTGTATTGTCGTATAATAGATGTAAACAATTAAAATATTTTTCTTCTTCTCCATCACCAAATTTTAGGTTACTTCATCACTAAGAAACTAAGTTAAGAGACTATTACTTAATGACACATATTCCATATACATTTGAAATAATTCAAATTATCTAATGAGTCTCGATAGTATATTTATTCACCATATTCATATTGTATTATGTTATAATAGATGTAAACAGTTTTAGTGTTTTCTAATTCTCCATCACCAAATCTTAGGTTACTTCATCACTAAGAAACTAAGTTGAAAGACTATTACTTAATGACACATATTCCATATACATTTGAAATAATTCAAATTATCTAATGAGTCTCGATAGTATATTTATCCACCATATTCATATTGTGTTATGGTATAATAAATGTAATCAATTTCAGTATTTTCTAATTCTCCATCACCAAATCTTAGGTTACTTCATCACTAAGAAACTAAGTTAAAAGACTATTACTTAATGACACATATTCCATATACATTTGAAATAATTCAAATTATCTAATGAGTCTCGATAGTATATTTATTCACCATATTCATATTGTATTATGGTATAATAGATGTAAACAGTTTCAGTATTTTCCAATTCTCCATCACCAAATTTTAGGTTACTTCATCACTAAGAAACCGAGTTAAAAGACTATTACTTAATGACACATATTCCATATACATTTGAAATAATACAAATTATCTAATGAGTCTCGATAGTATATTTATCCACCATATTCATATTGTATTATGGTATAATAGATGTAAATAGTTTCAGTATTTTCTAATTCTCCATCACCAAATTTTAGGTTACTTCATCACTAAGAAACTAAGTTAAAAGACTATTACTTAATGACACATATTCCATATACATTTGAAATAATTCAAATTTTCTAATGAGTCTCGATAGTAGATTAATCCACCAATGGTATAATAGATATAAACAATTTCAATATTTTTCTTCTTCTCCACCACCAAATTTTAGGTTACTTCATCACTAAGAAACTAAGTTAAAAGACTATTACTTAATGACACATATTCCATATACATTTGAAATAATTCAAATTATCTAATGAGTCTCGATAGTATATTTATTCAACATATTCATATTGTATTATGTTATAATAGATGTAAACAGTTTCAGTATTTTCTAATTCTCCATCACCAAATCTTAGGTTACTTCATCACTAAGAAACTAAGTTAAAAGACTATTACTTAATGACACATATTCCATATACATTTGAAATAATTCAAATTATCTAATGAGTCTCGATAGTATATTTATCCACCATATTCATATTGTATTATGGTATAATAGATGTAAACAATTTCAATATTTTTCTTCTTCTCCATCACCAAATTTTAGGTTACTTCATCACTAAGAAACCAAGTTAAAAGACTATTACTTAATGACACATATTTCATATACATTTGAAATAATTCAAATTATCTAATGAGTCTCGATAGTATATTTATCCACCATATTCATATTGTATTATCGTATAATAGATGTAAATAATTTAAATATTTTTCTTCTTCTCCATCACCAAATTTTAGGTTACTTCATCACTAAGAAACTAAGTTAAGAGACTATTACTTAATGAAACATATTCCATATACATTTGAAATAATTCAAATTATCTAATGAGTCTCGATAGTATATTTATTCATCATATTCATATTGTATTATGTTATAATAGATGTAAACAGTTTTAGTATTTTCTAATTCTCCATCACCAAATCTTAGGTAACTTCTTCACTAAGAAACTAAGTTAAAAGACTATTACTTAATGACACATATTCCATATACATTTAAACAAATACAAATTATCTAATGAGTCTCGATAGTATATTTATCCACCATATTCATATTGTATTATGGTATAATAGATGTAAACAGTTTCAGTATTTTCTAATTCTCCATCACCAAATTTTAGGTTACTTCATCACTAAGAAACTAAGTTAAAAGACTATTACTTAATGACACATATTCCATATACATTTGAAATAATTCAAATTTTCTAATGAATCTCGATAGTATATTTATCCACCATATTCATATTGTATTATGGTATAATACATGTAAAAAGTTTCAGTATTTTCCAATTCTCCATCACCAAATTTTAGGTTACTTCATCACTAAGAAACCAAGTTAAAAGACTATTACTTAATGACACATATTTCATATACATTTGAAATAATTCAAATTATCTAATGAGTCTCGATAGTATATTTATCAACCATATTCATATTGTATTATCGTATAATAGATGTAAATAATTTAAATATTTTTCTTCTTCTCCATCACCAAATTTTAGGTTACTTCATCACTAAGAAACTAAGTTAAGAGACTATTACTTAATGACACATATTCCATATACATTTGAAATAATTCAAATTATCTAATGAGTCTCGATAGTATATTTATTCACCATATTCATATTGTATTATGTTATAATAGATGTAAACAGTTTTAGTATTTTCTAATTCTCCATCACCAAATCTTAGGTAACTTCTTCACTAAGAAACTAAGTTAAAAGACTATTACTTAATGACACATAATCCATATACATTTAAACAAATACAAATTATCTAATGAGTCTAGATAGTATATTTATCCACCATATTCATATTGTATTATGGTATAATAGATGTAAACAGTTTCAGTATTTTCTAATTCTCCATCACCAAATTTTAGGTTACTTCATCACTAGGAAACTAAGTTAAAAGACTATTACTTAATGACACATATTCCATATACATTTGAAATAATTCAAATTTTCTAATGAGTCTCGATAGTATATTTATCCACCATATTCATATTGTATTATGGTATAATACATGTAAACAGTTTCAGTATTTTCCAATTCTCCATCACCAAATTTTAGGTTACTTCATCATTAAGAAACCTAGTTAAAAGACTATTACTTAATGACACATATTCCATATACATTTGAAATAATTCAAATTATCTAATGAGTCTCGATAGTATATTTATTCACCATATATATATTGTATTATGGTATAATAGATGTAAATAGTTTCAGTATTTTCTAATTCTCCATCACCAAATCTTAGGTTACTTCATCACCAAGAAACTAAGTTAAAAGACTATTACTTAATGACACATATTCCATATACATTTGAAATAATTCAAATTATCTAATGAGTCTCGATAGTATATTTATCCACCATATTCATATTGTATTATGGTATAATAGATGTAAACAATTTTAGTATTTTCCAATTCTCCATCACCAAATTTTAGGTTACTTTATCACTAAGAAACAAAGTTAAAAGACTATTACTTAATGACACATATTCCATGTACATTTGAAATAATTCAAATTATCTAATGACTCTCGATAGTATATTTATCCACCATATTCATATTGTATTATCGTATAATAGATGTAAACAATTTCAATGTTTTTCTTCTTCTCCATCACCAAATTTTAGGTTACTTCATCACTAAGAAACTAAGTTAAAAGACTATTACTTAATGACACATATTCCATATACATTTGAAATAATTCAAATTATCTAATGAGTCTCGATAGTATATTTATTCACCATATTCATATTGTATTATGGTATAATAGATGTAAACAATTTCAGTATTTTTTTATTCTCTATCACCAAATCTTAGGTTACTACATCACTAAGAAACTAAGTTAAAAGACTATTACTTAATGACACATATTCCATATAAATTTGAAATAATTCAAATTATCTAATGAGTCTCGATAGTATATTTATCCACCTTATTCATATTGTATTATGGTATAATAGATGTAAACAGTTTGAGTATTTTGTAATTCTCCATCACCAAATCTTAGGTTACTTCATCACTAAGAAACTAAGTTAAAAGACTATTACTTAATGACACATATTCCATATACATTTGAAATAATTCAAATTATATAATGAGTCTCGATAGTATATTTGTTCACCATATTCATATTGTATTATGGTATAATAGATGTACACTGTTTTAGTATTTTCTAATTCTCCATCACCAAATCTTTGGTTATTTCTTCACCAAGAAACTAAGTTAAAAGACTATTAATTAATGACACATATTCCATATACATTAGAAATAATTCAAATTATATAATGAGGCTCGATAGTATATTTATTCACCATATTTATATTGTATTATGGTATAATAGACGTAAACAATTTCAGTATTTTCTTCTTCTCCATCACAGAATTTTAGGTTACTTCATCACTAAGAAACTAAGTTAAAAGACTATTAATTGATGACACATATTTTATATACATTGAAAATAATTCAAATTATCTAATGAGTCTCGATAGTATATTTATTCACCATATTCATATTGTATTATGGTATAGTAGATGTAAACAAATTCAGTATTTTCTTATTCTCCATCACCAAATCTTAGGTTACTTCATCACTAAGAAACTAAGTTAAAAGACTATTAATTAATGACACATATTCCATATACATTTGAAATAATTAAAATTATCTAATGAGTCTCGATAGTATATTTATCCACCATATTCATATTGTATTATCGTATAATAGATGTAAACAATTTCAATGTTTTTCTTCTTCTCCATCACCAAATTTTAGGTTACTTTATCACTAAAAAACTAAGTTAAAAGACTATTACTTAATGACACATATTACATATACATTTGAAATAATTCAAATTATCTAATGAGTCTCGATATTATATTTATTCACCATATTCATATTGTATTATGGTATAATAGATGTAAACAGTTTCAGTATTTTCTAATTCTCCATCACCAAATTTTAGGTTACTTTATCACTAAAAAACTAAGTTAAAAGACTATTACTTAATGACACATATTCCATATACATTTGAAATAATTCAAATTATCTAATGAGTCTCGATAATATATTTATTCACCATATTCTTATTATATTATGGTATAATAGATGTAAACAGTTTCAGTATTTTCTAATTCTCCATCACCAAATTTTAGGTTACTTCATCACTAAGAAACTAAGTTAAAAGTGTAACACCCCAGTTTCAATTTTTGATTTATTTAAATTTGGGAATTTATTTTATTAGAGCTAATAAAATAAATAGAATTATTTATTTTGGAGTATTTGAGGAAAATAAAAGAAATAAGAAATATTGAGATTTTTAAGTCATTGGGCTTAGATGTTGTTAGTAAAGAGTGGGGGTGCAGAGAAATAAAGTTATGTTTGGGACTTAGGCCATTTTTCTCATTTTTGGTTTTTCACGTAAGAACAGAAGTTAGAATTTGGGAAAATAGAGCTCTGAAGGTACGAGGATCGGAGAACGAAGAACACCGCCCAAGAACTCAAAGCTGCTAATTGATAAGGTAAGGGGGGTTTATACTCGAATTATATTTGTTTATGGGTTTATGTACGGTTGATTCGGGTAATCGTAGGAAATCCCAATTGTTAGATGTTTCTAGGGATCGATAACCGTAGGACTGAACCTTGTTAGAAAAGGGTTAGGTTCCCAATTTTTAGGAATCGATTAAGAGTTTTAGGTCCCAAATGAGGAATTGGGAGTATATGTCATGATCGTGAAATTACCTTGGAAGTTGTAGGGATAACCTCAGTGTCAGTAGAATTCCCCAAAAGGATGGTTAATCCCCGGTTAAGGTTATTCTAATAATTGTTGGTAACTTGGATATTGTGGTGTTGTTGTGAATTGTACAAACTCGATGCGTTAGGTACTGAATTATGCGTTTTGGCGGACGTTTTCCCGCGTTTGGACTGCTGTTTCTGAGCTGCTGCAGGTTCAGGAAAATCCTGTACGCGCTCAGCAACACGGGACGTGTTGCACAACACGGGTGGCCGTGTTGCTCCTCTGAGTTGGAAGGGGTGTGCTCCTGGTTGCACGACACGGGCCGTGTTGCACAACACGGGTACCCGTGTCAGAGCCCCTGTACTGATAAAATTAAATGTGCATTTTTTCTGGACGTGCTGTACAACACGGGCCGTGTTGCACAACACGGGTGCCCGTGTTGCTCTGCTGTGATGATTTCTGAATTTTTGATTTCAGTGTTTTGATGTTGGATTCTATTGCCATGCTTTTAGATATGTTATCGAGCATGAATTATGATATAATTGATGTGATTGGTTGATGTTTGAATAGTATGCTGAGTGATTACATGCTATTCGTAACTTGATATGATTTATGTTTAAATGGTATGCTGAGTGGTTACATGCTATTTCATATCATGTTATGTTTGATATTGTTGATGTGCATGATATGTTGATCGATGTTCATAGTATGCTGAGTGTTACATACTACATATCATGTTGCATTTGTTAATTCCCATTGTGTGGAATTAACATGGTGGCCAATATACGTGTCCGCGATTTAATGGAACGTTGAGGTGGTAGCCGTGTCCGCGATATAATGGAACGGTGAGTTATCCGTGACCCGCGATTTAATGGGGCGGTGAAGTGGTACCACATGCATGGGTGTGTTGCATTACTCGAATATAACATGAATGGATGATTTTTCCAATGTTATATTTGATTGTTTGTATGCACGGATGATTTGATAAATGGTTGATGATGTTTGATGAATATTTGCAAATATGAAAGGCAATATGTCATGGATGTATGAATTGTATAGGTTTTGTAAACTATGAAATATGCTATTGATTGGGTGATGCTTATGATTTCGTGAATTGATTGTTATGAATGTATAACCAAATGTATATTTGAGAAGCTCACCCTTACTGTTGAATATTTCAGATTGAGGAGCTTCGCTCAGGTGCTTGGCGAAGGCTTATCGTGTCTAGTTTAGTTTCGTTTTAGTATGTCCGGGTCATGCTCTGATAGTTGTAACTCCGGGAACGGTTGGTTGTCGAGCTGCTTTAGTCAGACTCGTTTATTTTCTTATAATGGTTATAATATGATGTTGACTTTCCAGGTGTTAATCCCTGATGATTTTGGAAAATATTATAACATTTGATTTTATTAAATAAATTATTCCGCTGTGTAGACATGTATGAGTTACCACTAAAATTATGCATGACAGGAATTTATTTTATTAAAAGAGAATTGTAGCATTCCTCGATTATTACATGTACTCTGAGTTTATAGTTTTTAATATTTGCGAAAATTATATGCGGGGTTTAGAGGTTGTTACAATAGTGGTATCAGAGCATAGTTGGTCGTTGTGACCAGAGTCTTGAGTCGGTCATTCCTTTTCGTATGCGACTAGTGCAAGGTAACACTGTCGATACTGTATTCTGATGTGGAGTATGTTTTAATTCTCAGGAATATGGCTGGAAGAGGTAATGGACGAAATGATGCTGCACTAGCTGAGGCTTTGGGGATGTTGGCTGGTGTACTTGCTGGAAACCCAACTGGAGGCGTGATTGGTGCTGATAGGCAATTGGGAAATTTCCAGAGGAACAATCCTCCGTTGTTCAAAGGTACACATGACCCTGAAGGTGCTCAGAGGTGGCTGAAGGAATATCGAAAGGATTTTCCGTGTGATTGATTGTGCTGAAGATCTGAAAGTCAGATATGGTACGCATATGTTGGCAGAAGAGGCCGACGACTGGTGGGTTGCCACAAGGACTGAAATGGTTCAGGATGGAGAGGCACTGACTTGGGCTAACTTCAGAAGGGCTTTTCTGAGGAGGTACTTTCCTGAAGATGTTCGGGGAAGAAAGGAAATCGAGTTTTTGGAGCTTAAGCAGGGCAATCTGACTGTTAGTGAGTATGCTAATAAGTTCACTGAGCTGGCAAAGTATTATGCGCACTACAACAATGATGAGGCTGGAGAATTCTCTAAATGTATCAAATTTGAGAATGGTCTCCGAGATGAGATTAAGCAGGGAATCAGGTACCAGCGTATTCGTAGATTTTCTGATCTGGTGGATTGTAGCAGAATCTTGGAAGAAGATATTACCAAGAATCGGTCGTCTCACTCTCGTGGGGCTGTTGACAAAAGAGGAAAGCAACATATGGACCGTGGCAAGCCATATGGTAGAGATAACCAGAGATCAGGCGGTTGGAAAAGGCCTAGTGGGGGAGATTCTAAGGCTCCTATCAGATGCTACAGGTGTGGTGAGTCTGGTCATCACATTCGAGATTGCAAGAGTGATGAGAAGAAGTGCTATAAATGTGGAAAGGCTGGTCATTTGTCTATTGATTGCAAAGGGAAGTCTGTTACTTGTTACAATTGTGGCGAAGAAGGTCACATTCGTCCGCAGTGTCCTAAGCCTAGGAAGGATCAGTCAAGTGGAAGAGTGTTCGCTTTGTCTGGATCTGAGACTACTCCAGAGGATCGATTGATTAAAGGTACGTGTTTTATTCATGGCACACCTTTAGTTGCAATTATTGATACTGGTGCAACTCATTCTTTCATTTCTTTGGATTGTGCTGAGAGGTTGAAACTGGACATATCTGGTATGCAAGGTAGCATGGTTGTTGATACTCCTGCATCGGGTTCAGTGACAACTTCACTTGTATGTAGGAATTGTCCTATTGAGATTTTTGGTAGAAGTTTCGGTATGGATTTAGTGTGCCTACCGCTTGAACAAATTGATATTATCCTTGGGATGAACTGGTTGGAATTTAACCGGGTTCATCTGAACTGCTTTGCTAAGACGGTGATTTTCCCAGAAGCAGTTGGTGTCGAGAATTTGACTATGACTGCTAGGCAGGTGCAAGAAGCAATGGAAGATGGTGCTAATGTGTTTATGTTACTTGCTTCGTTAGATGCAACAGGAAGGGTCAGGAGTAGTGAATTGCCAGTGGTGTGTGATTTTCCAGAAGTCTTTCCGGATGATGTTGGTGAATTACCTCCTGAGAGAGAGGTGGAATTCTCTATAGATTTAATTCCTGGTACGAGACCGGTGTCGATGGCGCCATATCGTATGTCTGCGTCGGAATTGGCTGAATTGAAGAGTCAGTTGGAAGATTTACTGGAGAAGAAGTTTATTCGTCCAAGTGTTTCACCTTGGGGTGCTCCGGTATTGTTGGTTAAGAAGAAAGAAGGTTCTATGAGACTGTGTGTTGATTACAGGCAATTGAACAAGGTAACCATTAAGAATCGGTATCCGTTACCGAGGATTGATGATTTGATGGATCAACTAATTGGAGCTAGTGTATTCAGTAAGATTGACTTGAGATCTGGATATCATCAGATTCGTGTGAAAGCGGAAGATATTCAGAAGACTGCTTTTCGAACGAGGTATGGGCATTATGAATATTCTGTTATGCCGTTCGGAGTTACTAATGCACCTGGTGTTTTCATGGAATATATGAACAGGATTTTTCATCCGTATCTGGATAAGTTTGTTGTGGTTTTTATTGATGACATTCTGATTTATTCCAAGAATGACGAAGATCATGCGGAACATCTCAGAATTGTGTTAGAGTTGTTGAAAGATAGGAAGTTGTATGCAAAGTTGTCCAAATGTGAGTTCTGGCTAAATGAAGTTAGTTTTCTTGGACATGTGATTTCTAAAAATGGTATTGCAGTGGATCCTACAAAAGTAGAAGCGGTATCTCAGTGGGAAGCGCCGAAGACTGTTTCGGAAATCAGAAGTTTTCTTGGTCTTGCAGGTTATTACAGAAAGTTTATCGAAGGATTCTCAAAGTTAGCATTGCCGTTGACGAAGTTGACTCGTAAAGGACAAGCGTTTATTTGGGATTCTGATTGTGAGAAAGGTTTCCAAGAATTGAAGCGGAGATTGACGAGTGCTCCTATTCTGATTTTGCCGAATCCGGCGGAATCTTTTGTGGTCTATTGTGATGCATCTCTGTTGGGTCTAGGTGGTGTTTTAATGCAGAATCAACAGGTAGTTGCGTATGCTTCGAGACAGTTGAAGGTTCATGAAAGGAACTATCCTACTCATGACTTAGAACTGGCAGCAGTTGTGTTTGTCTTGAAATTGTGGAGACATTATCTGTATGGTTCGAGATTTGAAGTGTATAGCGATCATAAGAGTTTGAAGTATCTTTTCGATCAGAAAGAGCTCAATATGAGGCAAAGAAGGTGGTTGGAATTTCTCAAAGATTATGATTTTGGTTTGAATTACCATCCTGGTAAGGCAAATGTAGTTGCAGATGCTTTGAGCAGGAAGTCCTTGCATATGTCTATGATGATGGTTCGTGAATTGGATTTAATTGAGCAATTCCGAGATTTGAGTTTGGTTTGTGAAAGTACTCCGAAGTGTGTTCGTTTGGGTATGTTGAAACTTACTAGTGGTATTCTAGAAGAGATCAGAATCGGGCAGAAATCCGATGTTAATTTAGTTGATAAATTGACATTGATCAACCAAGGTCAAGGTGGTGAGTTTAGGATTGATGAAAATGATGTTATGAGGTTTGGCGATAGAGTTTGTGTTCCTGATGTCGCAGAAATCAAGAAAAGTATATTAGAGGAAGGACATCGCAGTGGGATGAGTATTCATCCGGGTGCCACGAAAATGTATCATGATTTGAAGAAATTGTTTTGGTGGCCGGGAATGAAAAAGGAAATAGCTGAATTTGTGTATGCATGTTTAATCTGTCAGAAATCGAAGATTGAGCATCAGAAGCCGTTTGGATTTATGCAACCAATGTTTATTCCAGAATGGAAGTGGGATAGTATTTCTATGGATTTTGTATCTGGGTTGCCGAGGACTCCTATGAATTGTGAAGCGATATGGGTCGTTGTGGATAGGTTGACTAAGTCTGCTCATTTTATACCGATGCGAATGGATTACTCGATGGAGAGATTGGCACAGTTGTATATTGAGAAAATAGTGAGTTTGCATGGAGTTCCTTCTAGTATTGTGTCAGATAGAGATCCGAGGTTCACTTCGAATTTTTGGGAAGGATTGCAGAAGGCTTTGGGTACTAAGTTGAGATTGAGTTCAGCTTACCATCCTCAGACTGATGGACAGACGGAGAGGACGATTCAATCGTTGGAAGATTTATTGCGTGCTTGTGTTTTAGAGCAAGGTGGAGCTTGGGATAGCTATTTGCCATTGATTGAATTTACTTATAACCATAGTTACCATTCGAGTATTGGTATGGCTCCGTTTGAGGCATTGTATGGTAGACGGTGTAGAACACCTTTGTGTTGGTATGAATCTGGAGAGAGTTCGGTAGTTGGGCCAGAGATTGTTCAGCAGACTACTGAAAAGATCAAATTGATTCAAGAGAAGATGAGAGCTTCTCAGAGTCGTCAGAAAAGTTATCATGATAAGAGGAGAAAGAATTTAGAATTCAGTGCTGGAGATCATGTGTTTATGAGAGTTACTCCGATGACGGGTATTGGTCGAGCGTTGAAATCTAAGAAGTTGACTCCGCGTTTTATTGGTCCGTTTCAGATTACGGAAAGAGTTGGAGAAGTTGCTTATCGTATTGCTTTACCTCCGAGACTTGCGAATTTGCACGATGTTTTTCATGTTTCTCAGCTGAGGAGATACATTCCAGACCCATCTCATGTAATCCAAATAGATGATGTACAGGTGAGAGATAACCTGACAGTAGAAACATTGCCTATGAGGATAGAAGATCGGGAAGTGAAACAGTTAAGAGGTAAAGAGATAGCATTAGTGAAGGTTGTTTGGGGAGGTCCAGCAAATGGAAATATCACTTGGGAGTTGGAGAGCCAGATGAAAGAGGCTTATCCGGAGCTGTTCGTCTAAGGTATGTTTCCGAGGACGAAAACTCTTTTAGTGGGGAAGAGTTGTAACACCCCAGTTTCAATTTTTGATTTATTTAAATTTGGGAATTTATTTTATTAGAGCTAATAAAATAAATAGAATTATTTATTTTGGAGTATTTGAGGAAAATAAAAGAAATAAGAAATATTGAGATTTTTAAGTCATTGGGCTTAGATGTTGTTAGTAAAGAGTGGGGGTGCAGAGAAATAAAGTTATGTTTGGGACTTAGGCCATTTTTCTCATTTTTGGTTTTTCACGTAAGAACAGAAGTTAGAATTTGGGAAAATAGAGCTCTGAAGGTACGAGGATCGGAGAACGAAGAACACCGCCCAAGAACTCAAAGCTGCTAATTGATAAGGTAAGGGGGGTTTATACTCGAATTATATTTGTTTATGGGTTTATGTACGGTTGATTCGGGTAATCGTAGGAAATCCCAATTGTTAGATGTTTCTAGGGATCGATAACCGTAGGACTGAACCTTGTTAGAAAAGGGTTAGGTTCCCAATTTTTAGGAATCGATTAAGAGTTTTAGGTCCCAAATGAGGAATTGGGAGTATATGTCATGATCGTGAAATTACCTTGGAAGTTGTAGGGATAACCTCAGTGTCAGTAGAATTCCCCAAAAGGACGGTTAATCCCCGGTTAAGGTTATTCTAATAATTGTTGGTAACTTGGATATTGTGGTGTTGTTGTGAATTGTACAAACTCGATGCGTTAGGTACTGAATTATGCGTTTTGGCGGACGTTTTCCCGCGTTTGGACTGCTGTTTCTGAGCTGCTGCAGGTTCAGGAAAATCCTGTACGCGCTCAGCAACACGGGCCGTGTTGCACAACACGGGTGGCCGTGTTGCTCCTCTGAGTTGGAAGGGGTGTGCTCCTGGTTGCACGACACGGGCCGTGTTGCACAACACGGGTACCCGTGTCAGAGCCCCTGTACTGATAAAATTAAATGTGCATTTTTTCTGGACGTGCTGTACAACACGGGCCGTGTTGCACAACACGGGTGCCCGTGTTGCTCTGCTGTGATGATTTCTGAATTTTTGATTTCAGTGTTTTGATGTTGGATTCTATTGCCATGCTTTTAGATATGTTATCGAGCATGAATTATGATATAATTGATGTGATTGGTTGATGTTTGAATAGTATGCTGAGTGATTACATGCTATTCGTAACTTGATATGATTTATGTTTAAATGGTATGCTGAGTGGTTACATGCTATTTCATATCATGTTATGTTTGATATTGTTGATGTGCATGATATGTTGATCGATGTTCATAGTATGCTGAGTGTTACATACTACATATCATGTTGCATTTGTTAATTCCCATTGTGTGGAATTAACATGGTGGCCAATATACGTGTCCGCGATTTAATGGAACGTTGAGGTGGTAGCCGTGTCCGCGATATAATGGAACGGTGAGTTATCCGTGACCCGCGATTTAATGGGGCGGTGAAGTGGTACCACATGCATGGGTGTGTTGCATTACTCGAATATAACATGAATGGATGATTTTTCCAATGTTATATTTGATTGTTTGTATGCACGGATGATTTGATAAATGGTTGATGATGTTTGATGAATATTTGCAAATATGAAAGGCAATATGTCATGGATGTATGAATTGTATAGGTTTTGTAAACTATGAAATATGCTATTGATTGGGTGATGCTTATGATTTCGTGAATTGATTGTTATGAATGTATAACCAAATGTATATTTGAGAAGCTCACCCTTACTGTTGAATATTTCAGATTGAGGAGCTTCGCTCAGGTGCTTGGCGAAGGCTTATCGTGTCTAGTTTAGTTTCGTTTTAGTATGTCCGGGTCATGCTCTGATAGTTGTAACTCCGGGAACGGTTGGTTGTCGAGCTGCTTTAGTCAGACTCGTTTATTTTCTTATAATGGTTATAATATGATGTTGACTTTCCAGGTGTTAATCCCTGATGATTTTGGAAAATATTATAACATTTGATTTTATTAAATAAATTATTCCGCTGTGTAGACATGTATGAGTTACCACTAAAATTATGCATGACAGGAATTTATTTTATTAAAAGAGAATTGTAGCATTCCTCGATTATTACATGTACTCTGAGTTTATAGTTTTTAATATTTGCGAAAATTATATGCGGGGTTTAGAGGTTGTTACAAAAAGACTATTACTTAATGACACATATTCCATATACATTTGAAATAATTAAAATTATCTAATGAGTCTCGATAGTATATTTATCCACCATATTCATATTGTATTATGGTATAATATATGTAAACAGTTTGAGTATTTTGTAATTCTCCATCACCAAATCTTAGGTTACTTCATCACTAAGAAACTAAGTTAAAAGACTATTACTTAATGACACATATTCCATATACATTTGAAATAATTCAAATTATCTAATGAGTCTCGATAATATATTTATTCACCATATTCATATTGTATTATGGTATAATAGATGTAAACTGTTTCAGTATTTTCTAATTCTCCATCACCAAATCTTAGGTTACTTCTTCACCAAGAAACTAAGTTAAAAGACTATTAATTAATGACACATATTCCATATACATTAGAAATAATTCAAATTATATAATGAGTCTCGATAGTATATTTATTCACCATATTCATATTGTATTATGGTATAATAGATGTAAACAATTTCACTATTTTCTTATTCTCCATCACCAAATTTTAGGTTACTTCATCACTAAGAAACTAAGTTAAAAGACTATTACTTAATGACACATATTCCTTATACATTTGAAATAATTCAAATCATCTAATGAGTCTCGATAGTATATTTATTCACCATATTCATATTGTATTATGGTATAATAGATGTAAACAATTTCAGTATTTTCTAATTCTCCATCACCAAATTTTAGGTTACTTCATCACTAAGAAACTAAGTTAAAAGACTATTACTTAATGACACATATTCCATATACATTTGAAATAATTCAAATTATCTAATGAGTCTCGATAGTATATTTATTCACCATATTCATATTGTATTATGGTATAATAGATGTAAACAATTTCAGTATTTTCTTATTCTCCATCACCAAATCTTAGGTTACTTCATCACTAAGAAACTAAGTTGAAAGACTATTACTTAATGACACATATTCCATATACATTTGAAATAATTCAAATTATCTAATGAGTCTCGATAATATATTTCTCCACCATATTCATATTGTATTATGGTATAATAGATGTAAACAGTTTAAGTATTTTCTAATTCTCCATCACCAAATTTTAGGTTACTTCATCACTAAGAAACTAAGTTAAAAGACTATTACTTAATGACACATATTCCATATACATTTGAAATAATTCAAATTATCTATTGATTCTCGATAGTATATTTAACCACCATATTCATATTGTATTATGGTATAATAGATGTAAACAATTTGAGTATTTTGTAATTCTCCATCACCAAATCTTAGGTTACTTCATCACTAAGAAACTAAGTTAAAAGACTATCACTTAATGACACATATTCCATATACATTTGAAATAATTAAAATTATCTAATGAGTCTCGATAGTATATTTATCCACCATATTCATATTGTATTATGGTATAATAGATATAAACAATTTCAGTATTTTCCTTCTTTTCCATCACCAAATTTTAGGTTACTTCTTCACCAAGAAACTAAGTTAAAAGACAATTACTTAATGACACATATTCCATATACATTAGAAATAATTCAAATTATATAATAATTTTCGATAGTATATTTATTTACCATATTCTTATTGTATTATGGTATAATAGATGTAAACAATTTCAATATTTTTCTTCTTCCCCATCACCAAATTTTAGGTTACTTCATCACTAAGAAACTAAGTTAAAGGACTATTAATTGATGACACGTATTTTATATACATTGAAAATAATTCAAATTATATAATGAGTCTCGATAGTATATTTATTCACCATATTCATATTGTATTATGGTATAATAGATGTAAACAATTTCAATATTTTTCTTCTTCTCCATCACCAAATTTTAGGTTACTTCATCACAAAGAAACTAAGTTAAAAGAGTTTTAATTGATGACACATATTTTATATAAATTAGAAATAATTCAAATTATATAATGAGTCTCAATAGTATATTTATTCACCATACTCATATTGTATTATGGTATAATAGATGTAAACAATTTCAATATTTTTCTTTTTCTCCATCACCAAATTTTAGGTTACTTCATCACTAAGAAACTAAGTTAAAAGACTATTAATTGATGACACATATTTTATATACATTGAAAATAATTCAAATTATATATTGAGTCTCGATAGTATATTTATTCACCATATTCATATTGTATTATGGTATAATAGATGTAAACAATTTTAGTATTTTTCTTCTTCTCCATCACCAAATTTTAGGTTACTTCATCACTAAGAAACTAAGTTAAAAGACTATTACTTAATGACACATATTCCATATACATTTGAAATAATTCAAATTATCTAATGAGTCTCGATAGTATATTTATTCACCATATTCATATTGTATTATGGTATAATAGATGTAAACAGTTTAAGTATTTTCTAATTCTCCATCACCAAATTTTAGGTTACTGCATCACTAAGAAACTAGGTTAAAAGACTATTACTTAATGACACATATTCCATATACATTTGAAATAATTCAAATTATCTAATGAGTCTCGATAGTATATTTATTCACCATATTCATATTGTATTATGGTATAATAGATGTAAACAGTTTCAGTATTTTTTTATTCTCTATCACCAAATCTTAGGTTACTTCATCACTAAGAAACTAAGTTAAAAGACTATTACTTAATGACACATATTCCATATAAATTTGAAATAATTCAAATTATCTAATGAGTATCGATAGTATATTTATCCACCATATTCATATTGTATTATGGTATAATAGATGTAAACAGTTTGAGTATTTTGTAATTCTCCATCACCAAATCTTAGGTTACTTCATCACTAAGAAACTAAGTTAAAAGACTTTTACTTAATGACACATATTCCATATACATTTGAAATAATTCAAATTATCTAATGAGTATCGATAGTATATTTATTCACCATATTCATATTGTATTATGGTATAATAGATGTACACTGTTTCAGTATTTTCTAATTCTCCATCACCAAATCTTAGGTTACCTCTTCACCAAGAAACTAAGTTAAAAGACTATTAATTAATGACACATATTCCATATACATTAGAAATAATTCAAATTATATAATGAGGCTCGATAGTATATTTATTCACCATATTTATATTGTATTATGGTATAATAGACGTAAACAATTTCAGTATTTTCTTCTTCTCCATCACAGAATTTTAGGTTACTTCATCACTAAGAAACTAAGTTAAAAGACTATTAATTGATGACACATATTTTATATACATTGAAAATAATTCAAATTATCTAATGAGTCTCGATAGTATATTTATTCACCATATTCATATTGTATTATGGTATAATAGATGTAAACAAATTCAGTATTTTCTTATTCTCCATCACCAAATCTTAGGTTACTTCATCACTAAGAAACTAAGTTAAAAGACTATTACTTAATGACACATATTCCATATATATTTGAAATAATTAAAATTATCTAATGAGTCTCGATAGTATATTTATCCACCATATTCATATTGTATTATGGTATAATAGATATAAACAATTTCAGTATTTTCCTTCTTTTCCATCACCAAATTTTAGGTTACTTCTTCACCAAAAAACTAAGTTAAAAGACTATTACTTAATGACACATATTCCATATACATTTGAAATAATTCAAATTATCTAAAGAGTCTCGATAATATATTTATTCACCATATTCATATTGTATTATGGTATAATAGATGTAAACAATTTCAGTATTTTCTAATTCTCCATCACCAAATTTTAGGTTACTTCATCACTAAGAAACTAAGTTAAAAGACTATTACTTAATGACACATATTCCATATACATTTGAAATAATTAAAATTATCTAATGAGTCTCGATAGTATATTTATCCACCATATTCATATTGTATTATGGTATAATATATGTAAACAGTTTGAGTATTTTGTAATTCTCCATCACCAAATCTTAGGTTACTTCCTCACTAAGAAACTAAGTTAAAAGACTATTACTTAATGACACATATTCCATATACATTTGAAATAATTCAAATTATCTAATGAGTCTCGATAGTATATTTATTCACCATATTCATATTGTATTATGGTATAATAGATGTAAACAATTTCAGTATTTTCTAATTCTCCATCACCAAATTTTAGGTTACTTCATCACTAAGAAACTAAGTTAAAAGACTATTACTTAATGACACATATTCCATATACATTTGAAATAATTCAAATTATCTAATGAGTCTCGATAGTATATTTATTCACCATATTCATAATGTATTATGGTATAATAGATGTAAACAGTTTCAGTATTTTCTAATTCTCCATCACCAAATCTTAGGTTACTTCTTCACCAAGAAACTAAGTTAAAAGACTATTAATTAATGACACATATTCCATATACATTAGAAATAATTCAAATTATATAATGAGTCTCGATAGTATATTTATTCACCATATGCATATTGTATTATGGTATAATAGATGTAAACAATTTCAGTATTTTCTTATTCTCCATCACCAAATTTTAGGTTACTTCATCACTAAGAAACTAAGTTAAAAGACTATTACTTAATGACACATATTCCTTATACATTTGAAATAATTCAAATTATCTAATGAGTCTCGATAGTATATTTATTCACCATATTCATATTGTATTATGGTATAATAGATGTAAACAATTTCAGTATTTTCTAATTCTCCATCACCAAATTTTAGGTTACTTCATCACTAAGAAACTAAGTTAAAAGACTATTACTTAATGACACATATTCCATATACATTTGAAATAATTCAAATTATCTAATGAGTCTCGATAGTATATTTATTCACCATATTCATAATGTATTATGGTATAATAGATGTAAACAGTTTCAGTATTTTCTAATTCTCCTTCACCAAATCTTAGGTTACTTCATCACTAAGAAACTAAGTTAAAAGACTATTACTTAATGACACATATTCCATATACATTTGAAATAATTCAAATTATCTAATGAGTCTCGATAGTATATATATCCACCATATTCATATTGTATTATGGTATAATAAATGTAAACAGTTTCAGTATTTTCTAATTCTCCATCACCAAATTTTAGGTTACTTCATCACTAAGAAACTAAGTTAAAAGACTATTACTTAATGACACATATTCCATATACATATGAAATAATTCAAATTATCTAATGAGTTTTGATAGTATATTTATTCACCATATTCATATTGTATTATGGTATAATAGATGTAAACAATTTCAGTATTTTCTTATTCTCCATCACCAAATCTTAGGTTACTTCATCACTAAGAAACTAAGTTAAAAGACTATCACTTAATGACACATATTCCATATACATTTGAAATAATTAAAATTATCTAATGAGTCTCGATAGTATATTTATCCACCATATTCATATTGTATTATGGTATAATAGATATAAACAATTTCAGTATTTTCCTTCTTTTCCATCACCAAATTTTAGGTTACTTCTTCACCAAGAAACTAAGTTAAAAGACTATTACTTAATGACACATATTCCATATACATTAGAAATAATTCAAATTATATAATAATTTTCGATAGTATATTTATTTACCATATTCTTATTGTATTATGGTATAATAGATGTAAACAATTTCAATATTTTTCTTCTTCCCCATCACCAAATTTTAGGTTACTTCATCACTAAGAAAATAAGTTAAAGGACTATTAATTGATGACACGTATTTTATATACATTGAAAATAATTCAAATTATATAATGAGTCTCGATAGTATATTTATTCACCATATTCATATTGTATTATGGTATAATAGATGTAAACAATTTCAATATTTTTCTTCTTCTCCATCACCAAATTTTAGGTTACTTCATCACTAAGAAACTAAGTTAAAAGACTATTACTTAACGACACATATTCCATATACATTTGAAATAATTCAAATTATCTAATGAGTCTCGATAGTATATTTATCCACCATATTCATATTTTATTATGGTATAATAGATGTAAACCGTTTCAGTATTTTCTAATTCTCCATCACCAAATCTTAGGTTACTTCATCACTAAGAAACTAAGTTAAAACACTATTACTTAATGACACATATTCCATATACATTTTTAATGATTCAAATTATCTAATGAGTATCGATAGTATATTTTTTCACCATATTCATATTGTATTATGGTATAATAGATGTAAACAATTTCAGTATTTTCTTCTTCTCCATCACCAAATTTTAGGTTACTTCATCACTAAGAAACTAAGTTAAAAGACTATTAATTGATGACACATATTTTATATACATTGAAAATAATTCAAATTATATAATGAGTCTCGATAGTATATTTATTCATCATATTCATATTGTATTATTGTATAATAGATGTAAACAATTTAAGTATTTTCTTCTTCTCCATCACCAAATTTTAGGTTACTTCATCACAAAGAAACTAAGTTAAAAGAGTTTTAATTGATGACACATATTTTATATAAATTAGAAATAATTCAAATTATATAATGAGTCTCAATAGTATATTTATTCACCATATTCATATTGTATTATGGTATAATAGATGTAAACAATTTCAATATTTTTCTTCTTCTCCATCACCAAATTTTAGGTTACTTCATCACTAAGAAACTAAGTTAAAAGACTATTAATTGATGACACATATTTTATATACATTGAAAATAATTCAAATTATATATTGAGTCTCGATAGTATATTTATTCACCATATTCATATTGTATTATGGTATAATACATGTAAACAATTTCAGTATTTTTCTTCTTCTCCATCACCAAATTTTAGGTTACTTCATCACTAAGAAACTAAGTTAAAAGACTATTACTTAATAACACATATTCCATATACATTTGAAATAATTCAAATTATCAAATGAGTCTCGATAGTATATTTATTCACCATATTCATATTGTATTATGGTATAATAGATGTTAACAGTTTAAGTATTTTCTAATTCTCCATCACCAAATTTTAGGTTACTTCATCACTAAGAAACTAAGTTAAAAGACTATTACTTAATGACACATATTCCATATACATTTGAAATAATTCAAATTATCTAATGAGTCTCGATAGTATATTTATTCACCATATTCATATTGTATTATGGTATAATAGATGTAAACAGTTTCAGTATTTTTTTATTCTCTATCACCAAATCTTAGGTTACTACATCACTAAGAAACTAAGTTAAAAGACTATTACTTAATGACACATATTCCATATAAATTTGAAATAATTCAAATTATCTAATGAGTCTCGATAGTATATTTATCCACCTTATTCATATTGTATTATGGTATAATAGATGTAAACAGTTTGAGTATTTTGTAATTCTCCATCACCAAATCTTAGGTTACTTCATCACTAAGAAACTAAGTTAAAAGACTATTACTTAATGACACATATTCCATATACATTTGAAATAATTCAAATTATATAATGAGTCTCGATAGTATATTTGTTCACCATATTCATATTGTATTATGGTATAATAGATGTACACTGTTTTAGTATTTTCTAATTCTCCATCACCAAATCTTTGGTTATTTCTTCACCAAGAAACTAAGTTAAAAGACTATTAATTAATGACACATATTCCATATACATTAGAAATAATTCAAATTATATAATGAGGCTCGATAGTATATTTATTCACCATATTTATATTGTATTATGGTATAATAGACGTAAACAATTTCAGTATTTTCTTCTTCTCCATCACAGAATTTTAGGTTACTTCATCACTAAGAAACTAAGTTAAAAGACTATTAATTGATGACACATATTTTATATACATTGAAAATAATTCAAATTATCTAATGAGTCTCGATAGTATATTTATTCACCATATTCATATTGTATTATGGTATAATAGATGTAAACAAATTCAGTATTTTCTTATTCTCCATCACCAAATCTTAGGTTACTTCATCACTAAGAAACTAAGTTAAAAGACTATTAATTAATGACACATATTCCATATACATTTGAAATAATTAAAATTATCTAATGAGTCTCGATAGTATATTTATCCACCATATTCATATTGTATTATGGTATAATAGATATAAACAATTTCAGTATTTTACTTCTTTTCCATCACCAAATTTTAGGTTACTTCCTCACCAAAAAACTAAGTTAAAAGACTATTACTTAATGACACATATTCCATATACATTTGAAATAATTCAAATTATCTAAAGAGTCTCGATAATATATTTATTCACCATATTCATATTGTATTATGGTATAATAGATGTAAACAGTTTCAGTATTTTCTAATTCTCCATCACCAAATTTTAGGTTACTTCATCACTAAGAAACTAAGTTAAAAGACTATTACTTAATGACACATATTCCATATACATTTGAAATAATTAAAATTATCTAATGAGTCTCGATAGTATATTTATCCACCATATTCATATTGTATTATGGTATAATATATGTAAACAGTTTGAGTATTTTGTAATTCTCCATCACCAAATCTTAGGTTACTTCATCACTAAGAAACTAAGTTAAAAGACTATTACTTAATGACACATATTCCATATACATTTGAAATAATTCAAATTATCTAATGAGTCTCGATAATATATTTATTCACCATATTCATATTGTATTATGGTATAATAGATGTAAACTGTTTCAGTATTTTCTAATTCTCCATCACCAAATCTTAGGTTACTTCTTCACCAAGAAACTAAGTTAAAAGACTATTAATTAATGACACATATTCCATATACATTAGAAATAATTCAAATTATATAATGAGTCTCGATAGTATATTTATTCACCATATTCATATTGTATTATGGTATAATAGATGTAAACAATTTCAGTATTTTCTTATTCTCCATCACCAAATTTTAGGTTACTTCATCACTAAGAAACTAAGTTAAAAGACTATTACTTAATGACACATATTCCTTATACATTTGAAATAATTCAAATCATCTAATGAGTCTCGATAGTATATTTATTCACCATATTCATATTGTATTATGGTATAATAGATGTAAACAATTTCAGTATTTTCTAATTCTCCATCACCAAATTTTAGGTTACTTCATCACTAAGAAACTAAGTTAAAAGACTATTACTTAATGACACATATTCCATATACATTTGAAATAATTCAAATTATCTAATGAGTCTCGATAGTATATTTATTCACCATATTCATATTGTATTATGGTATAATAGATGTAAACAATTTCAGTATTTTCTTATTCTCCATCACCAAATCTTAGGTTACTTCATCACTAAGAAACTAAGTTAAAAGACTATTACTTAATGACACATATTCCATATACATTTGAAATAATTCAAATTATCTAATGAGTCTCGATAATATATTTCTCCACCATATTCATATTGTATTATGGTATAATAGATGTAAACAGTTTAAGTATTTTCTAATTCTCCATCACCAAATTTTAGGTTACTTCATCACTAAGAAACTAAGTTAAAAGACTATTACTTAATGACACATATTCCATATACATTTGAAATAATTCAAATTATCTATTGAGTCTCGATAGTATATTTAACCACCATATTCATATTGTATTATGGTATAATAGATGTAAACAATTTGAGTATTTTGTAATTCTCCATCACCAAATCTTAGGTTACTTCATCACTAAGAAACTAAGTTAAAAGACTATCACTTAATGACACATATTCCATATACATTTGAAATAATTAAAATTATCTAATGAGTCTCGATAGTATATTTATCCACCATATTCATATTGTATTATGGTATAATAGATATAAACAATTTCAGTATTTTCCTTCTTTTCCATCACCAAATTTTAGGTTACTTCTTCACCAAGAAACTAAGTTAAAAGACAATTACTTAATGACACATATTCCATATACATTAGAAATAATTCAAATTATATAATAATTTTCGATAGTATATTTATTTACCATATTCTTATTGTATTATGGTATAATAGATGTAAACAATTTCAATATTTTTCTTCTTCCCCATCACCAAATTTTAGGTTACTTCATCACTAAGAAACGAAGTTAAAGGACTATTAATTGATGACACGTATTTTATATACATTGAAAATAATTCAAATTATATAATGAGTCTCGATAGTATATTTATTCACCATATTCATATTGTATTATGGTATAATAGATGTAAACAATTTCAATATTTTTCTTCTTCTCCATCACCAAATTTTAGGTTACTTCATCACAAAGAAACTAAGTTAAAAGAGTTTTAATTGATGACACATATTTTATATAAATTAGAAATAATTCAAATTATATAATGAGTCTCAATAATATATTTATTCACCATACTCATATTGTATTATGGTATAATAGATGTAAACAATTTCAATATTTTTCTTTTTCTCCATCACCAAATTTTAGGTTACTTCATCACTAAGAAACTAAGTTAAAAGACTATTAATTGATGACACATATTTTATATACATTGAAAATAATTCAAATTATATATTGAGTCTCGATAGTATATTTATTCACCATATTCATATTGTATTATGGTATAATAGATATAAACAATTTCAGTATTTTACTTCTTTTCCATCACCAAATTTTAGGTTACTTCCTCACCAAAAAACTAAGTTAAAAGACTATTACTTAATGACACATATTCCATATACATTTGAAATAATTCAAATTATCTAAAGAGTCTCGATAATATATTTATTCACCATATTCATATTGTATTATGGTATAATAGATGTAAACAGTTTCAGTATTTTCTAATTCTCCATCACCAAATTTTAGGTTACTTCATCACTAAGAAACTAAGTTAAAAGACTATTACTTAATGACACATATTCCATATACATTTGAAATAATTAAAATTATCTAATGAGTCTCGATAGTATATTTATCCACCATATTCATATTGTATTATGGTATAATATATGTAAACAGTTTGAGTATTTTGTAATTCTCCATCACCAAATCTTAGGTTACTTCATCACTAAGAAACTAAGTTAAAAGACTATTACTTAATGACACATATTCCATATACATTTGAAATAATTCAAATTATCTAATGAGTCTCGATAATATATTTATTCACCATATTCATATTGTATTATGGTATAATAGATGTAAACTGTTTCAGTATTTTCTAATTCTCCATCACCAAATCTTAGGTTACTTCTTCACCAAGAAACTAAGTTAAAAGACTATTAATTAATGACACATATTCCATATACATTAGAAATAATTCAAATTATATAATGAGTCTCGATAGTATATTTATTCACCATATTCATATTGTATTATGGTATAATAGATGTAAACAATTTCAGTATTTTCTTATTCTCCATCACCAAATTTTAGGTTACTTCATCACTAAGAAACTAAGTTAAAAGACTATTACTTAATGACACATATTCCTTATACATTTGAAATAATTCAAATCATCTAATGAGTCTCGATAGTATATTTATTCACCATATTCATATTGTATTATGGTATAATAGATGTAAACAATTTCAGTATTTTCTAATTCTCCATCACCAAATTTTAGGTTACTTCATCACTAAGAAACTAAGTTAAAAGACTATTACTTAATGACACATATTCCATATACATTTGAAATAATTCAAATTATCTAATGAGTCTCGATAGTATATTTATTCACCATATTCATATTGTATTATGGTATAATAGATGTAAACAATTTCAGTATTTTCTTATTCTCCACCACCAAATCTTAGGTTACTTAATCACTAAGAAACTAAGTTAAAAGACTATTACTTAATGACACATATTCCATATACATTTGAAATAATTCAAATTATCTAATGAGTCTCGATAATATATTTCTCCACCATATTCATATTGTATTATGGTATAATAGATGTAAACAGTTTAAGTATTTTCTAATTCTCCATCACCAAATTTTAGGTTACTTCATCACTAAGAAACTAAGTTAAAAGACTATTACTTAATGACACATATTCCATATACATTTGAAATAATTCAAATTATCTATTGAGTCTCGATAGTATATTTAACCACCATATTCATATTGTATTATGGTATAATAGATGTAAACAATTTGAGTATTTTGTAATTCTCCATCACCAAATCTTAGGTTACTTCATCACTAAGAAACTAAGTTAAAAGACTATCACTTAATGACACATATTCCATATACATTTGAAATAATTAAAATTATCTAATGAGTCTCGATAGTATATTTATCCACCATATTCATATTGTATTATGGTATAATAGATATAAACAATTTCAGTATTTTCCTTCTTTTCCATCACCAAATTTTAGGTTACTTCTTCACCAAGAAACTAAGTTAAAAGACAATTACTTAATGACACATATTCCATATACATTAGAAATAATTCAAATTATATAATAATTTTCGATAGTATATTTATTTACCATATTCTTATTGTATTATGGTATAATAGATGTAAACAATTTCAATATTTTTCTTCTTCCCCATCACCAAATTTTAGGTTACTTCATCAATAAGAAACTAAGTTAAAGGACTATTAATTGATGACACGTATTTTATATACATTGAAAATAATTCAAATTATATAATGAGTCTCGATAGTATATTTATTCACCATATTCATATTGTATTATGGTATAATAGATGTAAACAATTTCAATATTTTTCTTCTTCTCCATCACCAAATTTTAGGTTACTTCATCACAAAGAAACTAAGTTAAAAGAGTTTTAATTGATGACACGTATTTTATATACATTGAAAATAATTCAAATTATATAATGAGTCTCGATAGTATATTTATTCACCATACTCATATTGTATTATGGTATAATAGATGTAAACAATTTCAATATTTTTCTTTTTCTCCATCACCAAATTTTAGGTTACTTCATCACTAAGAAACTAAGTTAAAAGACTATTAATTGATGACACATATTTTATATACATTGAAAATAATTCAAATTATATATTGAGTCTCGATAGTATATTTATTCACCATATTCATATTGTATTATGGTATAATAGATGTAAACAATTTCAGTATTTTTCTTCTTCTCCATCACCAAATTTTAGGTTACTTCATCACTAAGAAACTAAGTTAAAAGACTATTACTTAATGACACATATTCCATATACATATGAAATAATTCAAATTATCTAATGAGTCTCGATAGTATATTTATTCACCATATTCATATTGTATTATGGTATAATAGATGTAAACAATTTCAGTATTTTCTTATTCTCCATCACCAAATCTTAGGTTACTTCATCACTAAGAAACTAAGTTAAAAGACTATCACTTAATGACACATATTCCATATACATTTGAAATAATTAAAATTATCTAATGAGTCTCGATAGTATATTTATCCACCATATTCATATTGTATTATGGTATAATAGATATAAACAATTTCAGTATTTTCCTTCTTTTCCATCACCAAATTTTAGGTTACTTCTTCACCAAGAAACTAAGTTAAAAGACTATTACTTAATGACACATATTCCATATACATTAGAAATAATTCAAATTATATAATGATTTTCGATAGTATATTTATTTACCATATTCTTATTGTATTATGGTATAATAGATGTTAACAATTTCAATATTTTTCTTCTTCCCCATCACCAAATTTTAGGTTACTTCATCACTAAGAAACTAAGTTAAAGGACTATTAATTGATGACACTTATTTTATATACATTGAAAATAATTCAAATTATATAACGAGTCTCGATAGTATATTTATTCACCATATTCATATTGTATTATGGTATAATAGATGTAAACAATTTCAATATTTTTCTTCTTCTCCATCACCAAATTTTAGGTTACTTCATCACTAAGAAACTAAGTTAAAAGACTATTACTTAATGACAAATATTCCATATACATTTGAAATAATTCAAATTATCTAATGAGTCTCGATAATATATTTATTCACCATATTCATATTGTATTATGGTATAATAGATGTAAACAGTTTCATTATTTTCTAATTCTCCATCACCAAATTTTAGGTTACTTCATCACTAAGAAACTAAGTTAAAAGACTATTACTTAATGACACATATTCCATATACATTTGAAATAATTCAAATTATCTAATGAGTCTCGATAGTATATTTATCGACCATATTCATATTGTATTATGGTATAATAGATGTAAACAGTTTGAGTATTTTGTAATTCTCCATCACCAAATTTTAGGTTACTTCATCACTAAGAAACTAAGTTAAAAGACTATTACTTAATGACACATATTCCATATACATTTGAAATAATTCAAATTATCTAATGAGTCTCGATAATATATTTATTCACCATATTCATATTGTATTATGGTATAATAGATGTAAACTGTTTCAGTATTTTCTAATTCTCCATCACCAAATCTTAGGTTACCTCTTCACCAAGAAACTAAGTTAAAAGACTATTAATTAATGACACATATTCCATATACATTAGAAATAATTCAAATTATATAATGAGTTTCGATAGTATATTTATTAACCATATTCATATTGTATTATGGTATAATAGATGTAAACAATTTCAATATTTTTCTTCTTCTCCATCACAAAATTTTAGGTTACTTCATCACTAAGAAACTAAGTTAAAAGACTATTACTTAATTACACATATTCCTTATACATTTTAAATAATTCAAATTATCTAATGAGTCTCGATAGTATATTTATTCACCATATTCATATTGTATTATGGTATAATAGATGTAAACAATTTCAGTATTTTCTAATTCTCCATCACCAAATCTTAGGTTACTTCATCACTAAGAAACTAAGTTAAAAGACTATTACTTAATGACACATATTCCATATACATTTGAAATAATTCAAATTATCTAATGAGTCTCGATAGTATATTTATTCACCATATTCATAATGTATTATGGTATAATAGATGTAAACAAGTTCAGTATTTTCTAATTCTCCTTCACCAAATCTTAGGTTACTTCATCACTAAGAAACTAAGTTAAAAGACTATTACTTAATGACACATATTCCATTTACATTTGAAATAATTCAAATTATCTAATGAGTCTCGATAGTATATTTATCCACCATATTCATATTGTATTATGGTATAATAAATGTAAAAAGTTTCAGTATTTTCTTATTCTCCATCACCAAATCTTAGGTTACTTTATCACTAAGAAACTAAGTTAAAAGACTATCACTTAATGACACATATTCCATATACATTTGAATTAATTAAAATTATCTAATGAGTCTCGATAGTATATTTATCCACCATATTCATATTGTATTATGGTATAATAGATATAAACAATTTCAGTATTTTCCTTCTTTTCCATCACCAAATTTTAGGTTACTTCTTCACCAAGAAACTAAGTTAAAAGACTATTACTTAATGACACATATTTCATATACATTAGAAATAATTCAAATTATATAATGATTTTCGATAGTATATTTATTTACCATATTCTTATTGTATTATGGTATAATAGATGTAAACAATTTCAATATTTTTCTTCTTCCCCATCACCAAATTTTAGGTTATTTCATCACTAAGAAACTAAGTTAAAGGACTATTAATTGATGACACGTATTTTATATACATTGAAAATAATTCAAATTATATAACGAGTCTCGATAGTATATTTATTCACCATATTCATATTGTATTATGGTATAATAGATGTAAACAATTTCAATATTTTTCTTCTTCTCCATCACCAAATTTTAGGTTACTTCATCACTAAGAAACTAAGTTAAAAGACTATTACTTAATGACACATATTCCATATCCATTTGAAATAATTCAAACTATCTAATGAGTCTCGATAGTATATTTATTCATCATATTCATATTGTATTATGGTATAATAGATGTAAACAGTTTCAGTATTTTCTAATTCTCCATCACCAAATTTTAGGATACTTTATCACTAAGAAACTAAGTTAAAAGACTATTACTTAATGACACATATTCCATATACATTTGAAATAAATCAAATTATCTAATGAGTCTCGATAGTATATTATCCACCATATTCATATTGTATTATGGTATAATAGATGTAAACAATTTCAGTATTTTCCTTCTTCTCCATCACCAAATTTTAGGTTACTTCTTCACCAAGAAACTAAGTTAAAAGACTATTACTTAATGACACATGTTCCATATAAATTCGAACTAATTCAAATTATATAATGATTTTCGATAGTATATTTATTCACCATATTCATATTGTATTATGGTGTAATAGATGTAAACAGTTTCAGTATTTTCTTCTTCTCCATCACCAAATCTTAGGTTACTTCATCACTAAGAAACTAAGTTAAAAGACTATTACTTAATGACACATATTCCATATACATTCGAAATAATTCAAATTATCTAATGAGTCTCGATAGTATATTTATTCACCATATTCATATTGTATTATGGTAAAATAGATGTAAACAATTTCAGTATTTTCTTATTCTCCATCACCAAATCTTAGGTTACTTCTCACTAAGAAACTAAGTTAAAAGACTATTACTTAATGACACATATTCCATATACATTTGAAATAATTCAAATTATCTAATGAGTCTCGATAGTATATTTATCCACCATATTCATATTGTATTATGGTATAATAGATATAAACAATTTGAGTATTTTCCTTCTTTTCCATCACCAAATTTTAGGTTACTTGTTCACCAAGAAACTAAGTTAAAAGACTATTACTTAATGACACATATTCCATATACATTTGAAATAATTCAAATTATCTAATGAGTCTCGATAGTATATTTATTCACCATATTCATATTGTATTATGGTATAATAGATGTAAACAGTTTCAGTATTTTCTAATTCTCCATCACCAAATTTTAGGTTACTTCATCACTAAGAAACTAAGTTAAAAGACTATTACTTAATGACACATATTCCATATACATTTGAAATAATTCAAATTATCTAATGAGTCTCGATAGTATATTTATCCACCATATCCATATTGTATTATGGTATAATAGATGTAAACAGTTTGAGTATTTTGTAATTCTCCATCACCAAATCTTAGGTTACTTCATCACTAAGAAACTAAGTTAAAAGACTATTACTTAACGACACATATTCCATATACATTTGAAATAATTCAAATTATCTAATGAGTCTCGATAGTATATTTATTCACCATATTCATATTGTATTATGGTATGATAGATGTAAACTGTTTCAGTATTTTCTAATTCTCCATCACCAAATCTTAGGTTACTTCTTCACCAAGAAACTAAGTTAAAAGACTATTAATTAATGACACATATTCCATATACATTAGAAATAATTCACATTATATAATGAGACTCTATAGTATATTTATTCACCATATTCATATTGTATTATCGTATAATAGATGTAAACAATTTCAATATTTTTCTTCTTCTCCATCACAAAATTTTAGGTTACTTCTTCACTAAGAAACTAAGTTAAAAGACTATTACTTAATGACACATATTCCTTATAAATTTGAAATAATTCAAATTATCTAATGAGTCTCGATAGTATATTTATTCACCATATTCATATTGTATTATGGTATAATAGATGTAAACAATTTCAGTATTTTCTAATTCTCCATCACCAAATTTTAGGTTACTTCATCACTAAGAAACTAAGTTAAAAGACTATTACTTAATGACACAAATTCCATATACATTTGAAATAATTCAAATTATCTAATGAGTCTCGATAGTATATTTATTCACCATATTCATAATGTATTATGGTATAATAGATGTAAACAGTTTCAGTATTTTCTAATTCTCCTTCACCAAATCTTAGGTTACTTCATCACTAAGAAACTAAGTTAAAAGACTATTACTTAATGACACATATTCCATATACATTTGAAATAATTCAAATTATCTAATGAGTCTCGATAGTATATTTATCCACCATATTCATATTGTATTATGGTATAATAGATGTAAACAGTTTCAGTATTTTCTAATTCTCCTTCACCAAATCTTAGGTTACTTCATCACTAAGAAACTAAGTTAAAAGACTATTACTTAATGACACATATTCCATTTACATTTGAAATAATTCAAATTATCTAATGAGTCTCGATAGTATATTTATCCACCATATTCATATTGTATTATGGTATAATAAATGTAAAAAGTTTCAGTATTTTCTTATTCTCCATCACCAAATCTTAGGTTACTTCATCACTAAGAAACTAAGTTAAAAGACTATCACTTAATGACACATATTCCATATACATTTGAAATAATTAAAATTATCTAATGAGTCTCGATAGTATATTTATCCACCATATTCATCTTGTATTATGGTATAATAGATATAAACAATTTCAGTATTTTCCTTCTTTTCCATCACCAAATTTTAGGTTACTTCTTCACCAAGAAACTAAGTTAAAAGACTATTACTTAATGACATATATTCCATATACATTAGAAATAATTCAAATTATATAATGATTTTCGATAGTATATTTATTTACCATATTCTTATTGTATTATGGTATAATAGATGTAAACAATTTCAATATTTTTCTTCTTCCCCATCACCAAATTTTAGGTTACTTCATCACTAAGAAACTAAGTTAAAGGACTATTAATTGATGACACGTATTTTATATACATTGAAAATAATTCAAATTATATAACGAGTCTCGATAGTATATTTATTCACCATATTCATATTGTATTATGGTATAATAGATGTAAACAATTTCAATATTTTTCTTCTTCTCCATCACCAAATTTTAGGTTACTTCATCACTAAGAAACTAAGTTAAAAGACTATTACTTAATGACACATATTCCATATACATTTGAAATAATTCAAACTATCTAATGAGTCTCGATAGTATATTTATTCACCATATTCATATTGTATTATGGTATAATAGATGTAAACAGTTTCAGTATTTTCTAATTCTCCATCACCAAAATTTAGGTTACTTTATCACTAAGAAACTAAGTTAAAAGACTATTACTTAATGACACATATTCCATATACATTTGAAATAAATCAAATTATCTATTGAGTCTCGATAGTATATTATCCACCATATTCATATTGTATTATGGTATAATAGATGTAAACAATTTCATTATTTTCCTTCTTCTCCATCACCAAATTTTAGGTTACTTCTTCACCAAGAAACTAAGTTAAAAGACTATTACTTAATGACACATATTCCATATAAATTCGAACTAATTCAAATTATATAATGATTTTCGATAGTATATTTATTCACCATATTCATATTGTATTATGGTGTAATAGATGTAAACAGTTTCAGTATTTTCTTCTTCTCCATCACCAAATCTTAGGTTACTTCATCACTAAGAAACTAAGTTAAAAGACTATTACTTAATGACACATATTCCATATACATTTGAAATAATTCAAATTATCTAATGAGTCTCGATAGTATATTTATTCACCATATTCATATTGTATTATGGTAAAATAGATGTAAACAATTTCAGTATTTTCTTATTCTCCATCACCAAATCTTAGGTTACTTCTCACTAAGAAACTAAGTTAATAGACTATTACTTAATGACACATATTCCATATACATTTGAAATAATTCAAATTATCTAATGAGTCTTGATAGTATATTTATTCACCATATTCATATTGTATTATGGTATAATAGATGTAAACAGTTTCAGTATTTTCTAATTCTCCATCACCAAATTTTAGGTTACTTCATCACTAAGAAACTAAGTTAAAAGACTATTACTTAATGACACATATTCCATATACATTTGAAATAATTCAAATTATCTAATGAGTCTCGATAGTATATTTATCCACCATATCCATATTGTATTATGGTATAATAGATGTAAACAGTTTGAGTATTTTGTAATTCTCCATCACCAAATCTTAGGTTACTTCATCACTAAGAAACTAAGTTAAAAGACTATTACTTAACGACACATATTCCATATACATTTGAAATAATTCAAATTATCTAATGAGTCTCGATAGTATATTTATTCACCATATTCATATTGTATTATGGTATAATAGATGTAAACCGTTTCAGTATTTTCTAATTCTCCATCACCAAATCTTAGGTTACTTCTTCACCAAGAAACTAAGTTAAAAGACTATTAATTAATGACACATATTCCATATACATTAGAAATAATTCACATTATATAATGAGTCTCTATAGTATATTTATTACCATATTCATATTGTATTATGGTTTAATAGATGTAAACAATTTTCAATATTTTTCTTCTTCTCCATCACAAAATTTTAGGTTACTTCATCACTAAGAAACGAAGTTAAAAGACTATTACTTAATGACACATATTCCTTATAAATTTGAAATAATTAAAATTATCTAATGAGTCTCGATAGTATATTTATCCACCATATTCATCTTGTATTATGGTATAATAGATATAAACAATTTCAGTATTTTCCTTCTTTTCCATCACCAAATTTTAGGTTACTTCTTCACCAAGAAACTAAGTTAAAAGACTATTACTTAATGACATATATTCCATATACATTAGAAATAATTCAAATTATATAATGATTTTCGATAGTATATTTATTTACCATATTCTTATTGTATTATGGTATAATAGATGTAAACAATTTCATATTTTTCTTCTTCCCCATCACCAAATTTTAGGTTACTTTCATCACTAAGAAACTAAGTTAAAGGACTATTAATTGATGACACGTATTTTATATACATTGAAAATAATTCAAATTATATAACGAGTCTCGATAGTATATTTATTCACCATATTCATATTGTATTATGGTATAATAGATGTAAACAATTTCAATATTTTTCTTCTTCTCCATCACCAAATTTTAGGTTACTTCATCACTAAGAAACTAAGTTAAAAGACTATTACTTAATGACACATATTCCATATACATTTGAAATAATTCAAACTATCTAATGAGTCTCGATAGTATATTTATTCACCATATTCATATTGTATTATGGTATAATAGATGTAAACAGTTTCAGTATTTTCTAATTCTCCATCACCAAAATTTAGGTTACTTTATCACTAAGAAACTAAGTTAAAAGACTATTACTTAATGACACATATTCCATATACATTTGAAATAAATCAAATTATCTATTGAGTCTCGATAGTATATTATCCACCATATTCATATTGTATTATGGTATAATAGATGTAAACAATTTCATTATTTTCCTTCTTCTCCATCACCAAATTTTAGGTTACTTCTTCACCAAGAAACTAAGTTTAAAAGACTATTACTTAATGACACATATTCCATATAAATTCGAACTAATTCAAATTATATAATGATTTTCGATAGTATATTTATTCACCATATTCATATTGTATTATGGTGTAATAGATGTAAACAGTTTCAGTATTTTCTTCTTCTCCATCACCAAATCTTAGGTTACTTCATCACTAAGAAACTAAGTTAAAAGACTATTACTTAATGACACATATTCCATATACATTTGAAATAATTCAAATTATCTAATGAGTCTCGATAGTATATTTATTCACCATATTCATATTGTATTATGGTAAAATAGATGTAAACAATTTCAGTATTTTCTTATTCTCCATCACCAAATCTTAGGTTACTTCTCACTAAGAACTAAGTTAATAGACTATTACTTAATGACACATATTCCATATACATTTGAAATAATTCAAATTATCTAATGAGTCTTGATAGTATATTTATTCACCATATTCATATTGTATTATGGTATAATAGATGTAAACAGTTTCAGTATTTTCTAATTCTCCATCACCAAATTTTAGGTTACTTCATCACTAAGAAAACTAAGTTAAAAGACTATTACTTAATGACACATATTCCATATACATTTGAAATAATTCAAATTATCTAATGAGTCTCGATAGTATATTTATCCACCATATCCATATTGTATTATGGTATATTAGATGTAAACAGTTTGAGTATTTTGTAATTCTCCATCACCAAATCTTAGGTTACTTCATCACTAAGAAACTAAGTTAAAAGACTATTACTTAACGACACAATATTCCATATACATTTGAAATAATTCAAATTATCTAATGAGTCTCGATAGTATATTTATTCACCATATTCATATTGTATTATGGTATAATAGATGTAAACCGTTTCAGTATTTTCTAATTCTCCATCACCAAATCTTAGGTTACTTCTTCACCAAGAAACTAAGTTAAAAGACTATTAATTAATGACACATATTCCATATACATTAGAAATAATTCACATTATATAATGAGTCTCTATAGTATATTTATTCACCATATTCATATTGTATTATGGTATAATAGATGTAAACAATTTCAATATTTTTCTTCTTCTCCATCACAAAATTTTAGGTTACTTCATCACTAAGAAAACGAAGTTAAAAGACTATTACTTAATGACACATATTCCTTATAAATTTGAAATAATTCAAATTATCTAATGAGTCTCGATAGTATATTTATTCACCATATTCATATTGTATTATGGTATAATAGATGTAAACAATTCAGTATTTTCCTTCTTTTCCATCACCAAATTTTAGGTTACTTCTTCACCAAGAAACTAAGTTAAAAGACTATTACTTAATGACACATATTCCATATACATTAGAAATAATTCAAATTATATAATGATTTTCGTTAGTATATTTATTTACCATATTCTTATTGTATTATGGTATAATAGATGTAAACAATTTCAATATTTTTCTTCTTCCCCATCACCAAATTTTAGGTTACTTCATCACTAAGAAACTAAGTTAAAGGATTATTAATTGATGACACGTATTTTATATACATTGAAAATATTCAAATTATATAATGAGTCTCAATAGTATATTTATTCACCATATTCGTATTGTATTATGGTATAATAGATGTAAACAATTTCAATATTTATCTTCTTCTCCATCACCAAATTTTAGGTTACTTCATCACTAAGAAACTAAGTTAAAAGACTATTACTTAATGACACATATTCCATATACATTTGAAATAATTCAAATTATCTAATGAGTCTCGATAGTATATTTATTCACCATATTCATATTGTATTAGGGTATAATAGATGTAAACAGTTTCAGTATTTTCTAATTCTCCATCACCAAATTTTAGGTTACTTCATCACTAAGAAACTAAGTTTAAAGACTATTACTTAATGACACATATTCCATATACATTTGAAATAATTCAAATTATCTAATGTGTCTCGATAGTATATTTATTTAACATATTCATATTGTATTATGGTATAATAGATGTAAACAGTTTCAGTATTTTCTAATTCTCCATCACCAAATTTTAGGTTACTTCATCACCAAGAAACTAAGTTAAAAGACTATTACTTAATGACACATATTCCATATACATAAGAAATAATTAAAATTATCTAATGAGTCTCGATAGTATATTTATTCACCATATTCATATTGTATTATGGTATAATAGATGTAAACAGTTTCAGTATTTTTTTATTCTCTATCACCAAATCTTAGGTTACTTCATCACTAAGAAACTAAGTTAAAAGACTATTACTTAATGACATATAATTCCATATACATTTGAAATAATTAAAATTATCTAATGAGTGTCGATAGTATATTCATTCACCATATTCATATTGTATTATGGTATTAATTGATGACACGTATTTTATATACATTGAAAATAATTCAAATTATATAATGAGTCTCAATAGTATATTTATTCACCATATTCGTATTGTATTATGGTATAATAGATGTAAACAATTTCAATATTTTTCTTCTTCTCCATCACCAAATTTTAGGTTACTTCATCACTAAGAAACTAAGTTAAAAGACTATTACTTAATGACACATATTCCATATACATTTGAAATAATTAAAATTATCTAATGAGTCTCGATAGTATATTTATCCACCATATTCATATTGTATTATGGTATAATAGATATAAACAATTTCAGTATTTTCCTTCTTTTCCATCACCAAATTTTAGGTTACTTCTTCACCAAGAAACTAAGTTAAAAGACTATTACTTAATGACACATATTCCATATACATTTGAAATAATTCAAATTATATAATGAGTCTCGATAGTATATTTATTCACCATATTCATATTGTATTATGGTATAATAGATGTAAACAGTTTCAGTATTTTCTAATTCTCCATCACCAAATTTTAGGTTACTTCATCACTAAGAAACTAAGTTAATAGATTATTACTTAATGACACATATTCCATATACATATTAAATAATTCAAATTATCTAATGAGTCTCGATAGTATATTTATTCACCATATTCATATTGTATTATGGTATAATAGATGTAAAAAATTTCAGTATTTTCTTATTCTCCATCACCAAATCTTAGGTTACTTCATCACTGAGAAACAAAGTTAAAAGACTATCACTTAATGACACATATTCCATATACATTTGAAATAATTAAAATTATATAATGATTTTCGATAGTATATTTATTTACCATAATCTTATTGTATTATGGTATAATAGATGTAAACAGTTTCAGTATTTTCTTCTTCTCCATCACCAAATTTTAGGTTACTTCATCACTAAGAAACTAAGTTAAAAGACTATTAATTGATGACACATATTCTATATACATTGGAAATAACTCAAATTATATAATGAGTCTCGATAGTATATTTATTCACCATATTCATATTGAATTATGGTATAATAGATGTAAACAATTTCAGTATTTTCCTTCTTCTCCATCACAAATTTTTAGGTTACTTCATCACTAAGAAACTAAGTTAAAGACTATTACTTAATGACACATATTCCTTATACATTTAAAATAATTCAAATTATCTAATGAGTCTCGATAGTATATTTATTCACCATATTCATATTGTATTATGGTATAATAGATGTAAACAATTTCAGTATTTTCTAATTCACCATCACCAAATTTTAGGTTACTTCATCACTAAGAAACTAAGTTAAAAGACTATTAATTGATGACACATATTCTATATACATTGGAAATAACTCAAATTATATAATGAGTCTCGATAGTATATTTATTCACCATATTCATATTGAATTATGGTATAATAGATGTAAACAATTTCAGTATTTTCCTTCTTCTCCATCACAAATTTTTAGGTTACTTCATCACTAAGAAACTAAGTTAAAAGACTATTACTTAATGACACATATTCCTTATACATTTAAAATAATTCAAATTATCTAATGAGTCTCGATAGTATATTTATTCACCATATTCATATTGTATTACGGTATAATAGATTTAACAATTTCAGTATTTTCTAATTCTCCATCACTAAATTTTTAGGTTACTTCATCACTAAGAAACTAAGTTAAAAGACTATTAATTGATGACACATATTTTATATACATTGGAAATAATTCAAATTATCTAATGAGTCTCGATAGTATATTTATTTACCATATTCATATTGTATTATGGTATAATAGATGTAAACAGTTTCAGTATTTTTCTTCTTCTCCATCACCAAATTTTAGGTTACTTCATCACTAAGAAACTAAGTTAAAAGACTATTACTTAATGACACATATTCCATATGCATATGAAATAACTCAAATTATCTAATGAGTCTCGATAGTATATTTATTCACCATATTCATATTGTATTATTGTATAATAGATGTAAACAATTTCAGTATTTTCTTATTCTCCATCACCAAATCTTAGGTTACTTCATCACTAGAAACTAAGTTAAAAGACTATCACTTAATGACACATATTCCATATACATTTGAAATAATTAAAATTATATAATGAGTCTGGATAGTATATTTATTCACCATATTCATATTGTATTATGGTATAATAGATGTAAACAATTTCAATATTTTTCTTCTTCTCCATCACCAAATTTAGGTTACTTCATCACTAAGAAACTAAGTTAAAAGACTATTACTTAATGACACATATTCCATATACATTTGAAATAATTCAAATTAACTAATGAGTCTCGATAGTACATTTATTCACCATATTCATATTGTATTATGGTATAATAGATGTAAACAGTTTCAGTATTTTCTAATTCTCCTTTACAAAATTTTAGGTTACTTCATCACTAAGAAACTAAGTTAAAAGGCTATTACTTAATGACACATATTCCATATACATATGAAATAATTCAAATTATCTAATGAGTCTCAATAGTTTATTTATTCACCATATTCATATTGTATTATGGTATAATAGATGTAAACAGTTTCAGTATTTTCTAATTCTCCATCACCAAATCTTAGGTTACTTCATCACTAAGAAACTAAGTCAAAAGACTATTACTTAATGACACATATTCCATATACATTTGAAATAATTCAAATTATCTAATGAGTCTCGATAGTATATTTATTTACCATATTCATATTGTATTATGGTATAATAGATGTAAATTGTTTCAGTATTTTCTAATTCTCCATCACCAAATCTTAGGTTTACTTCTTCACCAACAAACTAAGTTAAAAGACTATTAATTAATGACACAAATTCCATATACATTAGAAATAATTCAAATTATATAATGAGTCTCGATAGTATATTTATTCACCATATTCATATTGTTTTATGGTATAATAGATGTAAACAATTTCAGTGTTTTCTTCTTCTCATCACAGAATTTTAGGTTACTTCGTCACTAAGAAACTAAGTTAAAAGACTATTAATTGATGACACATATTTTATATACATTGAAAATATTTCAAATTATCTAATGAGTCTCCATAGTATATTTATTCACCATATTCATATTGTATTATGGTATAATAGATGTAAACAATTTCAGTATTTTCTTATTCTCCATCACCAAATCTTAGGTTACTTCATCACTAAGAAACTAAGTTAAAAGACTATTACTTAATGACAAATATTACATATACTTTTTGAAATAATTCCAATTAACTAATGAGTCTCGATAGTATATTATTCCACCATATTCATATTGTATTAAGGTATAATAGATGTGAACAGTTTCAGTATTTTCTAATTCTCCATCACCAAATCTTAGGTTATTTCATCACTAAGAAACTAAGTTAAAAGACTATTACTTAATGACACATATTCCATATACATTTGAAATAATTCAAATTATCTAATGAGTCTCGATAGTATATTTATTCACCATATTCATATTGTATTATGGTATAATAGATGTAAACAATTTCAGTATTTTCTAATTCTCCATCACCAAATCTTAGGTTACTTCATCACTAGAAACTAAGTTAAAAGACTATTACTTAATGACACATATTCCATATTCATTTTAAATAATTCAATTTATCTAATGAGTCTCGATAGTATATTTATCCACCATATTCATATTGTGTTATGGTATAATAGATGTAAACAATTTCAGTATTTTCCTTCTTCTCCGTCACCAAATTTTAGGTTACTTCTTCACCAAGAAACTAAGTTAAAAGACTATTACTTAATGACACATATTCCATATACATTTTAAATAATTCAAGTTATCTAATGAGTCTCGATAGTATACTTATCCACCACATTCATGTTGTATTATGGTATAATAGATGTAAACAATTTCAGTATTTTCCTTCTTTTCCATCACCAAATCTTAGGTTACTTCATCACTAAGAAACTAAGTTAAAAGACTATTACTTAATGACACATATTCCATATACATTTGAAATAATTCAAATTATCTAATAAGTCTCGATAGTATATTTATTCACCATATTCATATTGTATTATGGTATAATAGATGTAAACAGTTTCAGTATTTTCTAATTCTCCATCACCAAATTTTAGGTTACTTCATCACTAAGAAACTAAGTTAAAAGACTATTACTTAATGACACATATTTCATATACATATGAAATAATTCGAATTATCTAATGAGTCTCGATAGTATATTTATTCACCATATTCATATTGTATTATGGTATAATAGATGTAAACATTTTCAGTATTTTCTTAATCTCCATCACCAAATCTTAGGTTACTTCATCACTAAGAAACTAAGTTAAAAGACTATCACTTAATGACACATATTCCATATACATTTGAAATAATTAAAATTATCTAATGATTTTCGGTAGTATATTTATTTACCATATTCTTATTGTATTATGGTATAATAGATGTAAACAGTTTCAGTATTTTCTTCTTTTCCATCACCAAATTTTAGGTTACTTCATCACTAAGAAACTAAGTTAAAAGACTATTAATTGATAACACATATTCTATATACATTGGACATAACTCAAATTATATAATGAGTCTCGATAGTATATTTATTCACCATATTCATATTGTATTATGGTATAATAGATGTAAACAATTTCAGTATTTTCCTTCTTCTCCATCACAAAATTTTAGGTTACTTCATCACTAAGAAACTAAGTTAAAAGACTATTACTTAATGACACATATTCCTTATACATTTAAAATAATTCAAATTATTTAATGAGTCTCGATAGTATATTTATTCACCATATTCATATTGTATTATGGTATAATAGATGTAAACAATTTCAGTATTTTCTAATTCTCCATCACCAAATTTTAGGTTACTTCATCACTAAGAAACTAAGTTAAAAGACTATTAATTGATGACACATATTCTATATACATTGGAAATAATTCAAATTATCTAATGAGTCTCGATAGTATATTTATTTACCATATTCATATTGTATTATGGTATAATAGATGTAAACAGTTTCAGTATTTTCTTCTTCTCCATCACCAAATTTTAGGTTACTTCATCACTAAGTGTGATACGGTGGGAGAACTGACTAGTGTTTTGCGTTCGTATTCGCACTTGTGCGGTTGAGCAAGAGTCGCCACCGACTTTTTATTTTATCCTAAAGGAAAGGTCAAAAAAGCACAGCAAAAACCTTTTGAGATATTTCGTGGGTTCGGGGGGTAGATTATGAAAAGGGAAGGTATTAGCACCCTTTTCATCCATGGTTATCCTTGGGCTCTTAGTTACTTGGTTTTTTAGATCACTTGCCTTGATTTTTGATTGCTTGAAAATGGTGTGTGTGTGTGTGTGTGTTTTTGAAAATGTTTTTGAAGAAGATGCCTTGTCTTAGGCTAACCTTGTAACAATTCTTTACTCAAATATTTTACAAAGGCGTGTATCTTTTCGAAAAGATGTTTCAAAAATGTTTTGAGAGTTTGTTATGAAAGTGCTTGTGGATTGTGGTTTTTGAAAAGAAGGCAAGTGTTTTTGCAAGTCGATCTCAAGTAACTAAGAGTTTTGTCTACCCTATTGTGCTCAAAGGTTTTTGTTATGTTTTAACCCCTTTTAACAATTTTGTTCCACCATTGAAATTGGTGGACAATCTTGCGTTTTAGGAAGTTTATTCGGGACGGGCGCGGGTCGTCGTATGGACCATGAATGCAATGATGCCAAGTGTCTTTGGAAATTTGCTTTGAAGGGACTATGATCATTCCGTTTAGGCAACACTTTGAGGGACTTATGATCATTTGAATTTGTTTTGCCAAAGATACTCGACGTGCAAGCATGGCCCATTTTGGAAGGCAACATGTGGGATTACCCTAGAGGGTGTAAGTGTGATTGTGTATTGATTACATGTATTTGTCTTGTATTAGGTTATCTAGCGTTTGATTTTATGTAGATGCAAACCCTAGGTCTAACCATGGTATAATTGAAAGCGGTAAATTGCGAAAATGTAAAATCTACGCTATTACAAAATGGTATCCGGGAGTGGGGGTACAAGTGTATGAATGGGGATGAGACTTATAGTATCCAATAAGTTACAACCAAATCGAATTCGCAATCAAATGTAAATATCGAATATACAAATATAAGATAAACAAATGTGTATAGGGCAATGTGAATGGATTTGCATTGTGTAAGTGTATAATGTGAAATATATTGTAAGTGTACAAGTATATGTGTATGTGGATATTTACAGGTGCGACAATATGAAATTAAGGCGAGATTAGGGTATTTTGACCTAAATATGTGTTTTAATGAATCTTTGATTTGTGTATCTTTAATATGTATAAAAGAAAAATGTTTTAAATTAAATGCTCAAGTTTTAATTAAATTGTGAAAATGATATTTTGAGAAAAAAGAGTATATTTCCATGTGTTATGTACAAAATGTTTTAAGATTAAAAGAATGGAAAAAGTTTTCAATTTTAATTACATGGTGTAAAAATGTATTTTTATTATTATATACAAAAAGTATTAAATGTCCAAAATTAAATTATGTATGTTAAAAAAGTATTTTTAAATTGTTATGTACAAAAATGTTTTAAGAAATTAAATTAAAAAATGTATATTTACTTAGTATGTACAAAATATATTTAAAAGAAAAAGATATTTTCAATTATATAGTATAGTGCGAAAATGTATTCTTTATGTATGTGTGTTCAATATATATTCGAAAGTGTTTTAAAATTAATTGAATTAAGTATAGAAAAGAAAGTTTTAATTAGATAAAATATGTTTTTTTTTATGTATTAGTATTAATATGATATTTGTAATATGATAAGTTAAAAAGAATATATGGTTTGTAAAAAGAAGAAGGTTAGTATTAATCAAGTGTTTGTATAAAAAATGTTAGTGATTTTGTTGGGCTTCAGAGGGAATTAGAAACGGGTCAGGCCCAACGATTGCTGGAGCAATGTTCTTAGGGTTTGAGAATTGTTATTCAGTTAGGACAAGGCGTTTAGGGTTGGCAGCGGCGCGTTCGTACTTTTCGTTCAACTTCATCTTCCGGTCATAGATCCTCCGTCCAGCCACCAGCGTCGCTCTCCCCAAATCTCTCTTCCCTCCATGGCATGAGCTCAGTGTTCTCTTGATACAAGGTTCGTTTTCAATGTTTATGTTTCCTTTTTTTGCGAATTTGCGTGCGTTTTCGATTTGAATCTTAACCTTAATCTTTTATTATGAGGTGAAGGAGAAGAAAAGAGGGAGAAGATTGTACTACCTGACCTTGGAGAAGGAGGAGAGACGGGGGATGTGGCGCTCAGGAGGCCGGAACGAGCGGAGGGAGATTTGTGCGATGAAGCTAACTTTGGTAACTTTTATCTTTTCTTCTTCCTTAGGGGTTTGATGATGATCTTTGTACTGAAAACCTGTTATATCCTTCTTTCCTCTTCTTCTTCTGTCCCTTTGTGTTGATTGGAATATGATGCTTGCCCTTGAATATTTTCTCTCTTATTCTCCTATTGCCCTGAACTTTCGTTGAGTTGGATGCCTCTTCTATATGCTTGCTTTGAATGTTTAATTGCCCAGTGATGTATGTTTACTGAGGGCCTAGGGTTGGTTGTATGCTCGCTTATGTTGCCTTATGATGATCTCAGAGGTCTGAGGGCCTTGTACACGCGCTTCTGGATGCCTTGGTATCAGTATGTTTTGAATGCTTATGTTGATTATGTTGAGTTGAGCGTTGCCTTTGAATATGTTTGACTATACTGGGATTGACGCCTTGTTTGATGCCTGTTGAAATGTGTTTCTGTTGCCTATTGCATTTTGGCCTGTGATGAAGATTCCTGAGTGTGATCGGTGGATCTGGAACTGACTGTTTAATGCTGCTTCGCGAAATGTCGCGGAAGCAAGAGTCGCCACCGTATTTTATTTTCTCCAAATGGAAAGGACAAAAGCACAGAAAAATTCCTTATAGAGATTGCTCTCGGTTCGGGAGGTAGGTTATAGAAAGGGAAGGTGTTAGCACCCTTTCTATCCATGGTTATCCATGGGCTCTTAGATACTTGCTCAATGTGTTTTCAAAAAGGTTTGTTTGCTTTTCAATGTGGGTTTAAAAAGTTTCTTTGAAAAATTTCAGTTCGACTCGTACGTCAGAGTGTTTGAAAAATTGTTTTGAAAGCTTTTGAAAAGTGTTCGTGTGAAAAGTCTTTTTGAGTTCGTTTTGAGATTAGAGCAAGTATCCTTGAGAACCTACCTACCCTAAGGAATTCGTCTGTGTAGATGTCCTTTAAAGTAGTGCCATCCCACCATTGAGAGGTAGGTAGCACCACCGTTGGAGGTGTTCGGGTCAATTCGAGTTTTAGGGACATGGTGATCACCGGAGCAATGGGAAGACACCTTAGAAGCTACCCTCATGCCAGGTTCCCGGATCATGAGGACTTACTAAGACGTCCTCTACTCGACGACCACCTTTCGAAAGGCAACAGTGAGGCGTACCCTAGGGGTGGTGTGTGCGATTCGTGTGTCGTTTTCATTGATATTTGTCTTTTGTCATGTCATTGTGATCTACGCTTGATTTTATTTTAGGTCCATACATTCTTTCATGCTTATTTAACAGTTAATATTTGCGAGGAAATAAATCTACAACTATTACAAATGGCGCGGGTCCACATCGCCAAAATTAAACCGGACCCGATTTGACGGAAAATAAATAAAACAAATAAAAGTGCGAAAAGTTAAAATCGTTACAATGCTTTGGGAGAATTACATAATTATAATAAACGACATAAAATAAATGCGCAAAATTAAATAATTAAAAATATGGGCATTGGACCCTTTTGCAAAATTAAAATTAATAAGAAATTACAATTAAAAATTAAAAGAACATGTTTTTTTTTGGTGTTTTTGTATGTTTTAAGATTTAAAAGAAAAAGGAATTGATTGAAATTAAAATAAACCCTAATTCTAATTTTTTTTAGTTATTAAGAAAATATTGAATTTTTGACCTAATTTAAACCTAAATTATTTATGTACAATTTAATTATGAAAATAAATAAATAATAATATTATGATAAAAAGGAAAAATTATAAAGAATGGAAATTGTTAATTAAACCTAATTCTACCTCTTTTAGATTTATTAAAAAGAATTAAAATTGCAAAAATCCTAATTAAAACTAAATTCATTTATTTACAAGAAAATAATTATAATAAAAATATTTATTATTTTTTGTCTTTTCTGAATTTTTGTGAAGTTTTTTCGTATTTTGTTAAAAAAAAACAATTAATTAAATTAAGACAATAAAACAAACAAAAATAATTAAAAATAATAAAACATAAAGAAAATTAGAAAAGATAAAACCAGGGGGGTTTGCTGTCCCATTATGGAGGTATAATCCAAAAGTTTGGGCCCAATAGGCAGTGGCCTGTTTGACTTTCTGAATCATGTGTGTCACGTTTGACTAAGGCGTGTTGTGTTCTTCAGCTCTCAACCTTTAGATTGATCTCCAAGCGGACGTGGCAAGGCCTGACCTGGAGGTGCATGGTATACCTTCACGCTGAAGATGCCTGTGAACATTCATAGCAAAATAATATAGGAATTTGTACAGACCTGGGACTCGAACCCAGGTCTTGGAGGTTGAAACAATGAGAGTTTGCCAGCTGAGCTAAGCGCATATTCAATTATTACATAGACAAACAAATAATATAAAAGTAACCAGCGCATTAGTAGATGAAAACGCGCGAATATTTAAATCAGCGAATCATTGATGGACAACACATCGTCTTCTTCAATTTTCCTGAAACACAAATATGAGGCAACGGTTTTAACGCGTGGCTGTAGACAACCTACAAGAAAATAGCGATTAGCGTTCTATTGGTCATAAATTCATCGCGAGATATGAACTTGCTTCGTCTAAGCTTGCTGAGTCCAATGGTCATAGTCTAAAGCTTTGATTTTTCCTCTTTGCAAAAGCCCTAAAATCACAACCTGAAAACCCTAGAATTCACTCATGGCATCATCGTGTATGGTCAATAAAAATACAATTAAATACAATGGTTAGCTTGGAAACTTCACACTGAACAAGAAGTCATAAATAAAAATGCAAAAGGATGCATGAATTATGATATACGATTTCAAAAATTTTGTGATACAGTTTGAGTATAATCTACCAATTCTTGGAGCTTTGGTTGTTGTTTGTGATTGGCACACGTTCAGAGAATCACAATGAAGCTATTGAGACAAGAATGGTGCTTTGAATCGACCTCTAAGGTTGATTTCAGAATTTGAGTTTTCAAGCAATTTTTCAAGTTTGTAATAGTCTCTTATGCGCAGCTTTTTGTCTCCTGCAATTAGGTTTATCATTCTGAATATGTAGTAAAGCTTTTAGGTCAACAAAATTGAATAAAATCCATGGCATTCAATGATTTGCATATTTGATTTTCTAAGAATCTTTACATATCTTTTTCATGTGCAATTTTGTTCAATCAGCTCAAATCAAACCAAAACTTGCCTAATTAGGATGTGCACGTGATATTGAGAGTAAAACATGCATGAAAAGATTTTTTAGGTCAAGTTTGATATTTTTCATGTATTTAAATAATTTAAATGAATTAATATAAATAATAATTCAAATAAATAAATAAAAAATGAGAAAATACTTCCCTTTGGGCCAAGTGGTCGTGCATAGGCTTGGAATGATGAATCATGGAAGAAAAATGGGCCCATTAGCAAATTTAGGTCATTTGAAGTAAAGTTGACTTTTCAAAATTCCCAAAAATTGCCCAACTTCCACAAGGCATAACTTGCTCAATTTTTAAGCTTTTCACATGTTCTTGGACATTTTGGAAAGTTCTTTGAGTCCTCTAACCAATGCCTTTGGTCCCATGTCATTTTGATTTACCAATCGCAAGTTATGGCCTTTGACTTAAAGTCCCTTTTTGTTGACTTTTGAAAATGACCTATAATGTTGAAATTGATAACTTTTTGTGAGAGCATTTCTTGGACTTGAAGTATGAAGATGAGTTGTAGGAAATGTCTTTCTATTCAAAATGAGATTTGGATGGAATTTTTCTGATAATCCATGTGAAAGTTATGCCCTGGTCAATTTCAGTTGACTTTTTCAACTGTCCAAATATAGTAACTTTTGCATCTTTGATGATTTCTGAGCCAAACTTTGAGAATCATGATCAAGAATTGATCAAATGATGTTTGTGGCTTCAAAAATGATATGTTGACCAAAAATTTGAACTTTTGACTGTCAAATGACCATTTTGCCCCTACAGTTGACTGTAGTGCAATCTAGGGTTTTGACTGTGCAATTTTGAGCTGAATGCCTTGAAACTTGATATGAGGATACCTGACCATATTTGTAGGCATGTGAGACTTGATTGGGCCTTTGAAAACTTCCTTTTATTGATCAGAACACAAACCCTAGTTTTGACTGCATAGGAGACAGTTGGACTGTGCAACCCTTAGGGAATTTTGTGACTTGACTTGGCAATTTCTTGGAGAATATGGGAGGGCAAATTTTGGGGTGCAACACTGAGGCCACTTCTTACCTCTTCTCTATTGCCCACTTTGCCTTTGAATGTTTGTGGCCTATGATGAAGAGATTCTGAGGCCTGAGTTTGCTTCAGGAAGAATTGTCTTTGAGGCTTGGACTTTGTTTGGCTAGTTTTATATGGATAGAACAGGTTTTGCTTCAGCAGGTTTGTACATTGGTACGGCTCATTTTAGGTTCAGGCTAATGCAGGCAGCAGGTTTTATGCCGGTGCAGGTTAACTCAGGCCAAGGCTTATGCAGGTTTTACTTCTTGAGGGTTTTTGATGTATGGTTTCAGGCAATTTTGTACTTGTTAGGTTTTTTAGGTTATGTGTTTGTGACAAGTTTGTATGTTTATGTGTTTTGACAGTATGTGGGTTTTGAGGTTTCACAGGTTTGGGTTTGTGAGGTCTCAGGCGAGTATGCTTGGTTGGTAAATGGTTTTAGCAGGTATGGTGAGGTTTTGACAGCAGGTAAGCTTCAGGCTTGAACTTGGTTTATCAGGTTTTTTAGTTGGTTTGCTTCAGGCCAGGACCTTGTAGTTTGTATCTCTGTGTTTGTTTTGTTGGTTTCAGTAAGTTTGATGCAGGTTTGGCCTTGACAGTAATGTGAGGCTTCAGGCTCTTTTTTTTTGTTTGTATATTTTTTCTCCCTCTTTTTAACTGTGTTGTACTTGTGTTATCTTTTCTTGTATCTTCTGCCTATCCTGCCTAAGCCTGAAAAACCTGCTTCTATCTCCCTTCTTCTGACTCTCTTAGTACAGTTTAAAGAATTTTTAAATGTTTTATTTCTGTACTTTCTGAAGGGGCTATTGATGGGAAATGATGATAAAGAGTTAAGCTGCTTGCATATAGGATTTCCTCTGCATCTTTATCTTTCTTTGACAGCTTGCTACACTTTGTGAACTTTTCATATCTTTGTCAAATCTCTTTTTATTGACAGCCTTGAGTAGACTTGTACTTTGACAGTAAATTGCTCTTTTTGATTTTTTCAGTTTGGTTGAACTTGAACTATGCAGTTTGAACTTTGGAATTTATGCATTTGACATTTTGCATTCATGAATAAAATTCTTCCCTCTTTGTGAACCGGGAGAAATCCCGTGATTTGCAGAGAGGGTTAACTGATCCCAATCAGTGGCCTCTAATGATGAGCAAATCTTATCTGTCTTTAATTAATTATCAGTCACTGATTTTTCTTCTTTTTTCTTTTGCAGATGAAAAATGGAACACCGGAGCGAAGTGAAGAATGAAGAGATTAGGGACTTAGAAAATGTTTAGAAAAAATAGGATAGTTTTTATTTTCAATTTAATTATTTGTAAACCATTATTATTTTAAATACTTCGTAATAAATACTTGTATCCAAATAATAATTGTAACAACTATTAAATATGAAATAAAAATTCCATTGATTCATTTAATTCTTTTCAATTCCTTTTCTTTAGTTATTTACTTGTTATTTATAATCCCTTAAATTAAATAAAATGAAAGTTAAATTTCAAGTATTTAATTCTTAGAACCATAAATAATCAACTAAACCTTGTTGATCAAAATAAATGAACTTGACGTCTCCATCATTCAAAGCAACGCACAGTCGAACACATAAACTGATCAGACGCAATCCCTTTTTTATTGATTTCTTACCAAGCACTGTAAATCCAAACTGCATCTTTCTTTTGACTGGCTCAAACAAAACAACATGAATTCAACCCAACTGCCTCTTTTACTGATTAAATCAAGATAATGCGAATTTAACCCGAATCTCGGAATAAACTGCGACGTGCTGTGGAATTTTAATCTTTCTGAGAATATGCCTACAAAACCTTAACTCCTGACTAAATGCCAAATAACGCTCGCCTGATCAAAATTGAACCAAAAAAACATCCAAAACCCTAACCCAACTGTGAAACAATCCAGAGTCCTGAAAATCAGTAAAAACCCTAATTTCGCTTGACTGACAAGAAAAGTCCGTTTGTCCGATTCTTGAGTCAGTTTGAAAAATCAGGGAAGGCTTGAAGCTGAGATTTTTTGGGGAAAAATGCGAGGGCAAATTTTGGGGTACAACACTAAGAAACTAAGTTAAAAGACTATTACTTAATGACACATATTCCATATGCATATGAAATAATTCAAATTATCTAATGAGTCTCGATAGTATATTTATTCACCATATTCATATTGTACTATGGTATAATAGATGTAAACAATTTAACTATTTTCTTATTCTCCATCACCAAATCTTAGGTTACTTCATCACTAAGAAACTAAGTTAAAAGACTATCACTTAATGACACATATTCCATTAACATTTGAAATAATTAAAATTATCTAATGAGTCTTGATAGTATATTTATTCACCATATTCATATTGTATTATGGTATAATAGATGTAAACAGTTTCAGTATTTTCTAATTCTCCATCACCAAATTTTAGGTTACTTCATCACTAAGAAACTAAGTTAAAAGACTATTACATAATGACACATATTCCATATACATATGAAATAATTCAAATTATCTAATGAGTCTCGATAGTATATTTATTAACCATATTCATATTGTATTATGGTATAATAGATGTAAACAGTTTCAATATTTTTTTATTCTCTATCACCAAATCTTAGGTTACTTCATCACTAAGAAACCAAGTTAAAAGACTATTACTTAATGACACATATTCCATATACATTTGAAATAATTCAAATTATCTAATGAGTCTCGATAGTATATTTATCCACCATATTCATATTGTATTATGGTATAATAGATGTAAACAGTTTCAGTATTTTCTAATTCTCCATCACCAAATCTTAGGTTACTTCATCACTAAGAAACTAAGTTAAAAGACTATTACTTAATGACACATATTCCATATACATTTGAAATAATTCAAATTATCTAATGAGTCTCGATAGTATATTTATTCACCATATTCATATTGTATTATGGTATAATAGATGTAAATTGTTTCAGTATTTTCTAATTCTCCATCACCAAATCTTAGGTTACTTCTTCACCAACAAACTAAGTTAAAAGACTATTAATTAATGACACATATTCCATATACATTAGAAATAATTCAAATTGTATAATGAGTCTTGATAGTATATTTATTCACCATATTCATATTGTTTTATGGTATAATAGATGCAAACAATTTCAGTATTTTCTTCTTCTCCATCACAGAATTTTAGGTTACTTCATCACTAAGAAACTAAGTTAAAAGACTATTAATTGATGACACATATTTTATATACATTGAAAATAATTCAAATTATCTAATGAGTATCGATAGTATATTTATCCACCATATTCATATTGAATTATGGTATAATAGATGTAAACAATTTCAATATTTTCTTATTCTCCATCACCAAATCTTAGGTTACTTCATCACTAAGAAACTAAGTTAAAAGACTATTACTTAATGACAAATATTCCATATACTTTTTGAAATAATTCCAATTATCTAATGAGTCTCGATAGTATATTTATTCACCATATTCATATTGTATTATGGTATAATAGATGTAAACAGTTTCAGTATTTTTTATTTCTCCATCACCAAATCTTAGGTTACTTCATCACTAAGAAACTAAGTTAAAAGACTATTACTTAATGACACATATTCCATATACATTTGACATAATTCAAATTATCTAATGAGTCTCGATAGTATATTTATTCACCATATTCATATTGTATTATGGTATAATAGATGTAAACAGTTTCAGTATTTTCTAATTCTCCATCACCAAATCTTAGGTTACTTCATCACTAAGAAACTAAGTTAAAAGACTATTACTTAATGACACATATTCCATATACATTTGAAATAATTCAAATTATCTAATGAGTCTCGATAGTATATTTATTCACCATATTCATATTGTATTATGGTATAATAGATGTAAACAGTTTCAGTATTTTCTAATTCTCCATCACCAAATCTTAGGTTACTTCATCACTAAGAAACTAAGTTAAAAGACTATAACTTAATGACATATATTCCACATACATTTGAAATAATTCAAATTATCTAATGAGTCTCGATAGTATATTTATTCACCATATTCATATTGTATTATGGTATAATAGATGTAAACGGTTTCAGTATTTTCTAATTCTCCATCACCAAATCTTAGGTTACTTCATCACTAAGAAACTAAGTTAAAAGACTATTACTTAATAACACATATTCCATATGTTAGAACAAAGTTTGAATCTACTACCCTATATTTAAGTTTTGATGATAACAAAGTGAAAAGATATATTATGTATGTGATTCATGTATGAACTATCTGCTGCCTAAATTATTATGTTCTGATTTGCAAATACTCTGATTTATATAAGCAAGAACACACCTAATCAGCATCAGAAATTTGGTTCCTGACATCAGCATCAGAAGTTGCCATATCAGAATGTCAGAATCAGATGATCAACTCACGTACATACTGAAGCCTGATGAACAAGACTGCGCTCAACACTCTGATAAAGAAACACAACAGTTGATCAGCAGCTAAGCAGAGTCAGAATGAGCCAAGCCAGAACTTGCATTAAGTAAGCAACGATACTTTGCATTTAAAGCAAATTAATACCAACGGCCTCATTCCAGACAAGATCTGCTCGATAAGGAAAGTTTGTTATTAGCATTGAATCAAGAATATTGCATCCAACGTTCAACATCTCAGTGCTATATAAACAAGACTTTGAAGATTGAATTGGCTAATGCTCTCCAAATCTTTACACGCATAAAAGCTGATCAAAATCATCCTTCTCTCAGTTTTGCTAAACACTACACATTCTCATATTCAATCATTGTTTAGCAATCTAGTTTCTAAGCTTTAAGTTGTGTATACATCACAGTTGTGATACAGTTTTGTAGAAAACATTCACACAATTAGATTTGATTTCTTTGTAAGAAAGTGTTTCCTTGACAAACCGGGTTGTGGTTTGTATCAAGAAGGCTTTAGCAGTTGTTAAAGCAGTCTGTAATATTCAGTTGAATATAATGGATTAAGACCTCGTTGGAGAGAGGCGAAATCACCTTGACGGGTGGACTGGAGTAGTTTGAGATCAAATGAAACAGGATAAAAATATCTTGTTCATTGCATTAGATTTCAGTTTTACAATTCAACCCCCCCTTCTTGTGTTTTTCACTACTTCAATTGGCATCAGAGCACCTGGTTCTGAGCTAAAACACTTAACCGTGTCAGTACAAGATCCAGCGTCAGAAAAACACAATGGCAGGAAACAATTCTCACATCAGCAATGACAACAATGAGGACAGACACAGATTCAGCGGCAAACCTCCAGTCTTTGATGGAGAAAACTTTGATTACTGGAAAGACAGAATTGAAAGCTTCTTTCTGGCACATGATGTTGATCTCTGGGATATGGTGACAGACGGATACACGCACCCTATGAATTCAACCGGTCAGAAGATTGATAGAAAAACAATGTCTGACCAACAAAAGCGTGACTTCAAGAATCACCACAAGGCCAGAACCATCCTCCTCAGCGCCATCTCCTATACTGAATATGAAAAGATCTCCAACAAAGACACAGCAAAGAATATTTTTGACTCACTCAGAATGACGCATGAGGGCAACGTTCAGGTCAAAGAAACTAAAGCTCTGGCGCTCATTCAGAAGTATGAGGCGTTCAAAATGGAAGAATCTGAATCCATTGAAACAATGTTCTCAAGATTCCAGATTCTGGTAGCTGGTCTCAAGGTTCTGTACAAAGGATACTCTACTGCTGACCATGTCAAGAAAATCATCAGAAGTTTACCCAAGCAGTGGAGACCAATGGTTACAGCTCTGAAGCTAGCTAAAGATCTCAACAAAATCACTCTGGAGGAACTTATCAGCTCCCTCAGAAGTCATGAGATAGAGCTAGAAGCTGACGAGCCTCATAAGTAAGGTAAGCCTTTAGCATTAAAATCTAACAAAAAATTTGAGTCTAAAGTTTTGCAGGCAGTTGAAGAAACATCTGATGGATCCTCATCAGAAGAAGACGAACTCTCCCTCCTCTCCAGAAGAGTAAATCAACTGTGGAAGCAAAGACAAAGGAAGTTCAGGAATCCCAGAAGATCTGATCAGAACGAGTCTTCTTCCAGATACAGAAGGACAGATTCTTCCTCTGGATACAGAAGATCTGAAGGCTCCTCAAGTAGCAAAAAGCCAAACACCAAGGACATCATCTGCTATGAGTGCAATGAGCAAGGACACTATAAGAGTGATTGCCCAAAGCTTCAGAGGGAAAAGCCCAAAAAGAAGTTTGGAAGAGAGAAGAAGAAAAGTCTCATGGCCACATGGGATGACTCTGACTCGTCTGAAGCTGACTCAGAATCAGATGATGAGAGGGCAAACATAGCTCTCATGTCTAACATCTCAGAAGATAGTGAAGCTTCTAAATCAGACTCAGAATCAGATACTGAAGAGGTATTTCCTAACTTTGCTGTTAACTTTACAAAGGCTGAACTTGCTGAAAGCCTTAATGAGATTCTGGAACGGTATCAGCAAATTAGAGTTAAATTCAGAGACCTGAAAAGGAATCTTGAATCTGACTCTAATAAGACTGAGAGTCTCAAATTGGAGAATTCTGAGCTGAGAAATAAGATTTCAAAATTAGAAAACACTTTACAAAACTCTCAGAAGGAACCAATTTCTGAAACTCCCAGCAACGCTGATGAGATCATCAAGGAGTATGATCACAGTTTCCAGAAGTTCCTAGCTAAAAGCATATATATAAGCAAAATGGCTTCAATGATCTATGGAGTTAGCAGAAACGGCAGGAAAGGAATAGGATACCAAGGTAAGGTTCCTACACCAAAGAATGTCATGGACTTAACCATTAAACACACTCCTCTGAATTCACATTTTGTATATGGTCACACACATGATATTAAATACACTAGCAGTAAGCACTCTGTGAAACCAAAATTCAACCAGAGTTTTGGTAAAACTAACAAATCAGGACCCAAGAAAATCTGGGTACCTAAGGATAAAATAATACATGTTGCAGATATCTTTAGCAGCAAGTCAGAAACACCAGTCATGGTACCTGGACTCTGGCTGCTCACGACACATGACGGGAAGAAGGCATATGTTCCAAAGCCTGGAACTTAAGCCTGGAGGCCATGTTGGCTTTGGAGGCAATCAGAGGGGAAAGATAATTGGCTCTAGAACTGTAGGTAATGGAAATCTTCCCTCTATTAATAATGTTCTGCTAGTAGATGGATTGATGCATAATCTGTTATCCATAAGTCAATTAAGTGATAACGGTTATGATATAATCTTTAATCAAAAATCATGTAAAGCTGTTAGTCAGAAAGATGGGACTATCCTGTTTAATGGTAAGAGGAAAAACAACATTTACAAAATCAAACTTTCTGAACTAAAGAGTCAAAATGTAAAATGTCTTCTGTCTGTTAACAACGAGCAATGGATCTGGCACAGAAGATTGGGGCATGTTAGTATGAGAAGAATATCTCAGATTAACAAACTCAATCTGGTCAGAGGACTTCCTAATTTGAAGTTCAATTCAGATGCTCTGTGTGAAGCATGTCAGAAAGGCAAGTGTGCAAAACCTTCTTTTAAATCCAAAAATGTTGTTTCTACCTCTAAACCATTAGAACTTCTGCACATTGACTTATTTGGACCAGTTAAAATGGCTTCAGTCAGTGGTAAGAAGTATGGGCTAGTAATCGTAGATGACTATAGCAGATGGACATGGGTAAAGTTCTTAAGACACAAGGACGAGTCACACTCTGTGTTTGTTACCTTCTGTAACCAAGTTCAGAATGAAAAGGATCTTAGAATCGTTAAAGTCAGAAGTGATCATGGTGGAGAATTTGAAAACAAAGATTTTGAGTCATTCTTTAATGACAGAGGCATTCTGCATGATTTCTCTTGTCATAGAACTCCCCAACAAAATGGAGTTGTAGAACGAAAGAACAAAACATTGCAAGAAATGGCCAGAACCATGATCAATGAGACAAACGTTGCTAAGACCTTCTAGGCAGAGGCAATAAACACAGTGTGCTACATTCAGAATAGAATCTCAATAAGACCTATTCTGGAAAAGACTCCATATGAATTGTGGAAGAACAGAAAGCCCAACATTTCATATTTTCATCCATTTGGATATACTTGCTTTATATTAAATACAAAGAATTATTTGAACAAGTTTGACTCTAAAGCACAGAAGTGTATTATGTTAGGATACTCTGAACGCTCAAGAGGGTACAAAGTATACAATACAGAAACACAGATTGTGGAAGAATCAATCAGTGTTCGTTTTGATGATAAGCTTGACTCTGAAAAGTCAAAGCAGAATGAAGTTTTTGCAGGTATGGAAATTGAATTTACAAGTTCTGAAGACAAGTCATCAAAAGCTCTCAATACAGACACTCCTTCAACGTCTGAAAGGAGCACTGCTAGCAATCCTACAACAGCTGCTGATCAACCTCAGAAGAGATTACCCATAAGCAGCTTGGATCACCCAGAAGAGACTATCTTAGGAAGAAAGGAAGATCCAATCAGAACAAGAGCAAGCTTCAGAAACTCTGAAGAAACTCTCATGGGACTTGTGTCTCTGATTGAACCTTCTTCTATTGATGAAGCACTTCTGGATAATGACTGGATTCTGGAAATGCAAGAAGAGCTGAATCAATTCACCAGAAATGACGTATGGGATCTCGTTCCCAGACCAAAAGGATTCAACGTCATTGGAACAAGATGGGTGTTCAGAAACAAGCTAAATGAACAAGGTGAAGTCATCAGAAATAAGGCACGACTGGTTGCACAAGGTTATAGTCAGCAAGAGGGGATAGACTATACAGAAACCTTTGCCCCAGTCGCCAGGTTAGAATCTATCAGACTTTTAATTTCATTTGCTGTTAATAGAGGCATCACTCTGTATCAAATGGATGTCAAAAGTGCATTCTTAAATGGTTATATAGAAGAAGAAGTCTATGTACATCAACCTCCTGGTTTTGAAAATACAAAACATCCAGAACATGTTTTCAAACTAAATAAGTCATTATATGGTCTGAAACAAGCTCCCAGAGCTTGGTATGAAAGGCTAAGTAACTTTCTATTAGAAAATGAATTCACCAGAGGGAAAGTGGACACTACTCTATTATGTAAATCAGTTAAGAATGACATCTTAGTCTGTCAAATTTATGTTGATGATATTATTTTTGGTTCTACTAATCCTTCTCTTGGAAGAAAATTTGCTAAGTGTATGCAGGCATAATTTGAGATGAGCCTCATGGGGGAACTTAAATTCTTTCTAGGAATTCAGATCAATCAAACTCCAGAGGGAACTTACATTCATCAGAGCAAATACATCAGAGATCTTCTGAAGAAATTTGACCTCTCAGAATGTAAGCCATCAAAGATTCCAATGCATCCCACGTGCATTCTGGAAAGAGAAGAGGTAAGCAAAAATGTAGAACAGAAAGTCTACAGAGGTATGATTGGTTCTCTCCTCTATCTGACTGCTTCAAGACCTGACATATTATTCAGTGTTTGTATCTGTGCTAGATTCCAATCAGATCCTAGAGAATCTCACTTAACAGCTGTTAAGCGAATTTTCAAGTATCTGAAAGGTACTACTAATCTGGGTTTGTTTTATAGAAAATCTAGTGATTACAGCTTAGTAGGCTACTGCGATGCTGATTTCGCTGGAGATAGAGTGGAACGTAAAAGTACTTCTGGAAGCTGCCAGTTTCTGGGAAAAAATCTGATCTCTTGGTCCAGCAAAAGGCAATCAACAATTGCACTATCAACAGCAGAAGCTGAGTACATAGCAGCAGCAGGATGTAGCACACAAATGCTCTGGATGAAAAGTCAGCTTGAAGACTTCCAGATTTTTGAGAGTAACATTCCTATACTCTGTGATAATACTTCTGCTATTTGCTTAAGTAAGAATCCCATTTTACATTCTAAAGCTAAGCATATAGAAATAAAACATCACTTCATTAGGGACTATATTCAGAAAGGGATTTTGAACTTAAAATTTATAGATACAGACCATCAATGGGCTGATATCTTTACTAAACCCCTTTCAGAAGATAGGTTTAGTTTCATTCTGAAACATCTCAGCATGAAAGTTTGTCCAGAGTGAAAATGTTTTAATTCCATATATTTATCTTCAGAATGTAATTGTTTTACTGTGAACTTCTGATCAATCTTCTTTCAGAAAGATAGAACATGCAGATTCTATCAGATGCAAGTCTAAAGATCTGAGAGTCTAAGCTCAAAGACAGACGTGCTGATCACTACATCAAAAAGTGTCATCCAATCATCAGCAAATCTCTGAAGCAGAACGCGTGCACGCTTCTGAGAAGGCAAAGCGCTGATTGGGTGCATTGAGACACATGTCTGGTAACCGTTTTTAAGTATCTTTCTCAAATCCCCCAAAATCAGCAAGCATTTAATAAAAAGTAATCATGCTTTTAAAATGCAATCATGATTTTTCTCTTTCTTAAAAACGTTTATCTTTTCAAAATATTTTGAAACTCTATTTAAACACATTAACCTCTCATTCTAATTCTTTACAGTTTCTCACTAATACTCAAGCATTCTCTGCATTTTTTCTGTGTTCATCTCTTGCAAAACCCTTTTTCTCAGTTTCTTCTCAAAACCTTTTTAGTGTGAACATGGCAACCTCCAGCAGTGCTTCTGCAGGTCCTCAGAAGAAAGTATCATCTGAGCAGTACCAAGTGCCATTCAGAACACTCCTCACTCCTGTGAAGAATCTTGAAGTGCTTTCTGAATTGATCATTGATTTTGGAAGCTTGAAGGAGAACAGTTTTGACCTAACAGAAGAAGTTAGGGCACAAAAGTGGGAAAGGTATTTTGACAGGTTGGTTGGACCAACATTCCCTATGCTTTTCAAGGAATTCTGGATTCATGCCAAGGCTTCAACACATCTAGTCACCTCCTTCGTTATGGGGAAGAAGATTGTGATCACTGAGGATCACATTGCAAGGTTAATCGGTTACAGTGGCGGTGGCGTCCGCTGTGTGGACATGGCTGAAAGATGTGCTGATGTGGGCGCGATAGCTGCAAGGATTTTCACCCATGGGGTGCCCAGCAGCAAGATCAAAGATCTGAAGGATCATTACAGAGTTTGGGCTAAGATAATTCTGGGGTGCTTCAACCATAGGAAGCCAACTAGTTCACCTGATTACATATATGTGGATCAACAGTTTCTGATCTACTTTATTGATCAGAAGGTAAAAATCAACCTGGCTCATTTTCTGTTCAACCACCTCAGAATAAGTGTGAAGGAAACCAGGGAAGAAGAAAGAACAAAGAGGGATTGGATACCCTTTGGAAGGTTGATATCAGATATTCTGACAGAGAATAGGCTGATTGAGCATCTGATAGAAGCTCAAGAGTTAAGCACCATTGAACCAACAGTTGGGAAACCTCTGAACGCGAAGAACTTGAAGAAAATGAAGTTGATAGAGAATATCCAAAAGGAACCCAGAGCCACTCCTATTGCTGATATCACCAGCAGAAGAGTTCCTCTGAGTGACTTTCCTTTATTTTCTGAGATAGAATCTAAACCAGCAGTGGTTCTCAGATACTTGGATGCATGCAAGGCAGATGGTACAGATCCAAATCTGATTATCAAAGCTCTGCATCAACCTCAGCAAGAAGTGACTCTGAAGAAGACGAAGAAGAGGAAGGCACCTTCAGAAGGATCATCCCAGCAGACACCCAAGAAAAGAGATGAAAGAAAGAATGGATGTGCAGGATAGCAAGATTGACACTATTGTCAGCATGGTGCACAAGCAGAATGAGACTGCTGATCAGATCAAAGCCATGCTGGAGAACCTGTTCACACGCTTGCCTCCTCAACCTTAGTTTTTTCATTCATGTCTTTTTCATGTTTTCTTTGATTTTCTGATGTACTATTTGAATATGTTTTGTTTGATGCTGAACCCTTTTAATATGACAAGTTTTTCTGATCTTAAACTGTTTTAGCACTCACCTACACTTTTTGATTGCTGACAAAAAGGGGGAGAACAAGAATGATATTTTAAACAATAACGGTTAACTAAGACAGAAATTCTCAAACATTTCTAACTCTATTACTTGAAAATGTTTTTTCTGTTTTGCTTAAAGTCTACAGGTACAAGGAAGCTCCTGGACACTCTGAAGACTAAAAGCTATGAAGCTCTGATCACTATGAAGCTCTGATCCGCTCTGATACTCTGATCCAAAGCAAAGCTCTGACAAGAAAAGTTTTGAAGCTCTGCTCTGACATGCTGATCCAAAGCTTCTGATAGTCAAAGACTCTGATACTCTGATGTTCAAAGAAAGGAAAAAAGATCTGATCCTGAAGAACACTTGTAATCAAAGGGAAGTAATAAACTCAGGGGGAGTATCTCTCAACTCTGATATCTTTTTACTCCTTATCTTTTTACCTCTTACTCTGATGCATCTCTCTGATACATTTTCACGTTATTTTCATTTAAAAATATCTATTTTTTGTCATCATCAAAAAGGGGGAGATTGTTAGAACAAAGTTTAAATCTACTACCCTATCTTTAAGTTTTGATGATAACAAAGTGAAAAGATATATTATGTATGTGATTCATGTATGAACTATCTGCTGCCTAAATTATTATGTTCTGATTTACAGATACTCTGATTGATATAAGCAAGAACACACCTAATCAGCATCAGAAATTTGGTTCCTGACATCAGCATCAGAAGTTGCCATATCAGAATGTCAGAATCAGATGATCAACTCACGTACATACTGAAGCCTGATGAACAAGACTGCGCTCAACACTCTGATAAAGAAACACAACAGTTCATCAGCAGCTAAGTAGAGTCAGAATGAGCCAAGCCAGAACTTGCATTAAGTAAGCAACGGTACTGTGCATTGAAAGCAAATTAATACCAACGGCCTCATTCCAGGCAAGATCTGCTCGATAAGGAAAGTTTGTTATTAGCATTGAATCAAGAATATTGCATCCAACGTTCAACATCTCAGTGCTATATAAACAAGACTTTGAAGATTGAATTGGCTAATGCTCTCCAAATCTTTACACGCATAAAAGCTGATCAAAATCTTCCTTCTCTCAGTTTTGCTAAACACTACACATTCTCATATTCAATCATTGTTTAGCAATGTAGTTTCTAAGCTTTAAGTTGTGTATACATCACAGTTGTGATACAATTTTGTAGAAAACATTCACACACTTAGATTTGATTTCTTTGTAAGAAAGTGTTTCCTTGACAAACCAGGTTGTGGTTTGTATCAAGAAGGCTTTAGCAGTTGTTAAAGCAGTCTATAATATTCAGTTGAATATAGTGGATTAAGACCTCGTTGGAGAGAGGAGAAATCACCTTGACGGGTGGACTGGAGTAGTTTGAGATCAAACAAACCAGGATAAAAATATCTTGTTCATTGCATTAGATTTAAGTTTTACAATTCAACCCCCCCTTCTTGTGTTTTTCACTACTTCACCATATACATTTGAAATAATTCAAATTATCTAATGAGTCTCGATAGTATATTTATTCACCATATTCATATTGTATTATAGTATAATAGATGTAAATTGTTTCAGCATTTTCTAATTCTCCATCACCAAATCTTAGGTTACTTCTTTACCAACAAACTAAGTTAAAAGACTATTAATTAATGACACATATTCCATATACATTAGAAATAATTCAAATTATATAATGAGTCTCGATAGTATATTTATTCACCATATTCATATTGTTTTATAGTATAATAGATGTAAACAATTTCAGTATTTTCTTCTTCTCCATCACAGAATTTTAGGTTACTTCATCACTAAGAAACTAAGTTAAAAGACTATTAATTGATGACACATATTTTATATACATTGAAAATAATTCAAATTATCTAATGAGTCTCGATAGTATATTTATTCACCATATTCATATTGTATTATGGTATAATAGATTTAAACAATTTCAGTATTTTCTTATTCTCCATCACCAAATCTTAGGTTACTTCATCACTAAGAAACTAAGTTAAAAGACGATTACTTAATGACAAATATTCCATATACTTTTTGAAATAATTCCAATTATCTAATGAGTCTCGATAGTATATTTATTCATCATATTCATATTGTATTATGGTATAGTAGATGTAAACAGTTTCAGTATTTTCTAATTCTTCATCACCAAATCTTAGGTTACTTCATCACTAAGAAACTAAGTTAAAAGACTATTACTTAATGACACATATTCCATATACATTTGCAATAATTCAAATTATCTAATGAGTCTCGATAGTATATTTATTCACCATATTCATATTGTATTATGGTATAATAGATGTAAACAGTTTCAGTATTTTCTAATTCTCCATCACCAAATCTTAGGTTACTTCATCACTAATAAACTAAGTTAAAAGACTATTACTTAATGACACATATTCCATATACATTTGAAATAATTCAAATTATCTAATGAGTCTCGATATTATATTTATTCACCATATTCATATTGTATTATGGTATAATAGATGTAAACAGTTTCAGTATTTTCTAATTCTCCATCACCAAATCTAAGGTTACTTCTTCACTAAGAAACTAAGTTAAAAGACTATTACTTAATGACACATATTCCATATATATTTGAAATAATTCAAATTATCAAATGAGTCTCGATAGTATATTTATCCACCACATTCATATTGTATTATGGTATAATAGATGTAAACAACTTCAATATTTTTCTTCTTCTACATCACCAAATTTTAGGTTACTTCATTACTAAGAAACTAAGTTAAAAGACTTTTACTTAATGACACATATTCCATATACATTTGAAATAATTAAAATTATCTAATGAGTCTCGGTAGTATATTTATCCACCATATTCATATTGTATTATGGTATAATAGATGTAAACAATTTCAGTATTTTCCTTCTTTTCCATCACCAAATTTTAGGTTACTTCTTCACCAAGAAACTAAGTTAAAAGACTATTACTTAATGACACATATTTCATATACATTAGAAATAATTCAAATTATATAATGATTTTCGACAGTATATTTATTCACCATATTCATATTGTATTATGGTATAATAGATGTAAACAGTTTCTTTATTTTGTTCTTCTCTATCACCAAATTTTAGGTTACTTCATCACAAAGAAACTATGTTAAAAGACTATCAATTGATGACACATATTCTATATACATTGGAAATAATTCAAATTATCTAATGAGTCTCGATAGTATATTTATTCACCATATTCATATTGTATTATGGTATAATAGATGTAAACAGTTTCAGTATTTTCTAATTCTCCTTCACCAAATCTTAGGTTACTTCATCACTAAGAAACTAAGTTAAAAGACTATTAATTGATGACACATATTTTATATACATTACAAATAATTCAAATTATATAATGAGTCTCAATAGTATATTTATTCACCATATTCATATTGTATTATGGTATAATAGATGTAAACAATTTCAATATTTTTCTTCTTCTCCATCACCAAATTTTAGGTTACTTCATCACTAAGAAACTAAGTTAAAAAACTATTACTTAATGACACATATTCCATATACATTTGAAATAATTCAAATTATCTAATGAGTCTCGATAGTATATTTATTCACCATATTCATATTGTATTATGGTATAATAGATGTAAACAATTTCAATATTTTTCTTCTTCTCCATCACCAAATTTTAGGTTACTTCATCACTAAGAAACTAAGTTAAAAAACTATTACTTAATGACACATATTCCATATACATTTGAAATAATTCAAATTATCTAATGAGTCTCGATAGTATATTTATTCACCATATTCATATTGTATTATGGTATAATAGATGTAAACAGTTTTAGTATTTTTTTATTCTCTATCACCAAATATTTGGTTACTTCATCTCTAAGAAACTAAGTTAAAAGACCATTACTTAATGACACATATTCCATATACATTTGAAATAATTCAAATTATCTAATGGGTGTCGATAGTATATTTATCCACCATATTCATATTGTATTATGGTATAATAGATGTAAACAGTTTCAGTATTTTCTAATTCTCCATCACCAAATCTTAGGTTACTTCATCACTAAGAAACTAAGTTAAAAGACTATTACTTAATGACACATATTCCATATACATTTGAAATAATTCAAATTATGTAATGAGTCTCGATAGTATATTTATTCACCATATTCATATTGTATTATGGTGTAATAGATGTAAACTGTTTCAGTATTTTCTAATTCTCCATCACCAAATCTTAGGTTACTTCTTCACCAAGAAACTAAGTTAAAAGACTATTAAGTAATGACACATATTCCATATACATTAGAAATAATTCAAATTATATAATGAGTCTCGATAGTATATTTATTCACCATATTCATATTGTATTATGGTATAATAGATGTAAACAATTTCAGTATTTTCTTCTTCTCCATCACAGAATTTTAGGTTACTTCATCACTAAGAAACTAAGTTAAAAGACTATTAATTGATGACACATATTTTATATACATTGAAAATAATTCAAATTATCTAATGAGTCTCGATAGTATATTTATTCACCATATTCATATTGTATTATGGTATAATAGAGGTAAACAATTTCAGTATTTTCTTATTCTCCATCACCAAATCTTAGGTTACTTCATCACTAAGAAACTAAGTTAAAAGACTATTACTTATTGACAAATATTCCATATACTTTTTGAAATAATTCAAATTATCTAATGAGTCTCGATAGTATATTTATCCACCATATTCATATTGTATTAAGGTATAATAGATGTAAACAGTTTCAGTATTTTCTAATTCTCCATCACCAAATCTTAGGTTACTTCATCACTAAGAAACTAAGTTAAAAGACTATTACTTAATGACACATATTCCATATAAATTATAAATAATTCAAATTATATAATGAGTCTCGATAGTATATTTATTCACCATATTCATATTGTATTATGGTATAATAGATGTAAACAATTTCAGTATTTTCTTCTTCTCCATCACAAAATTTTAGGTTACTTCATCACTAAAAAACTAAGTTAAAAGACTAAGTGCATTTTTTAAAGTTGAAATGTGAAAACAAAATGTAGCCGACATCGAGAACTAACTCCTGTCCGAAAATCGACTCAATCGGATAAACGGTGAATTAGTTATGAATTTTTGAAGTTTCAGCTCAGACAAACTTATTTTGTGCTCCAGTGTCGGCTCTGACACGTTCTTCAATAAAAAACTGGTATTGATCGGTGCATAATTTGGTCTCGACTTTTGAAGCAAAGTTGTAGATCTATGAGTCAGTGACCTTGTGTAAAAATATGAGTCCAATCCGATAAAAATTGATCGAGTTATGAATTTTCGAAGTTTCGGCTCAGATGAAATAATATTCAGCATTCTGGATTTTCAGCGTGTCACGCACTCTGAGCAAAAAATGAAGGCCTTTTGAATACCGTTTGAACTCAATACCTTCTATGAAAATGTAGCCAACTCAATTTTTGAAATCTTGGCACCGGAACCAGCTCGATACGATGAAAATCGACCAAGTTATGATTTTTTGAACATGACGCAAATAAACTTCTGTCACAAATTTTCTGCACGAAAATACTTGATAAATCCACATTTTTGAAGACCTTCTGATCGAAATTGGCTTCCAGCCGTGAGAGATGAAAACGTAGATAATGTCAAGACGGAATTTTGGCCACCGGAACGGGTTCAAAACGAGCCACGATCTTCAAGTTATGAATTTTTTAGCGCGTAAAAACTGCACTTTCAGCACACTTTTTCACCATATTTCTTTAAGAAAACTCGCACATTCGGATACCTTCTTTAAAGAATTGACGCTTGAGCCGAACCTGAATTTGAGAATACGTTATCAGAGATATCTTGGCGAAAGAATACCTGAATATGACGCGCCGGGTTGGACTTGTGAATTTTTCTTGAAATATTTTGAGAAATATGGGAGGGCAAATTTTGGGGTACAACAGTTGCCCCTGTTCAATCTTCTTAGACCTCATGATGCAGATTGGCTGACGTGCCTTTCGTAATCCGAGGGTAGAAGATGATTGAACACTAGAGTGCCCAGAAATTTGCGCTCACATAGTAGCAGTGTGATGGAAATGGGCTTATAGATGCCATTTGGAGATTGATGGGGGATGATGGGCTTATAGATGCCATCTGGACGTTGATCGCATAAGAGATTCCTTAGCGAGAACTTGCGTACCTGCAAAACAGAAAAATGAGTACCTGACATGTTGCAGGAGTTGGTTTTCAGATGCTTGGTATAGATATGTCCTGACTGGTTACGGGAGCTGGATCTGGAGCTTCACAAGATGATGAATGAACCAGGGATGGTTACTACCTTAGCATGAACGGTAAGAGAACCTTGGGTGATTTTAACTTCAACAACGCTCGTTGAGAAAATCTTGGTGGGAATTACCATCTTCGCAGGATCGGGAAGAGAACCAATAGGCAATTATGATCTGAAAGGGAATTACATCTCACGCACCGTCGGGGAGAGAACCATAGGAAATTATAATCTGAAAAGGAATTATCACCTCACTCACCGTCGGAGAGGGAACCATCTGAAAAGGAATTATCACCTCACTCACCGTCGGAGAGGGAACCATCTGAAAAGGAATTATCACCTCACTCACCGTCGGAGAGGGAACCATAGGAAAAGGAATTATCACCTCACTCACTGTCGGAGAGGGAACCATCTGAAAAGGAATTATCACCTCACTCGCCGTCGGAGAGGGAACCATCTGAAAAGGAATTATCACCTCACTCACCGTCGGAGAGGGAACCATCTTGAAAAGGAATTATCACCTCACTCACCGTCGGAGAGGGAACCATCTGAAAAGGAATTATCACCTCACTCACCGTCGGAGAGGGAACCATCTGAAAAGGAATTATCACCTCACTCACCATCGGAGAGGGAACCATCTTGAAAAGGAATTATCACCTCACTCACCGTCAGAGAGGGAACCATTAGGAAAGGGAATTATCACCTCACTCACCGTCGGAGAGGGAACCATCTGAAAAGGAATTATCACTTCACTCACCGTCGGAGAGGGAACCAATAGGAAAGGAATTACCACCTCACTCACCGTCGGAGAGGGAACCAATAGGAAATTATAACCTAAAAGGGAATTATCACCTCACGCACCATCGGAGAGGGAACCATTATAATCTGATAACTTCTACTGAGTCTTCATCAGAAAAATCTGTTGGGAGTCGATTTAGCTGGACTAGAGAAGGCCTTGGACTGGATAAGAAATCTTTGGAGTCGATTAACTCAACCGGTCTAGGTCTTGAAATATGATGGAGAATTTAGATGAATCTTTCCTGAAAGGTAAAGGTCAGTCATGTGCCATGCATGATATGGATCAAGCAATGATGTTCTCAACATAAATGAGATTTGTAAGATATGATGCGTATATGCATGCTATAATGATGTATGTGATGATTTATGAATGTGTTTTTCGTCTAGGAAAGTAAATCCTTGACGGGTGCCGGGAAGTCACTCCTGGGCTGATATTGAAGAATAGATTTTGCTTCCGCTGGGGATGATAGTTGCAAGAATACCGGTAGGAGAAGATAACTCCGTTGGGGAATAAACTTGGCGAATGGAAGATTCTGCGGGGAGAAAAATACTCTAGTGACCATGCTGGGGAGTGATACTCTGTGGGGAGAGAGAGGTTTTTGCTGAATGTTGATAATACCTTGTTGGGGATATCCTTGTTGTGTTGGAAGTATTGATAGACTTCGCTGGGGATAAGAAGGCTTCGTCGAGGACGATCTTTCTGTGGCTTTTGGCTGAGGATAACCCAGTTATATCCTGTTAAGGAAATAACTCTTTGAATAAAGCCGGATGACGCGTTCGTGCTCTGCGAGGATAAGCTTTCAGAACCTACTGGGGATAAGCTTACTGCTTGGGGAGATGAATTCCAACTTTCCTGGGGAAACTGGGTTGGACTCTCCTGGGGGATTTTGAACTGCAGGGAAGTGATTCCTTTGGATGTTGATATACCGCCGGGGAACAATCTTTAGACCAAGACTGCTGGGGATGCTTGTTAAGAATGCGTACATTGCTGCTGGGGAAGTATTGAGATCTACTGGAGGATACTCAACCTCCTTGAGGTTGATAATAGCTTTGCTTGGGAAGAGTGTGCTGACTTGCTGGCTCACTCTCTGGGGAATTAAGGTGTCTGGTTATGTTTTTCTGCTGAACATCCCTTATACCTTGTGGACAGAGCATTTAGATTGCTTGGACGGCTCATCATTGCCCCTGTTTCTGAGGTGGGAGAGGAAGACCTGTGAGGTGCTGATAGTGGTTGATGGACAGACCTACTTCTGGTAGGCAAGTGACGATATGCCAGAACATAGTCGTACGCTTTAATCCCTAACTTTTTCCTGGACCGCCCTTTCGGGTTTTCAGTCCACCGGGATACCCATTTTTGCCCAAGCCGCCTTTTCAGGTTTTCGACTTGCCGGGTGTACAGATTTTTTTTCATTTCATCCCTTCATTTTGCCCGAACCCTTTTGGTTCGCCGGGAAGCCCTAATTTTTGCCTAGGTGTGTCAACCTAGCGGGTCTTTGATTCTGCGTAGTACTTTTTCGACTATGTCCATGCTCTTAGAATGCAGGGAGGTGCCCCTGGCTGCTCGTGTTGCCATATTACCGGAAGATGTCTGATCGTGCAAGATTTGTTGCTGTAGTGCCCCAGGTGACTCAGGAGGAGATTTTCCCCAGGCTATTTGGCCTTTTGAGAGATTCTCCGAATCTTGATTGGATTGCCCCAGATGATTGGACCATGATCATGTCGTGCCCCTTGATTGGAAGTGCTTTTGTTCACTAGGTATTCATCGTGCGAATTTCCCTGTTGTTCAAACAAATAGTCATATGCAAACAATGTTATATCAAAAATGCAAAGCTTATGTCTGTCTTGAAGATTTTGAAAATGCATTCTTTTTCATAAAACAAGTGAATGTTTGTAAAACGTGATATCAACTCCGTATTTACCGTAGGCCTTAAGGAGTCAGGATACCTTTCGTAACAGTATGCTTTCGAACTAACCCATGCTTCAGCTAGGACTTTTAAGGGTAATAACGTGGCCTGGTTCACGGTTTAAGAAACAAAGGATAAAGGCTCAAAATTTATTTGTACCCACCCGCTCTTCTTGATGTTCTTCAAACCTAAACTCAGTTGATCATACGTTAGACCTTGTTTGAGTCTTTGTTCTGATTTTCCGGTGATGATTCAGATGTTGATAACTTATTTTGAATAGGCAGTCATTCCTTTTTTGTTGAGGGTTTGTAAGACCTCTTTCTTGTCCGATTTTTGTTATCCCTTTCTTTTTTTTGCCTGAACAGTTTCCTTTTTTGGAATTACAGTCAGCGGGATGCCCCAGTTTTGTAAGTCTCCTTCATGGGTTTTGACTTAATGGGCTTTTTATTTTTTTGAGATAATGACTGCCTTTCTTTATTGATTATTCGGAACCATCACTGTCTTTCTTCGTTTTGTGAGGACTTCTTTGGTGCCATTTGTTATGCACTTGGATCAACTGAGAGACTACCCTGCCCCAGGTCATGATTAAGGGTTTTAAATTTTGCAAAGAAAAACTCCTACTTCTTTGGCTCAGAGGGGTTGACGAGGGATTATCATCCTTATAACTCCAGTGTTTAGGATTTGAAACAATGCCTGTACCTCATCAGCGGGGTCTGTTCAAAAGCATACTGTAGATTGTGGTATCGTTTTCGTCATCCTCCCTCAAGAGGCTTAGAATTATTGATTGAGAGTTGACATCAGAAAAAATATGAAAATAATTTGCGGATAGTGAATACGAATATATTGCTTCAAAACAGACATATGCGATGCATTAATGAAATAACAACGTTTTAACATGAGTAAATGCTTGAACAAAAGAAAATTGCAACTTGAACTTTCGAATGAACAAAAGTCTTTTCAGTCTCAGGGCTTGTTATTTCAACTGGTGCATCTTGTAGGGATGGCAGGAGCATTCAGCCTGGCCCATCTGGGTAAAATCCACAGCTCTTTCATTGATCAGATCTTGAATCTTATTCTTCAAAGCCCAGCAGTCGTCGGTGTCATGTCCTGGACTGTTAGAATGGTACGCACATCTTTCCTCAGGATTGTACTTTAGGGAGGTTGTATTGAGACGCCTAGGAGGGCCCCTTACCGTCACCAAATTCAACCTCAACAATTGTTGTAAAGCTTGAGACGGTGACACGTTGAGTTTGGTGAACTGCCTTTTAGGCTTGTCTGGCTGAAGCTGGTGAGGTTGATACTGAATGTGTGACCCTGAAGCCACTTGAGGAGCTCTCCCCTTATCTCCTTGTCTCAAAGGTGGTTGAACGATAACTGGCTTTTTATCCTTAGACTTTTGCCCCAGTTGGTTACCCTGAAGCAGTTGGTTGACGAGAACTCCGAGCTCTTCTTGTCTTTGAGCTAATCCTTGAATGGCAGTCACCTGCCCCAGCATCTGGACTTTCAAAGCGTCCACCTCAGCTTGCAGGTGTTTCAGCCTTTCATCCTCAGCACTGTTCTTGTCAAAAGTCTCCATGAGAAGTGTCCTTAGCTCCTCCTTCCCCTTGGATAGATTCAGGAGGATTTCCCCGAACCGAGTCTCTTGAGCAAGAAGGTCCTGGTTATCTTGTTGGGAAGCCATTGCTGAAATAAACAGCGGAGAGGGTAAGTGACCTGCAACAAGGATACCTGCAATGCAATGATATGTATGATATGCATGCAATGTTTTCAAGGACCTCGCGGGGTAAACAAGAAGATTGTTAGAACTTGGGTCCGGTAGCTTGATTGAAGGAACTGCATGTTGTTGAGAGTCCTTCTTCAAAGGGTCAAAGGCTCACCATATCCAGTGGGTCATAGCCCCTGACTTTAGTCATCATGTCTAGTTTTGGTTTCCAAACAACCTTGGTTAGGGGAACCTTCTCCAGGAGTCAAAGCTCACCATATCAAGTGGGTCATAGCCCCTGACAACCTTGGCTAGAGGAAAATAAATCCCCTTTTGCCCCTTACTGGACAGTTGATTCATCCTGACCTGCACCACAGGCCCTTGAGATCCTTGAAATGGGTTAGGATGTATGCAATGGTATGATGTTATGCTATGCATGGGGTACTATGGATAAGCCCTGTTGTGAGCCCTTATTAAGGACTGCAAACCAAAACCTGCAAGAAACTTAGTACACTCTGTTATGAGTCCCAGTTAAGGACTATAAACAAAACCTGCAAGAAATTCAGTAAACTTTGTTATGAGTCCCAATTAAGGACTATAAACAAAACCTGCAGGAAACTCAAATGTCAGACAACAAGCGTGCAAATAGTCAAGTTGGAAGGCACACAAGTCACACAAAAGAAACCCTTAGAGTTTAGGCCAGCATGGGGTCTGGGTATTACCCTCTTGAAGTTGGTGGGCTCAACCTGTCCTATTAGAAGTAACCGGGTTCTAAGGGTCCCAATATCACGGGATTGCTTTCATTGTTCATCGTTTCGATTTAGCCACTGAACTGGCGACCGAAATATTCCAGGAAAGCAACCCTCAATTGAGTGTAGTATCGAGTATCAACCAACCTCGGACTGCACCAAAGTCAGTTATCTCACTACCCTAAAGAGGCCAAGATAGTTCAATTAAGGTTCCTAAGGTCTGTTGATGCTTCACGACACCACGCGGCGGCCCCGTACTCTCCTTGACTGAACTCAAGGGTTACTGGTACACACCAAAGTGCCACATCAACGTAGCAGACTGTTTCAACCATGTCGGTATACCCCGCACAGTTCCCTCACAGCCTTGTTGCTACTTTCTAAGAAGGTATCCCCCAGATCCGGGTTAGGATCTATAGAACTCCCAAGCAACCCACAATTTAAAGCACACAAGGAAAGCAATTGAAAACACAGTGATCTTAGTCCTAAGGTACACCTCACTTTAAGTTAAGTCCCCAGCAGAGTCGCCAGTTCTGTGATCGGTGGATCTGGAACTGACTGTTTAACGCTGGTTCGCGAAATGTCGTGGAAGCAAGAGTCGCCACCGTCTTTTATTTTCTCCAAATGGAAAGGACAAAAGCACAGAAAAATTCCTTAAAGAGATTGCTCTCGGTTCGGGAGGTAGATTATAGAAAGGGAAGGTGTTAGCACCCTTTCTATCCATGGTTATCCATGGGCTCTTAGATACTTGCTCACTTGTGTTTTCAAAATTGTTTGTTTGCTTTTCAAGTGTGGGTTTTAAAAAGTTTCTTTGAAAATTTCAGTTCGACTCTTGTATCGGTCCTCAAGAGTGTTTGAAAAATTGCTTTCGAAAGCTTTTTGAAAATGTGTCGGTGTGAAAAGTATTTTTGATTTGTTTTTGAAATTAGAGCAAGTATCTATGAGAACCTACCTACCCTAAGGAATTCGTCTGTGTAAATGTCCTTTAAAGTAGTGCCATCCCACCATTGAGAGGTAGGTAGCACCACTGTTGGAGGTGTTCGGGTCAATTCGAGGTTCGGGACATGGTGATCACCAGAGCAATGGGAAGACACCTTAGAAGCTACCCTCATGCCAGGTTCCTGGATCATGAGGACTTACTAAGACATCCTCTACTCGACGATCACCTTTCGAGGCAAGGCAACAGTGAGGCGTACCCTAGGGGTGGTGTGTGACTTGTGTGTCGTTTTCAGATATTTTGTCTTGTTCATGGTATAGGTGATCTACGCGTTTGTTTTTATTTATTGTCATTCATTCTTGCATGTCATTATTAACAGTTAAAAAAATGCGAGAAAGGTAAAGTTCCTAAACTATTACAAAGGCGCGGGTCCACATCGCCAAATTAAAATCCAGGACCCGATTTGACAGAAAGTAAATAAAGTGCGAGAAATAAAATGTCCGAGTTTACAAGGCTTTGGGAGAATTACATTAATATTTAATATTGTATTATGGTATAATAGATGTAAACAATTTCAGTATTTTCCTTCTTCACCATCACCAAATTTTTAGATTACTTCTTCACCAAGAAACTAAGTTAAAAGACTATTAATTAATGACGCATATTTCATATACATTAGAAATAATTCAAATTATATAATGATTCTAGATAGTATATTTATTCACCATATTCATATGGTATTATGGTATAATAGATGTAAACAATTTCAGTATTTTCTTCTTCTCCATCACCAAATTTTAGGTTACTTCATCACTAAGAAACTAAGTTAAAAGACTATTATTTAATGACACATATTCCATATACATTTGAAATAATTCAAATTATCTAATGAGTCTCGATAATATATTTATCCACCATATTCATATTGTATTATGGTATAATAGATGTAAACAGTTTCAGTATTTTCTAATTCTCCATCACCAAATCATATGTTACTTCATCACTAAGAAACTAAGTTAAAAGACTATTACTTAATGACACATATTCCATATACATTTGAAATAATTCAAATCATCTAATGAGTCTCAATAGTATATTTATCCAACATATTCATATTGTATTATGGTATAATAGATGTAAACAATTTTAATATTTTTCTTCTTCTCCATCACTAAATTTTAGGTTACTTCATCACTAAGAAACTAAGTTAAAAGACTATTACTTAATGACACATATTACATATACATTTGAAATAATTCAAATTATCTAATGAGTCTCGATAATATATTTATTCACCATATTCATATTGTATTATGGTATAAAAGATGTAAACTGTTTCAGTATTTTCTAATTCTCCATCACCAAATCTTAGGTTACTTCTTCACCAAGAAACTAAGTTAAAAGACTATTGATTAATGACACATATTCCATATATATTAGAAATAATTCAAATTATATAATGAGTCTCGATAGCATATTTATTCACCATATTCATATTGTATTATGGTTTAATAGATGTAAACAATTTCAGTATTTTCTTCTTCTCCATCACAAAATTTTAGGTTACTTCATCACTAAGAAACTAAGTTAAAAGACTATTAATTGATGACACATATTTTATATACATTGAAAATAATTCAAATTATCTAATGAGTCTCGATAGTATATTTATCCACCATATTCATATTGTATTATGGTATAATTGATGTAAACAGTTTCAGTATTTTCTAATTCTCCATCACCAAATCTTAGGTTACTTCTTCACTAAGAAACTAAGTTAAAAGACTATTACTTAATGACACATATTCCATATACATTTGAAATAATTCAAATTATCTAATGAGTCTCGATAGTATATTTATTCACCATATTAACATTGTATTATGGTATAATAGATGTAAACTGTTTCAGTATTTTCTAATTCTCCGTCACCAAATATTAGGTTACTTCATCACTAAGAAACTAAGTTAAAAGCCTATTACTTAATGACACATATTCCATATACATTTGAAATAATTCAAATTATCTAATGAGTCTCGATAGTATATTTATCCACCATATTCATATTGTATTATGGTATAATAGATGTAAATAGTTTCAGTCTTTTCTAATTATCCATCACCAAATCTTACGTTACTTCTTCACCAAGAAACTAAGTTAAAAGATTATTAATTAATGACACATATTCCATATATATTAGAAATAATTCAAATTATCTAATGAGTCTCGATAGTATATTTATTCACCATATTCATATTGTATTATGATTTAATAGATGTAAACAATTTCAATATTTTCTTCTTCTCCATCACCAAATATTAGGTTACTTCATCACTAAGAAACTAAGTTAAAAGACTATTACTTAATGACACATATTCCCTATACATTTGAAATAATTCAAATTATCTAATGAGTATCGATAGTATATTTATCCACCATATTCATATTGCATTATGGTATAATAGATGTAAACAGCTTCAGTATTTTCTAATTCTCCATTACCAAATCTTAGGTTACTTCATCACTAAGAAACTAAGTTAAAAGACTATTACTTAATGACACATATTCCATATACATTTGAAATAATTCAAATCATCTAATGAGTCTCGATAGTATATTTATCCAACACATTCATATTGTATTATGGTATAATAGATGTAAACAATTTCAATATTTTTCTTCTTCTCCATCACTAAATTTTAGGTTACTTAATCACTAAGAAACTAAGTTAAAAGACCATTACTTAATGACAAATATTACATATACATTTGAAATAATTCAAATTATCTAATGAGTCTCGATAGTATATTTATTCACCATATTCATATTGTATTATGGTATAATAGATGTAAACAGTTTCAGTATTTTCTTCTTCTCCATCACCAAATTTTAGGTTACTTCATCACTAAGAAACTAAGTTAAAAGACTATTACTTAATGACACATATTCCATATACATTTGAAATAATTCAAATTATCTAATGAGTCTCGATAGTATATTTATCCACCATATTACTTTTGTATTATGGTATAATAGATGTAAACAGTTTCAGTATTTTCTAATTCTCCATCACCAAATCATAGGTTACTTCATCACTAAGAAACTAAGTTAAAAGACTATTAATTGATGACACATATTTTATATACATGGAAAATAATTCAAATCATCTAATGAGTCTCGATAGTATATTTATTCACCATATTCATATTGTATTATGGTATAATAGATGTAAACAGTTTCAGTATTTTCTAATTCTCCTTCAGCAAACCTTAGGTTACTTCATCACTAAGAAACTAAGTTAAAAGACTATTACTTAATGACACATATTCCATATACATTTTAAATAATTCAAATTATCTAATGACTCTCGATATTATATTTATCCACCATATTCATATTGTTTTATGGTATAATAGATGTAAACAGTTTCAGTATTATCTAATTCTCCATCACTAAATTTTAGGTTACTTCATCACTAAGAAACTAAGTTAAAAGACTATTACTTAATGACACATATTACATATACATTTGAAATAATTCAAATTATCTAATGAGTCTCGATAGTATATTTATTCACCATATTCATATTGTATTATGGTATAATATATGTAAACAGTTTCAGTATTTTCTAATTCTTCATCACCAAATCATAGGTTACTTCATCACTAAGAAACTAAGTTAAAAGACTATTACTTAATGACATATATTCCATATACATTTGAAATAATTCAAATTATCTAATGAGTCTAGATAGTATATTTATCCACCATATTCATTTTGTATTATGGTATAGTAGATGTAAACAGTTTCAGTATTTTCCTTCTTCTCCATCACCAAATTTTTAGGTTACTTCTTCACCAAGAAACTAAGTTAAAAGACTATTAATTAATGACGCATATTTCATATACATTAGAAGTAATTCAAATTATATAATGATTCTCGATAGTATATTTATTCACCATATTCATATGGTATTATGGTATAATAGATGTAAACAATTTCAGTATTTTCTTCTTCTCCATCACCAAATTTTAGGTTACTTCATCACTAAGAAACTAAGTTAAAAGACTATTATTTAATGACACATATTCTATATACATTTGAAATAATTCAAATTATCTAATGAGTCTCGATAGTATATTTATCAACCATATTCATATTGTATTATGGTATAATAGATGTAAACAGTTTCAGTATTTTCTAATTCTCCATCACCAAATCATAGGTTACTTCATCACTAAGAAACTAAGTTAAAAGACTATTACTTAATGACACATATTCCATATACATGTGAAATAATTCAAATCATCTAATGAGTCTCAATAGTATATTTATCCAACATATTCATATTGTATTATGGTATAATAGATGTAAACAATTTCAATATTTTTCTTCTTCTCCATCACTAAATTTTAGGTTACTTCATCACTAAGAAACTAAGTTAAAAGACTATTACTTAATGACACATATTACATATACATTTGAAATAATTCAAATTATCTAATGAGTATCGATAGTATATTTATTCACCATATTCATATTGTATTATGGTATAATATATGTAAACAGTTTCAGTATTTTCTAATTCTTCATCACCAAATCATAGGTTACTTCATCACTAAGAAACTGAGTTAAAAGACTATTACTTAATGACACATATTCCGTATACATTTGAAATAATTCAAATTATCTAATGAGTCTGGATAGTATATTTATCCACCATATTCATATTGTATTATGGTATAATAGATGTAAACAGTTTCAGTATTTTCTAATTCTCCATCACCAAATCATAGGTTACTTCATCACTAAGAAACTAAGTTAAAAGACTATTAATTGATGACACATATTTTATATACATGGAAAATAATTCAAATCATCTAATGAGTCTCGATAGTATATTTATCCAACATATTCATATTGTATTATGGTATAATAGATGTAAACAATTTCAGTATTTTCCTTCTTCACCATCACCAAATTTTTAGGTTACTTCTTCACCAAGAAACTAAGTTAAAAGACTATTAATTAATGACGCATATTTCATATACATTAGAAATAATTCAAATTATATAATGATTCTCGATAGTATATTTATTCACCATATTCATATGGTATTATGGTATAATAGATGTAAACAATTTCAGTATTTTCTTCTTCTCCATCACCAAATTTTAGGTTACTTCATCACTAAGAAACTAAGTTAAAAGACTATTATTTAATGACACATATTCCATATACATTTGAAATAATTCAAATTATCTAATGAGTCTCGATAGTATATTTATCCACCATATTCATATTGTATTATGGTATAATAGATGTAAACAGTTTCAATATTTTTTTTCTTCTTCATCACCAAATTTTAGGTTACTTCATCACTAAGAAACTAAGTTAAAAGACTATTACTTAATGACACATATTCCATATACATTTGAAATAATTCAAATTATCTAATCAGTCTCGGTAGTATATTTATCCAACATATTCATATTGTATTATGGTATAATAGATGTAAACAATTTTAATATTTTTCTTCTTCTCCATCACTAAATTTTAGGTTACTTCATCACTAAGAAACTAAGTTAAAAGACTATTACTTAATGACACATATTACATATACATTTGAAATAATTCAAATTATCTAATGAGTCTCGATAGTATATTTATTCACCATATTCATATTGTATTATGGTATAATATATGTAAACAGTTTCAGTATTTTCTAATTCTTCGTCACCAAATCATAGGTTACTTCATCACTAAGAAACTAAGTTAAAAGACTATTACTTAATGACACATATTCCATATACATTTGAAATAATTCAAATTATCTAATGAGTCTGGATAGTATATTTATCCACCATATTCATATTGTATTATGGTATAATAGATGTAAACAGTTTCAGTATTTTCTAATTCTCCATCACCAAACAATAGGTTACTTCATCACTAAGAAACTAAGTTAAAAGACTATTAATTGATGACACATATTTTATATACATGGAAAATAATTCAAATCATCTAATGAGTCTCGATAGTATATTTATCCAACATATTCATATTGTATTATGGTATAATAGATGTAAACAATTTAAGTATTTTCCTTCTTCTCCATCACCAAATTTTTAGGTTACTTCTTCACCAAGAAACTAAGTTAAAAGACTATTAATTAATGACGCATATTTCATATACATTAGAAATGATTCAAATTATATAATGATTCTCGATAGTATATTTATTCACCATATTCATATTGTATTATGGTATAATAGATGTAAACAATTTCAGTATTTTCTTCTTCTCCATCACCAAATTTTAGGTTACTTCATCACTAAGAAACTAAGTTAAAAGACTATTATTTAATGACACGTATTCCATATACATTTGAAATAATTCAAATTATCTAATGAGTCTCGATAGTATATTTATCCACCATATTCATATTGTATTATGGTATAATAGATGTAAACAGTTTCAGTATTTTCTAATTCTCCATCACCAAATCATAGGTTACTTCATCACTAAGAAACTAAGTGAAAAGACTATTACTTAATGACACATATTCCATATAAATTTGAAATAATTCAAATCATCTAATGAGTCTCAATAGTATATTTATCCAACATATTCATATTGTATTATGGTATAATAGATGTAAACAATTTCAATATTTTTCTTCTTCTCCATCACTAAATTTTAGGTTACTTCATCACTAACAAACTAAGTTAAAAGACTATTACTTAATGACACATATTACATATACATTTGAAATAATTCAAATTATCTAATGAGTCTCGATAGTATATTTATTCACCATATTCATATTGTATTATGGTATAATATATGTAAACAGTTTCAGTATTTTCTAATTCTTCATCACCAAATCATAGGTTACTTCATCACTAAGAAACTAAGTTAAAAGACTATTACTTAATGACACATATTCCATATACATTTGAAATAATTCAAATTATCTAATGAGTCTGGATAGTATATTTATCCACCATATTCATATTGTATTATGGTATAATAGATGTAAACAGTTTCAGTATTTTCTAATTCTCCATCACCAAACAATAGGTTACTTCATCACTAAGAAACTAAGTTAAAAGACTATTAATTGATGACACATATTTTATATACATGGAAAATAATTCAAATCATCTAATGAGTCTCGATAGTATATTTATCCAACATATTCATATTGTATTATGGTATAATAGATGTAAACAATTTAAGTATTTTCCTTCTTCTCTATCACCAAATTTTTAGGTTACTTCTTCACCAAGAAACTAAGTTAAAAGACTATTAATTAATGACGCATATTTCATATACATTAGAAATGATTCAAATTATATAATGATTCTCGATAGTATATTTATTCACCATATTCATATTGTATTATGGTATAATAGATGTAAACAATTTCAGTATTTTCTTCTTCTCCATCACCAAATTTTAGGTTACTTCATCACTAAGAAACTAAGTTAAAAGACTATTATTTAATGACACGTATTCCATATACATTTGAAATAATTCAAATTATCTAATGAGTCTCGATAGTATATTTATCCACCATATTCATATTGTATTATGGTATAATAGATGTAAACAATTTCAGTATTTTCTAATTCTCCATCACCAAATCATAGGTTACTTCATCACTAAGAAACTAAGTGAAAAGACTATTACTTAATGACACATATTCCATATACATTTGATATAATTCAAATCATCTAATGAGTCTCAATAGTATATTTATCATACATATTCATATTGTATTATGGTATAATAGATGTAAACAATTTCAATATTTTTCTTCTTCTCCATCACTAAATTTTAGGTTACTTCATCACTAAGAAACTAAGTTAAAAGACTATTACTTAATGACACATATTACATATACATTTGAAATAATTCAAATTATCTAATGAGTCTCGATAGTATATTTATTCACCATATTCATATTGTATTATGGTATAATATATGTAAACAGTTTCAGTATTTTCTAATTCTTCATCACCAAATCATAGGTTACTTCATCACTAAGAAACTAAGTTAAAAGACTATTACTTAATGACACATATTCCATATACATTTGAAATAATTCAAATTATCTAATGAGTCTGGATAGTATATTTATCCACCATATTCATATTGTATTATGGTATAATAGATGTAAACAGTTTCAGTATTTTCTAATTCTCCATCACCAAACAATAGGTTACTTCATCACTAAGAAACTAAGTTAAAAGACTATTAATTGATGACACATATTTTATATACATGGAAAATAATTCAAATCATCTAATGAGTCTCGATAGTATATTTATCCAACATATTCATATTGTATTATGGTATAATAGATGTAAACAATTTCTGTATTTTCCTTCTTCTCCATCACCAAATTTTTAGGTTACTTCTTCACCAAGAAACTAAGTTAAAAGACTATTAATTAATGACGCATATTTCATATACATTAGAAATGATTCAAATTATATAATGATTCTCGATAGTATATTTATTCACCATATTCATATTGTATTATGGTATAATAGATGTAAACAATTTCAGTATTTTCTTCTTCTCCATCACCAAATCTTAGGTTACTTCATCACTAAGAAACTAAGTTAAAAGACTATTATTTAATGACACGTATTCCATATACATTTGAAATAATTCAAATTATCTAATGAGTCTCGATAGTATATTTATCCACCATATTCATATTGTATTATGGTATAATAGATGTAAACAGTTTCAGTATTTTCTAATTCTCCATCACCAAATCATAGGTTACTTCATCACTAAGAAACTAAGTGAAAAGACTATTACTTAATGACACATATTCCATATAAATTTGAAATAATTCAAATCATCTAATGAGTCTCAATAGTATATTTATCCAACATATTCATATTGTATTATGGTAGAATAGATGTAAACAATTTCAATATTTTTCTTCTTCTCCATCACTAAATTTTAGGTTACTTCATCACTAAGAAACTAAGTTAAAAGACTATTACTTAATGACACATATTACATATACATTTGAAATAATTCAAATTATCTAATGAGTCTCGATAGTATATTTATTCACCATATTCATATTGTATTATGGTAAAATATATGTAAACAGTTTCAGTATTTTCTAATTCTTCATCACCAAATCATAGGTTACTTCATCACTAAGAAACTAAGTTAAAAGACTATTACTTAATGACACATATTCCATATACATTTGAAATAATTCAAATTATCTAATGAGTCTGGATAGTATATTTATCCACCATATTCATATTGTATTATGGTATAATAGATGTAAACAGTTTCAGTATTTTCTAATTCTCCATCACCAAATCATAGGTTACTTCATCACTAAGAAACTAAGTTAAAAGACTATTACTCAATGACACATATTCCATATACATGAAAAATAATTCAAATCATCTAATGAGTCTCGATAGTATATTTATCCAACATATTCATATTGTATTATGGTATAATAGATGTAAACAATTTCAGTATTTTCTTATTCTCCATCACTAAATTTTAGGTTACTTCATCACTAAGAAACTAGGTTAAAAGACTATTACTTAATGACACATATTCCATATACATTTGAAATAATTCAAATTATCTAATGAGTCTCGATAGTATATTTATTCACCATATTCACATTGTATTATGGTATAATAGATGTAAACTATTTCAGTATTTTCTAATTCTCCATCACCAAATCTTAGGTTACTTCATCACTAAGAAACTAAGTTAAAAGACTATTACTTAATGACACATATTCCATATACATTTGAAATAATTCAAATTATCTAATGAGTCTCGATAGTATATTTATTCACCATATTCACAATGTATTATGGTATAATAGACGTAAACTGTTTCAGTATTTTCTAATTCTCCGTCACCAAATTTTAGGTTACTTCATCACTAAGAAACCAAGTTAAAAGACTATTACTTAATGACACAAATTCCATATACATTTGAAATAATTCAAATTATCTAATCAGTCTCTATAGTATATTTATCCACCATATTCATATTTTATTATGGTATAATAGATGTAAACAGTTTCAGTATTTTCTAATTCTCCTTCACCAAATCTTAGGTTACTTCATCACTAAGAAACTAAGTTAAAAGACTATTACTTAATGACACATATTCCATATACATTTTAAATAATTCAAATTATCTAATGACTCTCGATATTATATTTATCCACCATATTTGTATTGTATTATGGTATAGTAGATGTAAACAGTTTCAGTATTTTCTTCTTCTCCATCACCAAATTTTAGGTTACTTCATCACTAAGAAACTAAGTTAAAAGACTATTACTTAATGACACATATTCCATATACATTTGAAATAATTCAAATTATCTAATGAGTCTCAATAGTATATTTATCCACCATATTCATATTGTATTATGGTATAATAGATGTAAACAATTTCAATATTTTTCTTCTTCTCCATCACTAAATTTTAGGTTACTTCATCACTAAGAAACTAAGTTAAAAGACTATTACTTAATGACACATATTCCATATACATTTGAAATAATTCAAATTATATAATGAGTCTCAATAGTATATTTATCCACCATATTCATATTGTATTATGGTATAATAGATGTAAACAATTTCAATATTTTTCTTCTTCTCCATCACCAAATTTTAGGTTACTTCATCACTAAGAAACTAAGTTAAAAGACTATTACTTAATGACACGTATTCCATATACATTTGAAATAATTCAAATTATCTAATGAGTCTCGATAGTATATTTATTCACCATATTCATATTGTATTATGGTATAATAGATGTAAACAGTTTCAATATTTTCTAATTCTCCTTCACCAAATCTTAGGTTACTTCATCACTAAGAAACTAAGTTAAAAGACTATTACTTAATGACACATATTCCATATACATTTTAAATAATTCAAATTATCTAATGACTCTCGATATTATATTTATCCACCATATTCATATTGTTTTATGGTATAATAGATGTAAACAGTTTCAGTATTATCTAATTCTCCATCACCAAATCTTAGGTTACTTCATCACTAAGAAACTAAATTAAAAGACTATTACTTAATGACACATATTCCATATACATTTGAAAAAATTCAAATTATCTAATGAGTCTCTATAGTATATTTATCCACCATATTCATATTGTATTATGGTATAATAGATGTAAACAGTTTCAGTATTTTCTAATTCTCCATCACCAAATCTTAGGGTACTTCATCACTAAGAAACTAAGTTAAAAGACTGTTACTTAATGACACATATTCCATATACATTTGAAATAATTCAAATTATCTAATCAGTCTCGATAATATATTTATCCACCATATTCATATTGTATTATGGTATAATAGATGTAAACAGTTTCAGTATTTTCTAATTCTCCATCACCAAATCTTAGGTTACTTCATCACTAAGAAACTAAGTTAAAAGACTATTACTTAATGACATATATTCCATATACATTTGAAATAATTCAAATTATATAATGAGTCTAGATAGTATATTTATCCACCATGATCATTTTGTATTATGGTATAGTAGATGTAAACAATTTCAGTATTTTCCTTCTTCTCCATCACCAAATTTTTAGGTTACTTCTTCACCTAGAAACTAAGTTAAAAGACTATTAATTACGGACACATATTTCATATACATTAGAAATAATTCAAATTATATAATGATTCTCGATAGTATATTTATTCACCATATTCATATGGTATTATGGTATAATAGATGTAAACAATTTCAGTATTTTCTTCTTCTCCATCACCAAATTTTAGGTTACTTCATCACTAAGAAACTAAGTTAAAAGACTATTACTTAATGACACATATTCCATATACATTTGAAATAATTCAAATTATCTAATGAGTCTCGATAGTATATTTATCCACCATATTCATATTGTATTATGGTATAATAGATGTAAACAGTTTCAGTATTTTCTAATTCTCCATCACCAAATCATAGGTTACTTCATCACTAAGAAACTAAGTTAAAAGACTATTACTTAATGACACATATTCCATATACATTTGAAATAATTCAAATCATCTAATGAGTCTCGATAGTATATTTATCCAACATATTCATATTGTATTATGGTATAATAGATGTAAACAATTTCAATATTTTTCTTCTTCTCCATCACTAAATTTCAGGTTACTTAATCACTAAGAAACTAAGTTAAAAGACCATTACTTAATGACAAATATTACATATACATTTGAAATAATTCAAATTATCTAATGAGTCTCGATAGTATATTTATTCACCATATTCATATTGTATTATGGTATAATAGATGTAAACAGTTTCAGTATTTTCTTCTTCTCCATCACCAAATTTTAGGTTACTTCATCACTAAGAAACTAAGTTAAAAGACTATTACTTAATGACACATATACCATATACATTTGAAATAATTCAAATTATCTAATGAGTCTCGATAGTATATTTATCCACCATATTCATATTGTATTATGGTATACTAGATGTAAACAGTTTCAGTATTTTCTAATTCTCCATCACCAAATCATAGGTTACTTCATCACTAAGAAACTAAGTTAAAAGACTATTAATTGATGACACATATTTTATATACATGGAAAATAATTCAAATCATCTAATGAGTCTCGATAGTATATTTATTCACCATATTCATATTATATTATGGTATAATAGATGTAAACAGTTTCAGTATTTTCTAATTCTCCTTCACCAAATCTTAGGTTACTTCATCACTAAGAAACTAAGTTAAAAGACTATTACTTAATGACACATATTCCATATATATTTTAAATAATTCAAATTATCTAATGACTCTCGATATTATATTTATCCACCATATTCATATTGTTTTATGGTATAATAGATGTAAACAGTTTCAGTATTATCTAATTCTCCATCACCAAATCTTAGGTTACTTCATCACTAAGAAACTAAATTAAAAGACTATTACTTAATGACACATATTCCATATACATTTGAAATAATTCAAATTATCTAATGAGTCTCTATAGTATATTTATCCACCATATTCATATTGTATTATGGTATAATAGATGTAAATAGTTTCAGTATTTTCTAATTCTCCATCACCAAATCTTAGGTTACTTTATCACTAAGAAACTAAGTTAAAAGACTATTACTTAATGACACATATTCCATATACATTTGAAATAATTCAAATTATCTAATCAGTCTCGATAGTATATTTATCCACCATATTCATATTGTATTATGGTATAATAGATGTAAACAGTTTCAGTATTTTCTAATTCTCCATCACCAAATCTTAGGTTACTTCATCACTAAGAAACTAAGTTAAAAGACTATTACTTAATGACACATATTCCATATACATTTGAAATAATTCAAATTATCTAATCAGTCTCGATAATATATTTATCCACCATATTCATATTGTATTATGGTATAATAGATGTAAACAGTTTCAGTATTTTCTAATTCTCCATCACCAAATCTTAGGTTACTTCATCACTAAGAAACTAAGTTAAAAGACTATTACTTAATGACATATATTCCATATACATTTGAAATAATTCAAATTATATAATGAGTCTAGATAGTATATTTATCCACCATGATCATTTTGTATTATGGTATAGTAGATGTAAACAATTTCAGTATTTTCCTTCTTCTCCATCACCAAATTTTTAGGTTACTTCTTCACCTAGAAACTAAGTTAAAAGACTATTAATTACGGACACATATTTCATATACATTAGAAATAATTCAAATTATATAATGATTCTCGATAGTATATTTATTCACCATATTCATATGGTATTATGGTATAATAGATGTAAACAATTTCAGTATTTTCTTCTTCTCCATCACCAAATTTTAGGTTACTTCATCACTAAGAAACTAATTTAAAAGACTATTACTTAATGACACATATTCCATATACATTTGAAATAATTAAAATTATCTAATGAGTCTCGATAGTATATTTATCCACCATATTCATATTGTATTATGGTATAATAGATGTAAACAGTTTCAGTATTTTCTAATTCTCCATCACCAAATCATAGGTTACTTCATCACTAAGAAACTAAGTTAAAAGACTATTACTTAATGACACATATTCCATATACATTTGAAATAATTCAAATCATCTAATGAGTCTCGATAGTATATTTATCCAACATATTCATATTGTATTATGGTATAATAGATGTAAACAATTTCAATATTTTTCTTCTTCTCCATCACTAAATTTCAGGTTACTTAATCACTAAGAAACTAAGTTAAAAGACCATTACTTAATGACAAATATTACATATACATTTGAAATAATTCAAATTATCTAATGAGTCTCGATAGTATATTTATTCACCATATTCATATTGTATTATGGTATAATAGATGTAAACAGTTTCAGTATTTTCTTCTTCTCCATCACCAAATTTTAGGTTACTTCATCACTAAGAAACTAAGTTAAAAGACTATTACTTAATGACACATATACCATATACATTTTAAATAATTCAAATTATCTAATGAGTCTCGATAGTATATTTATCCACCATATTCATATTGTATTATGGTATACTAGATGTAAACAGTTTCAGTATTTTCTAATTCTCCATCACCAAATCATAGGTTACTTCATCACTAAGAAACTAAGTTAAAAGACTATTAATTGATGACACATATTTTATATACATGGAAAATAATTCAAATCATCTAATGAGTCTCGATAGTATATTTATTCACCATATTCATATTGTATTATGGTATAATAGATGTAAACAGTTTCAGTATTTTCTAATTCTCCTTCACCAAATCTTAGGTTACTTCATCACTAAGAAACTAAGTTAAAAGACTATTACTTAATGACACATATTCCATATATATTTTAAATAATTCAAATTATCTAATGACTCTCGATATTATATTTATCCACCATATTCATATTGTTTTATGGTATAATAGATGTAAACAGTTTCAGTATTATCTAATTCTCCATCACCAAATCTTAGGTTACTTCATCACTAAGAAACTAAATTAAAAGACTATTACTTAATGACACATATTCCATATACATTTGAAATAATTAAAATTATCTAATGAGTCTCTATAGTATATTTATCCACCATATTCATATTGTATTATGGTATAATAGATGTAAATAGTTTCAGTATTTTCTAATTCTCCATCACCAAATCTTAGGTTACTTTATCACTAAGAAACTAAGTTAAAAGACTATTACTTAATGACACATATTCCATATACATTTGAAATAATTCAAATTATCTAATCAGTCTCGATAGTATATTTATCCACCATATTCATATTGTATTATGGTATAATAGATGTAAACAGTTTCAGTATTTTCTAATTCTCCATCACCAAATCTTAGGTTACTTCATCACTAAGAAACTAAGTTAAAAGACTATTACTTAATGACATATATTCCATTTACATTTGAAATAATTCAAATTATCTAATGAGTCTAGATAGTATATTTATCCACCATATTCATTTTGTATTATGGTATAGTAGATGTAAACAATTTCAGTATTTTCCTTCTTCTCCATCACCAAATTTTTAGGTTACTTCTTCACCAAGAAACTAAGTTAAAAGACTATTAATTAATGACGCATATTTCATATACATTAGAAGTAATTCAAATTATATAATGATTCTCGATAGTATATTTATTCACCATATTCATATGGTATTATGGTATAATAGATGTAAACAATTTCAGTATTTTCTTCTTCTCCATCACCAAATTTTAGGTTACTTCATCACTAAGAAACTAAGTTAAAAGACTATTATTTAATGACACATATTCCATATACATTTGAAATAATTCAAATTATCTAATGAGTCTCGATAGTATATTTATCCACCATATTCATATTGTATTATGGTATAATAGATGTAAACAGTTTCAGTATTTTCTAATTCTCCATCACCAAATCATAGGTTACTTCATCACTAAGAAACTAAGTTAAAAGACTATTACTTAATGACACATATTCCATATACATTTGAAATAATTCAAATCATCTAATGAGTCTCAATAGTATATTTATCCAACATATTCATATTGTATTATGGTATAATAGATGTAAACAATTTTAATATTTTTCTTCTTCTCCATCACTAAATTTTAGGTTACTTCATCACTAAGAAACTAAGTTAAAAGACTATTACTTAATGACACATATTACATATACATTTGAAATAATTCAAATTATCTAATGAGTCTCGATAGTATATTTATTCACCATATTCATATTGTATTATGGTATAATATATGTAAACAGTTTCAGTATTTTCTAATTCTTCATCACCAAATCATAGGTTACTTCATCACTAAGAAACTAATTTAAAAGACTATTACTTAATGACACATATTCCATATACATTTGAAATAATTCAAATTATCTAATGAGTCTGGATAGTATATTTATCCACCATATTCATATTGTATTATGGTATAATAGATGTAAACAGTTTCAGTATTTTCTAATTCTCCATCACCAAACAATAGGTTACTTCATCACTAAGAAACTAAGTTAAAAGACTATTAATTGATGATACATATTTTATATACATGGAAAATAATTCAAATCATCTAATGAGTCTCGATAGTATATTTATCCAACATATTCATATTGTATTATGGTATAATAGATGTAAACAATTTAATTATTTTCCTTCTTCTCCATCACCAAATTTTTAGGTTACTTCTTCACCAAGAAACTAAGTTAAAAGACTATTAATTAATGACGCATATTTCATATACATTAGAAATGATTCAAATTATATAATGATTCTCGATAGTATATTTATTCACCATATTCATATTGTATTATGGTATAATAGATGTAAACAATTTCAGTATTTTCTTCTTCTCCATCACCAAATTTTAGGTTACTTCATCACTAAGAAACTAAGTTAAAAGACTATTATTTAATGACACGTATTCCATATACATTTGAAATAATTCAAATTATCTAATGAGTCTCGATAGTATATTTATCCACCATATTCATATTGTATTATGGTATAATAGATGTAAACAGTTTCAGTATTTTCTAATTCTCCATCACCAAATCATAGGTTACTTCATCACTAAGAAACTAAGTGAAAAGACTATTACTTAATGACACATATTCCATATACATTTGAAATAATTCAAATCATCTAATGAGTCTCAATAGTATATTTATCCAACATATTCATATTGTATTATGGTATAATAGATGTAAACAATTTCAATATTTTTCTTCTTCTCCATCACTAAGTTTTAGGTTACTTCATCACTAAGAAACTAAGTTAAAAGACTATTACTTAATGACACATATTACATATACATTTGAAATAATTCAAATTATCTAATGAGTCTCGATAGTATATTTATTCACCATATTCATATTGTATTATGGTATAATATATGTAAACAGTTTCAGTATTTTCTAATTCTTCATCACCAAATCATAGGTTACTTCATCACTAAGAAACTAAGTTAAAAGACTATTACTTAATGACACATATTCCATATACATTTGAAATAATTCAAATTATCTAATGAGTCTGGATAGTATATTTATCCACCATATTCATATTGTATTATGGTATAATAGATGTAAATTGTTTCAGTATTTTCTAATTCTCCATCACCAAACAATAGGTTACTTCATCACTAAGAAACTAAGTTAAAAGACTATTAATTGATGACACATATTTTATATACATGGAAAATAATTCAAATCATCTAATGAGTCTCGATAGTATATTTATCCAACATATTCATATTGTATTATGGTATAATAGATGTAAACAATTTCAGTATTTTCCTTCTTCTCCATCACCAAATTTTTAGGTTACTTCTTCACCAAGAAACTAAGTTAAAAGACTATTAATTAATGACGCATATTTCATATACATTAGAAATGATTCAAATTATATAATGATTCTCGATAGTATATTTATTCACCATATTCATATGGTATTATGGTATAATAGATGTAAACAATTTCAGTATTTTCTTCTTCTCCATCACCAAATTTTAGGTTACTTCATCACTAAGAAACTAAGTTAAAAGACTATTATTTAATGACACGTATTCCATATACATTTGAAATAATTCAAATTATCTAATGAGTCTCGATAGTATATTTATCCACCATATTCATATTGTATTATGGTATAATAGATGTAAACAGTTTCAGTATTTTCTAATTCTCCATCACCAAATCATAGGTTACTTCATCACTAAGAAACTAAGTGAAAAGACTATTACTTAATGACACATATTCCATATACATTTGAAATAATTCAAATCATCTAATGAGTCTCAATAGTATATTTATCCAACATATTCATATTGTATTATGGTAGAATAGATGTAAACAATTTCAATATTTTTCTTCTTCTCCATCACTAAATTTTAGGTTACTTCATCACTAAGAAACTAAGTTAAAAGACTATTACTTAATGACACATATTACATATACATTTGAAATAATTCAAATTATCTAATGAGTCTCGATAGTATATTTATTCACCATATTCATATTGTATTATGGTAAAATATATGTAAACAGTTTCAGTATTTTCTAATTCTTCATCACCAAATCATAGGTTACTTCATCACTAAGAAACTAAGTTAAAAGACTATTACTTAATGACACATATTCCATATACATTTGAAATAATTCAAATTATCTAATGAGTCTGGATAGTATATTTATCCACCATATTCATATTGTATTATGGTATAATAGATGTAAACAGTTTCTGTATTTTCTAATTCTCCATCACCAAATCATAGGTTACTTCATCACTAAGAAACTAAGTTAAAAGACTATTAATTGATGACACATATTTTATATAAATGAAAAATAATTCAAATCATCTAATGAGTCTCGATAGTATATTTATCCAACATATTCATATTGTATTATGGTATAAAAGATGTAAACAATTTCAGTATTTTCTTATTCTCCATCACTAAATTTTAGGTTACTTCATCACTAAGAAACTAGGTTAAAAGACTATTACTTAATGACACATATTCCATATACATTTGAAATAATTCAAATTATCTAATGAGTCTCGATAGTATATTTATTCACTATATTCACATTGTATTATGGTATAATAGATGTAAACTATTTCAGTATTTTCTAATTCTCCATCACCAAATCTTAGGTTACTACATCACTAAGAAACTAAGTTAAAAGACTATTACTTAATGACACATATTCCATATACATTTGAAATAATTCAAATTATCTAATGAGTCTGGATAGTATATTTATCCACCATATTCATATTGTATTATGGTATAATAGATGTAAACAGTTTCAGTATTTTCTAATTCTCCATCACCAAACAATAGGTTACTTCATCACTAAGAAACTAAGTTAAAAGACTATTAATTGATGACACATATTTTATATACATGGAAAATAATTCAAATCATCTAATGAGTCTCGATAGTATATTTATCCAACATATTCATATTGTATTATGGTATAATAGATGTAAACAATTTAAGTATTTTCCTTCTTCTCCATCACCAAATTTTTAGGTTACTTCTTCACCAAGAAACTAAGTTAAAAGACTATTAATTAATGACGCATATTTCATATACATTAGAAATGATTCAAATTATATAATGATTCTCGATAGTATATTTATTCACCATATTCATATTGTATTATGGTATAATAGATGTAAACAATTTCAGTATTTTCTTCTTCTCCATCACCAAATTTTAGGTTACTTCATCACTAAGAAACTAAGTTAAAAGACTATTATTTAATGACACGTATTCCATATACATTTGAAATAATTCAAATTATCTAATGAGTCTCGATAGTATATTTATCCACCATATTCATATTGTATTATGGTATAATAGATGTAAACAGTTTCAGTATTTTCTAATTCTCCATCACCAAATCATAGGTTACTTCATCACTAAGAAACTAAGTGAAAAGACTATTACTTAATGACACATATTCCATATACATTTGAAATAATTCAAATCATCTAATGAGTCTCAATAGTATATTTATCCAACATATTCATATTGTATTATGGTATAATAGATGTAAACAATTTCAATATTTTTCTTCTTCTCCATCACTAAGTTTTAGGTTACTTCATCACTAAGAAACTAAGTTAAAAGACTATTACTTAATGACACATATTACATATACATTTGAAATAATTCAAATTATCTAATGAGTCTCGATAGTATATTTATTCACCATATTCATATTGTATTATGGTATAATATATGTAAACAGTTTCAGTATTTTCTAATTCTTCATCACCAAATCATAGGTTACTTCATCACTAAGAAACTAAGTTAAAAGACTATTACTTAATGACACATATTCCATATACATTTGAAATAATTCAAATTATCTAATGAGTCTGGATAGTATATTTATCCACCATATTCATATTGTATTATGGTATAATAGATGTAAACAGTTTCAGTATTTTCTAATTCTCCATCACCAAACAATAGGTTACTTCATCACTAAGAAACTAAGTTAAAAGACTATTAATTGATGACACATATTTTATATACATGGAAAATAATTCAAATCATCTAATGAGTCTCGATAGTATATTTATCCAACATATTCATATTGTATTATGGTATAATAGATGTAAACAATTTCAGTATTTTCCTTCTTCTCCATCACCAAATTTTTAGGTTACTTCTTCACCAAGAAACTAAGTTAAAAGACTATTAATTAATGACGCATATTTCATATACATTAGAAATGATTCAAATTATATAATGATTCTCGATAGTATATTTATTCACCATATTCATATTGTATTATGGTATAATAGATGTAAACAATTTCAGTATTTTCTTCTTCTCCATCACCAAATTTTAGGTTACTTCATCACTAAGAAACTAAGTTAAAAGACTATTATTTAATGACACGTATTCCATATACATTTGAAATAATTCAAATTATCTAATGAGTCTCGATAGTATATTTATCCACCATATTCATATTGTATTATGGTATAATAGATGTAAACAGTTTCAGTATTTTCTAATTCTCCATCACCAAATCATAGGTTACTTCACCACTAAGAAACTAAGTGAAAAGACTATTACTTAATGACACATATTCCATATACATTTGAAATAATTCAAATCATCTAATGAGTCTCAATAGTATATTTATCCAACATATTCATATTGTATTATGGTAGAATAGATGTAAACAATTTCAATATTTTTCTTCTTCTCCATCACTAAATTTTAGGTTACTTCATCACTAAGAAACTAAGTTAAAAGACTATTACTTAATGACACATATTACATATACATTTGAAATAATTCAAATTATCTAATGAGTCTCGATAGTATATTTATTCACCATATTCATATTGTATTATGGTAAAATATATGTAAACAGTTTCAGTATTTTCTAATTCTTCATCACCAAATCATAGGTTACTTCATCACTAAGAAACTAAGTTAAAAGACTATTACTTAATGACACATATTCCATATACATTTGAAATAATTCAAATTATCTAATGAGTCTGGATAGTATATTTATCCACCATATTCATATTGTATTATGGTATAATAGATGTAAACAGTTTCTGTATTTTCTAATTCTCCATCACCAAATCATAGGTTACTTCATCACTAAGAAACTAAGTTAAAAGACTATTAATTGATGACACATATTTTATATACATGAAAAATAATTCAAATCATCTAATGAGTCTCGATAGTATATTTATCCAACATATTCATATTGTATTATGGTATAATAGATGTAAACAATTTCAGTATTTTCTTATTCTCCATCACTAAATTTTAGGTTACTTCATCACTAAGAAACTAGGTTAAAAGACTATTACTTAATGACACATATTCCATATACATTTGAAATAATTCAAATTATCTAATGAGTCTCGATAGTATATTTATTCACTATATTCACATTGTATTATGGTATAATAGATGTAAACTATTTCAGTATTTTCTAATTCTCCATCACCAAATCTTAGGTTACTACATCACTAAGAAACTAAGTTAAAAGACTATTACTTAATGACACATATTCCATATACATTTGAAATAATTCAAATTATCTAATGAGTCTCGATAGTATATTTATTCACCATATTCACAATGTATTATGGTATAATAGACGTAAACTGTTTCAGTATTTTCTAATTCTCCGTCACCAAATTTTAGGTTACTTCATCACTAAGAAACCAAGTTAAAAGACTATTACTTAATGACACAAATTCCATATACATTTGAAATAATTCAAATTATCTATTGAGTCTAGATAGTATATTTATTCACCATATTCATATTTTATTATGGTATAATAGATGTAAACAGTTTCAGTATTTTCTAATTCTCCTTCACCAAATCTTAGGTTACTTCATCACTAAGAAACTAAGTTAAAAGACTATTACTTAATGACACATATTCCATATACATTTTAAATAATTCAAATTATCTAATGACTCTCGATATTATATTTATCCACCATATTTGTATTGTATTATGGTATCATAGATGTAAACAGTTTCAGTATTTTCTTCTTCTCCATCACCAAATTTTAGGTTACTTCATCACTAAGAAACCAAGTTAAAAGACTATTACTTAATGACACAAATTCCATATACATTTGAAATAATTCAAATTATCTAATGAGTCTTGATAGTATATTTATTCACCATATTCATATTTTATTATGGTATAATAGATGTAAACAGTTTCAGTATTTTCTAATTCTCCTTCACCAAATCTTAGGTTACTTCATCACTAAGAAACTAAGTTAAAAGACTATTACTTAATGACACATATTCCATATACATTTTAAATAATTCAAATTATCTAATGACTCTCGATATTATATTTATCCACCATATTTGTATTGTATTATGGTATCATAGATGTAAACAATTTCAGTATTTTCTTTGTTCTCCATCACCAAATTTTAGGTTACTTCTTCAGTAAGAAACTAAATTAAATGACTATTACTTACTGACACATATTCCATATACATTTGAAATAATTCAAATTATCTAATGAGTCTCGATAGTATATTTATTCACCATATTTATATTGTATTATGGTATAATAGATGTAAACAGTTTCAGTATTTTCTTAATTCTCCATCACCAAATCTTAGGTTACTTCATCACTAAGAAACTAAGTTAAAAGACTATTACTTAATGACACATATTCCATATACATTTGAAATAATTAAAATTATCTAATGAGTCTCGATAGTATATTTATCCACCATATTCATATTGTATTATGGCATAATAGATGTAAACAATTTCAATATTTTTCTTGTTCTCCATCACCAAATTTTAGGTTACTTCATCACTAAGAAACTAAGTTAAAAGACTATTACTTAATGTCACATATTCCATATACATTTGAAATAATTCAAATTATCTAATGAGTCTCGATAGTATATTTATTCACCATATTCATATTGTATTATGGTATAATAGATGTAAACAATTTCAGTATTTTCTAATTTTCCATCAACAAATCTTAGGTTACTTCATCAATAAGAAACTAAGTTAAAAGACTATTACTTAATGACACATATTCCATATAGTTTTGAAATAATTCAAATTATCTAATGAGTCTCGATAGTATATTTATCCACCATATTCATATTGTATTATTGTATAATAGATGTAAACAGTTTCAGTATTTTCTTAATTCTCCATCACCAAATCTTAGGTTACTTCATCACTAAGAAACTAAGTTAAAAGACTATTACTTAATGACACTTATTCCATATACATTTGAAATAATTCAAATTATCTAATGAGTCTCGATAAGTATATTTATCCACCATATTCATATTGTATTATGGTATAATAGATGTAAACAATTTTAGTATTTTCTTTCTTCTCCATCACCAAATTTTAGGTTACTTCTTCAGTAAGAAACTAAGTTAAATGACTATTACTTACTGACACATATTCCATATACATTTGAAATAATTCAAATTATCTAATGAGTCTCGATAGTATATTTATTCACCATATTTATATTGTATTATGGTATAATAGATGTAAACAGTTTCAGTATTTTCTTAATTCTCCATCACCAAATCTTAGGTTACTTCATCACTAAGAAACTAAGTTAAAAGACTATTACTTAATGACACATATTCCATATACATTTGAAATAATTCAAATTATCTAATGAGTCTCGATAGTATATTTATCTACCTTATTCATATTGTATTATGGTATAATAGGTGTAAACAGTTTCAGTATTTTCTAATACTCCATCACCAAATCTTAGGTTACTTCATCACTAAGAAACTAAGTTAAAAGACTATTACTTAATGACACATATTCCATATACATTTAAAAAAATACAAATTATCTAATGAGTCTCGATAGTATATTTATCCACCATATTCATATTGTATTATGGTATAATAGATGTAAACAGTTTCAGTATTTTCTAATTCTCCATCACCAATTTTTAGGTTACTTCATCACTAAGAAACTAAGTTAAAAGATTATTACTTAATGACACATATTCCATATACATTTGAAATAATTCAAATTATCTAATGAGTCTCGATAGTATATTTATCCACCATATTAATATTGTATTATGGTATAATAGATGTAAACAATTTCAATATTTTTCTTCTTCTCCATCACCAAATTTTAGGTTACTACATCACTAAGAAACTAAGTTAAAACACTATTACTTAATGACACATATTCCATATACATTTGAAATAATTCAAATTATCTAATGACTCTCTATAGTATATTTATTCACCATATTCATATTGTATTATGGTATAATATATGTAAACAGTTTCAGTATTTTTAATTCTCCATCACCAAATCTTAGGTTACTTCATCACTAAGAAACTAAGTTAAAAGACTATTACTTAATGACACATATTCCATATACATTTGAAATAATTCAAATTATCTAATGAGTCTCGATAGTATATTTATCCACCATATTCATATTGTATTATGGTATAATAGATGTAAACAGTTTCAGTATTTTCTAATTCTCCATCACCAAATCTTAGGTTACTTCATCACTAAGAAACTAAGTTAAAAGACTATTACTTAATGACACATATTCCATATACATTTGAAATAATTCAAATTATCTAATGAATCTCGATAGTATATTTATTCACCATATTCATATTATATTATGGTATAATAGGTGTAAACAGTTTCAGTATTTTCTAATACTCCATCACCAAATCTTAGGTTACTTCATCACTAAGAAACTAAGTTAAAACACTATTACTTAATGACACATATTCCATATACATTTAAAAAAATACAAATTATCTAATGAGTCTCGATAGTATATTTATCCACCATATTCATATTGTATTATGGTATAATAGATGTAAACAGTTTCAGTAATTTCTAATTCTCCATCACCAATTTTTAGGTTACTTCATCACTAAGAAACTAAGTTAAAAGACTATTACTTAATGACACATATTCCATATACATTTGAAATAATTCAAATTATCTAATGAGTCTCGATAGTATATTTATCCACCATATTCATATTGTATTATGGTATAATAGATGTAAACAGTTTCAGTATTTTCTAATACTCCATCACCAAATCTTAGGTTACTTCATCACTAAGAAACTAAGTTAAAAGACTATTACTTAATGACACATATTCCATATACATTTAAAAAAATACAAATTATCTAATGAGTCTCGATAGTATATTTATCCACCATATTCATATTGTATTATGGTATAATAGATGTAAACAGTTTCAGTAATTTCTAATTCTCCATCACCAATTTTTAGGTTACTTCATCACTAAGAAACTAAGTTAAAAGACTATTACTTAATGACACATATTCCATATACATTTGAAATAATTCAAATTATCTAATGAGTCTCGATAGTATATTTATCCACCATATTCATATTGTATTATGGTATAATAGATGTAAACAATTTCAGTATTTTCTAATACTCCATCACCAAATCTTAGGTTACTTCATCACTAAGAAACTAAGTTAAAAGACTATTACTTAATGACACATATTCCATATACATTTAAAAAAATACAAATTATCTAATGAGTCTCGATAGTATATTTATCCACCATATTCATATTGTATTATGGTATAATAGATGTAAACAGTTTCAGTAATTTCTATTTCTCCATCACCAATTTTTAGGTTACTTCATCACTAAGAAACTAAGTTAAAAGACTATTACATAATGACACATATTCCATATACATTTGAAATAATTCAAATTATCTAATGAGTCTCGATAGTATATTTATCCACCATATTCATATTGTATTATGCCATAATAGATGTAAACAATTTCAATATTTTTCTTGTTCTCCATCACCAAATTTTAGGTTACTTCATCACTAAGAAACTAAGTTAAAAGACTATTACTTAATGTCACATATTCCATATACATTTGAAATAATTCAAATTATCTAATGAGTCTCGATAGTATATTTATTCACCATATTCATATTGTATTATGGTATAATAGATGTAAACAGTTTCTGTATTTTCTAATTCTCCATCAACAAATCTTAGGTTACTTCATCACTAAGAAACTAAGTTAAAAGACTATTACTTAATGACACATATTCCATATACATTTGAAACAATTCAAATTATCTAATGAGTCTCGATAGTATATTTATCCACCATATTCATATTGTATTATTTTATAATAGATGTAAACAGTTTCAGTATTTTCTTAATTCTCCATCACCAAATTTTAGGTTACTTCATCACGAAGAAACTAAGTTAAAAGACTATTACTTAATGTCACATATTCCATATACATTTGAAATAATTCAAATTATCTAATGAGTCTCGATAGTATATTTATCCACCATATTCATATTGTATTATGGTATAATAGATGTAAACAGTTTCAGTATTTTCTTCTTCTCCATCACCAAATCTTAGGTTACTTCATCACAAAGAAACTAAGTTAAAAGACTATTACTTAATGACACATATTCCATATACATTTGAAATAATTCAAATTATCTAATGAGTCTCGATAGTATATTTATCCACCATATTCATATTGTATTATTGTATAATAGATGTAAACAGTTTCAGTATTTTCTTAATTCTCCATCACCAAATCTTAGGTTACTTCATCACTAAGAAACTAAGTTAAAAGACTATTACTTAATGACACATATTCCATATACATTTGAAATAATTCAAATTATCTAATGAGTCTCGATAGTATATTTATCCACCATATTAGTATTATATTATGGTATAATAGATGTAAACAATTTCAATATTTTTCTTCTTCTCCATCACCAAATTTTAGGTTACTTCATCACTAAGAAACTAAGTTAAAACACTATTACTTAATGACACATATTCCATATACATTTGAAATAATTCAAATTATCTAATGAGTCTCGATAATATATTATTTCACCATATTCATATTGTATTATGGTATAATATATGTAAACAGTTTCAGTATTTTTAATTCTCTATCACCAAATCTTAGGTTACTTCATCACTAAGAAACTAAGTTAAAAGACTATTACTTAATGACACATATTCCATATACATTTGAAATAATTCAAATTATCTAATGAGTCTCGATAGTATATTTATCCACCATATTCATATTGTATTATGGTATAATAGGTGTAAACAGTTTCAGTATTTTCTAATACTCCATCACCAAATCTTAGGTTACTTCATCACTAAGAAACTAAGTTAAAAGACTATTACTTAATGACACATATTCCATATACATTTAAAAAAATACAAATTATCTAATTAGTCTTGATAGTATATTTATCCACCATATTCATATTGTATTATGGTATAATAGATGTAAACAGTTTCAGTATTTTCTAATTCTCCATCACCAATTTTTATGTTACTTTATCACTAAGAAACTAAGTTAAAAGACTATTACTTAATGACACATATTCCATATACATTTGAAATAATTCAAATTATCTAATGAATCTCGATAGTATATTTATCCACCATATTAATATTGTATTATGGTATAATAGATGTAAACAATTTCAATATTTTTCTTCTTCTCCATCACCAAATTTTAGGTTACTTCATCACTAAGAAACTAAGTTAAAACACTATTACTTAATGACACATATTCCATATACATTTGAAATAATTCAAATTATCCAATGAGTCTCGATAGTATATTTTTTCACCATATTCATATTGTATTATGGTATAATATATGTAAACAGTTTCAGTATTTTTAATTCTCCATCACCAAATCTTAGGTTACTTCATCACTAAGAAACTAAGTTAAAAGACTATTACTTAATGACACATATTCCATATACATTTGAAATAATTCAAATTATCTAATGAGTCTCGATAGTATATTTATCCACCATATTCATATTGTATTATGGTATAATAGATGTAAACAGTTTCAGTATTTTCTAATTCTCCATCACCAAATCTTAGGTTACTTCATCACTAAGAAACTAAGTTAAAAGACTATTACTTAATGACACATATTCCATATACATTTGAAATAATTCAAATTATCTAATGAATCTCGATAGTATATTTATTCACCATATTCATATTGTATTATGGTATAATAGGTGTAAACAGTTTCAGTATTTTCTAATACTCCATCACCAAATCTTAGGTTACTTCATCACTAAGAAACTAAATTAAAAGACTATTACTTAATGACACATATTCCATATACATTTAAAAAAATACAAATTATCTAATGAGTCTCGATAGTATATTTATCCACCATATTCATATTGTATTATGCTATAATAGATGTAAACAGTTTCAGTAATTTCTAATTCTCCATCACCAATTTTTAGGTTACTTCATCACTAAGAAACTAAGTTAAAAGACTATTACTTAATGACACATATTCCATATACATTTGAAATAATTCAAATTATCTAATGAGTCTCGATAGTATATTTATCCATCATATTCATATTGTATTATGGGATAATAGATATAAACAATTTCAATATTTTTCTTGTTCTCCATCACCAAATTTTAGGTTACTTCATCACTAAGAAACTAAGTTAAAAGACTATTACTTAATGTCACATATTCCATATACATTTGAAATAATTCAAATTATCTAATGAGTCTCGATAGTATATTTATTCACCATATTCATATTGTATTATGGTATAATATATGTAAACAGTTTCTGTATTTTCTAATTCTCCATCAACAAATCTTAGGTTACTTCATCACTAAGAAACTATGTTAAAAGACTATTACTTAATGACACATATTCCATATACATTTGAAACAATTCAAATTATCTAATGAGTCTCGATAGTATATTTATCCACCATATTCATATTGTATTATTGTATAATAGATGTAAACAGTTTCAGTTTTTTCTTAATTCTCCATCACCAAATTTTAGGTTACTTCATCACTAAGAAACTAAGTTAAAAGACTATTACTTAATGTCACATATTCCATATACATTTGAAATAATTCAAATTATCTAATGAGTCTCGATAGTATATTTATTCACCATATTCATATTGTATTATGGTATAATAGATGTAAACAGTTTCAGTATTTTCTAATTCTCCATCAACAAATCTTAGGTTACTTCATCACTAAGAAACTAAGTTAAAAGACTATTACTTAATGACACATATTCCATATACATTTGAAATAATTCAAATTATCTAATGAGTTTCGATAGTATATTTATCCACCATATTCATATTGTATTATTGTATAATAGATGTAAACAGTTTCAGTATTTTCTTAATTCTCCATCACCAAATCTTAGGTTACTTCATCACAAAGAAACTAAGTTTAAAGACTATTACTTAATGACACATATTCCATAAACATTTGAAATAATTCAAATTATCTAATAAGTCTCGATAGAGCATTTATTCACCATATTCATATTGTATTATGGTATAATAGATGTAAATAGTTTCAGTATTTTCTAATTCTCCATCAACAAATCTTAAGTTACTTCATCACTAAGAAACTAAGTTAAAAGACTATTACTTAATGACACATATTCCATATACATTTGAAATAATTCAAATTATCTAATGAGTCTCGATAATATATTTATCCACCATATTCATATTGTATTATTGTATAATAGATGTAAACAGTTTCAGTATTTTCTTAATTCTGCATCACCAAATCTTAGGTTACTTCATCACTAAGAAACTAAGTTAAAAGACTATTACTTAATGACACATATTCCATATACATTTAAAAAAATACAAATTATCTAATGAGTCTCGATAGTATATTTATCCACCATATTCATATTGTATTATGGTATAATAGATGTAAACAGTTTCAGTATTTTCTAATTCTCCATCAACAAATTTTAGGTTACTTCATCACTAAGAAACTAAGTTAAAAGACTATTACTTAATGACACATATTCCATATACATTTGAAATAATTCGAATTATCTAATGAGTCTCGATAGTATATTTATCCACCATATTCATATTGTATTATGGTATAATAGATGTAAACAATTTCAATATTTTTCTTCTTCTCCATCACCAAATTTTAGGTTACTTCATCATTAAGAAACTAAGTTAAAAGACTATTACTTAATGACACATATTCCATATACATTTGAAATAATTCAAATTATCTAATGAGTCTCGATAGTATATTAATTCACCATATTCATATTGTATTATGGTATAATATATGTAAACAGTTTCAGTATTTTCTAATTCTCCATCACCAAATCTTAGGTTACTTCATCACTAAGAAACTAAGTTAAAAGACTGTTACTTAATGACACATATTCCATATACATTTGAAATAATTAAAATTATCTAATGAGTCTCGATAGTATATTTATCCACCATATTCATATTGTATTATTGTATAATAGATGTAAACAATTTCAGTATTTTCTAATTCTCCATCACCAAATCTTAGGTTACTTCATCACAAAGAAACTAAGTTAAAAGACTATTACTTAATGACACATATTCCATAAACATTTGAAATAATTCAAATTATCTAATAAGTCTCGATAGTACATTTATTCACCCTATTCATATTGTATTATGGTATAATAGATGTAAACAGTTTCAGTATTTTCTAATTCTCCATCAACAAATCTTAGGTTACTTCATCACTAAGTAACTAAGTTAAAAGACTATTACTTAATGACACATATTCCATATACATTTGAAATAATTCAAATTATCTAATGAGTCTCGATAGTATATTTATCCACCATATTCATATTGTATTATTGTATAATAGATGTAAACAATTTCAGTATTTTCTTAATTCTCCATTACCAAATCTTAGGTTACTTCATCACTAAGAAACTAAGTTAAAAGACTATTACTTAATGACACATATTCCATATACATTTGAAATAATTTAAATTATCTAATGAGTCTCGATTGTATATTTATCCACCATATTCATATTGTATTATGGTATAATAGATGTAAACAATTTCAGTATTTTCTTTCTTCTCCATCACAAAATTTTAGGTTACTTCATCACTAAGAAACTAAGTTAAAAGACTATTACTTAATGACACATATTCCATATACATTTAAAAAAATACAAATTATCTAATGAGTCTCGATAGTATATTTATCCACCATTTTCATATTGTATTATGGTATAATAGATGTAAACAGTTTCAATATTTTCTAATTCTCCATCACCAAATTTTAGGTTACTTCATCACTAAGAAACTAAGTTAAAAGACTATTACTTAATGACACATATTCCATATACATTTGAAATAATTCAAATTATCTAATGAGTCTCGATAGTATATTTATTCACCATATTCATATTGTATTATGGTATAATATATGTAAACAGTTTCAGTATTTTCTAATTCTCCATCACCAAATCTTAGGTTACTTCATCACTAAGAAACTAAGTTAAAAGACTATTACTTAATGACACATATTCCATATACATTTGAAATAATTCAAATTATCTAATGAGTCTCGATAGTATATTTATCCACCATATTCATATTGTATTATGGTATAATAGATGTAAACAGTTTCAGTATTTTCTAATTCTCCATCACCAAATCTTAGGTTACTTCATCACAAAGAAACTAAGTTAAAAGACTATTACTTAATGACACATATTCCATAAACATTTGAAATAATTCCAATTATCTAATATGTCTCGATAGTATATTTATTCACCATATTCATATTGTATTATTGTATAATAGATGTAAACAGTTTCAGTATTTTCTAATTCTCCATTACCAAATCTTAGGTTACTTCATCACTAAGAAACTAAGTTAAAAGACTATTACTTAATGACACATATTCCGTATACATTTGAAATAATTCAAATTATCTAGTGAGTCTCGATATTATATTTATCCACCATATTCATATTGTATTATGGTATAATATATGTAAACAGTTTCAGTATTTTCTAATTCTCCATCACCAAATCTTAGGTTACTTCATCACTAAGAAACTAAGTTAAAAGACTATTACTTAAAGACACATATTCCATATACATTTGAAATAATTCAAATTATCTAATGAGTCTCGATAGTATATTTATCCACCATATTCATATTGTATTATGGTATAATAGATGTAAACAATTTTAATATTTTTCTTCTTCTTCATCACCAAATTTTAGGTTACTTCATAACTAAGAAACGTAGTTAAAAGACTATTACTTAATGATACATATTCCATATACATTTGAAATAATCCAAATTATCTAATGAGTCACGATAGTATATTTATTCACCATATTCATATTGTATTATGGTATAATAGATGTAAACATGTTCAGAATTTTCTAATTCTCCATCACCAAATCTTAGGTTACTTCATCACTAAGAAACTAAGTTAAAAGACTATTACTTAATGACACATATTCCATATACATTTGAAATAATTCAAATTATCTAATGAGTCTCGATAGTATACTTATCCACCATATTCATATTGTATTATGGTATAATAGGTGTAAACAGTTTCAGTATTTTCTAATTCTCTATCACCAAATCTTAGGTTACTTCATCACTAAGAAACTAAGTTAAAAGACTATTACTTAATGTCACATATTCCATATACATTTGAAAAAAAATACAAATTATCTAATGAGTCCAGATAGTATATTTATCCACCATATTCATATTGTATTATGGTATAATAGATGTAAACAATTTCAGTATTTTCTTTGTTCTCCATCACCAAATTTTAGGTTACTTCTTCAGTAAGAAACTAAGTTAAATGACTATTACTTACTGACACATATTCCATATACATTTGAAATAATTCAAATTATCTAATGAGTCTCGATAGTATATTTATTCACCATATTTATATTGTATTATGGTATAATAGATGTAAACAGTTTCAGTATTTTCTTAATTCTCCATCACCAAATCTTAGGTTACTTCATCACTAAGAAACTAAGTTAAAAGACTATTTCTTAATGACACATATTCCATATACATTTGAAATAATTCAAATTATCTAATGAGTCTCGATAGTATATTTATCCACCATATTCATATTGTATTATGGTATAATAGATGTAAATAATTTCAATATTTTTCTTCTTCTCCATCACCAAATTTTAGGTTACTTCATCACTAAGAAACTAAGTTAAAAGACTATTACTTAATGACACATATTCCATATACATTTGAAATAATTCAAATTATCTAATGAGTCTCGATAGTATATTTATCCACCATATTCATATTGTATTATTGTATAATAGATGTAAACAGTTTCAGTATTTTCTTAATTCTCCATCACCAAATCTTAGGTTACTTCATCACTAAGAAACTAAGTTAAAAGACTATTACTTAATGACACATATTCCATATACATTTGAAATAATTCAAATTATCTAATAAGTCTCGATAGTATATTTATCCACCATATTCATATTGTATTATGGTATAATAGATGTAAACAATTTCAGTATTTTCTTTCTTCTCCATCACCAAATTTTAGGTTACTTCTTCACTAAGAAACTAAGTTGAAAGACTGTTACTTAATGACACATATTCCATATACATTTGAAATAATTCAAATTATCTAATGAGTCTCGATAGTATATTTATTTACCATATTCATATTGTATTATGGTATAATAGATGTAAACAGTTTCAGTATTTTCTAATTCTCCATCACCAAATCTTAGGTTACTTCATCACTAAGAAACTAAGTTAAAAGACTATTACTTAATGACACATATTCCATATACATTTGAAATAATTCGAATTATCTAATGAGTCTCGATAGTATATTTATCCACCATATTCATATTGTATTATGGGATAATAGATGTAAACAATTTCAATATTTTTCTTGTTCTCCATCACCAAATTTTAGGTTACTTCATCACTAAGAAACTAAGTTAAAAGACTATTACTTAATGTCACATATTCCATATACATTTGAAATAATTCAAATTATCTAATGAGTCTCGATAGTATATTTATTCACCATATTCATATTGTATTATGGTATAATATATGTAAACAGTTTCTGTATTTTCTAATTCTCCATCAACAAATCTTAGGTTACTTCATCACTAAGAAACTATGTTAAAAGACTATTACTTAATGACACATATTCCATATACATTTGAAACAATTCAAATTATCTAATGAGTCTCGATAGTATATTTATCCACCATATTCATATTGTATTATTTTATAATAGATGTAAACAGTTTCAGTATTTTCTTAATTCTCCATCACCAAATTTTAGGTTACTTCATCACTAAGAAACTAAGTTAAAAGACTATTACTTAATGTCACATATTCCATATACATTTGAAATAATTCAAATTATCTAATGAGTCTCGATAGTATATTTATTCACCATATTCATATTGTATTATGGTATAATAGATGTAAACAGTTTCAGTATTTTCTAATTCTCCATCAACAAATCTTAGGTTACTTCATCACTAAGAAACTAAGTTAAAAGATGATTACTTAATGACACATATTCCATATACATTTGAAATAATTCAAATTATCTAATGAGTTTCGATAGTATATTTATCCACCATATTCATATTGTATTATTGTATAATAGATGTAAACAGTTTCGGTATTTTCTTAATTCTCCATCACCAAATCTTAGGTTACTTCATCACAAAGAAACTAAGTTTAAAGACTATTACTTAATGACACATATTCCATAAACATTTGAAATAATTCAAATTATCTAATAAGTCTCGATAGTACATTTATTCACCATATTCATATTGTATTATGGTATAATAGATGTAAATAGTTTCAGTATTTTCTAATTCTCCATCAACAAATCTTAGGTTACTTCATCACTAAGAAACTAAGTTAAAAGACTATTACTTAATGACACGTATTCCATATACATTTGAAATAATTCAAATTATCTAATGAGTCTCGATAGTATATTTATCCACCATATTCATATTGTATTATTGTATAATAGATGTAAACAGTTTCAGTATTTTCTTAATTCTGCATCACCAAATCTTAGGTTACTTCATCACTAAGAAACTAAGTTAAAAGACTATTACTTAATGACACATATTCCATATACATTTAAAAAAATACAAATTATCTAATGAGTCTCGATAGTATATTTATCCACCATATTCATATTGTATTATGGTATAATAGATGTAAACAGTTTAAGTATTTTCTAATTCTCCATCAACAAATTTTAGGTTACTTCATCACTAAGAAACTAAGTTAAAAGACTATTACTTAATGACACATATTCCATATACATTTGAAATAATTCGAATTATCTAATGAGTCTCGATAGTATATTTATCCACCATATTCATATTGTATTATGGGATAATAGATGTAAACAATTTCAATATTTTTCTTGTTCTCCATCACCAAATTTTAGGTTACTTCATCACTAAGAAACTAAGTTAAAAGACTATTACTTAATGTCACATATTCCATATACATTTGAAATAATTCAAATTATCTAATGAGTCTCGATAGTATATTTATTCACCATATTCATATTGTATTATGGTATAATATATGTAAACAGTTTCTGTATTTTCTAATTCTCCATCAACAAATCTTAGGTTACTTCATCACTAAGAAACTATGTTAAAAGACTATTACTTAATGACACATATTCCATATACATTTGAAACAATTCAAATTATCTAATGAGTCTCGATAGTATATTTATCCACCACATTCATATTGTATTATTGTATAATAGATGTAAACAGTTTCAGTATTTTCTTAATTCTCCATCACCAAATTTTAGGTTACTTCATCACTAAGAAACTAAGTTAAAAGACTATTACTTAATGTCACATATTCCATATACATTTGAAATAATTCAAATTATCTAATGAGTCTCGATAGTATATTTATTCACCATATTCATATTGTATTATGGTATAATAGATGTAAACAGTTTCAGTATTTTCTAATTCTCCATCAACAAATCTTAGGTTACTTCATCACTAAGAAACTAAGTTAAAAGATTATTACTTAATGACACATATTCCATATACATTTGAAATAATTCAAATTATCTAATGAGTTTCGATAGTATATTTATCCACCATATTCATATTGTATTATTGTATAATAGATGTAAACAGTTTCGGTATTTTCTTAATTCTCCATCACCAAATCTTAGGTTACTTCATCACAAAGAAACTAAGTTTAAAGACTATTACTTAATGACACATATTCCATAAACATTTGAAATAATTCAAATTATCTAATAAGTCTCGATAGTACATTTATTCACCATATTTATATTGTATTATGGTATAATAGATGTAAATAGTTTCAGTATTTTCTAATTCTCCATCAACAAATCTTAGGTTACTTCATCACTAAGAAACTAGTTAAAAGACTATTACTTAATGACACGTATTCCATATACATTTGAAATAATTCAAATTATCTAATGAGTCTCGATAGTATATTTATCCACCATATTCATATTGTATTATTGTATAATAGATGTAAACAGTTTCAGTATTTTCTTAATTCTGCATCACCAAATCTTAGGTTACTTCATCACTAAGAAACTAAGTTAAAAGACTATTACTTAATGACACATATTCCATATACATTTAAAAAAATACAAATTATCTAATGAGTCTCGATAGTAGATTTATCCACCATATTCATATTGTATTATGGTATAATAGATGTAAACAGTTTCAGTATTTTCTAATTCTCCATCAACAAATTTTAGGTTACTTCATCACTAAGAAACTAAGTTAAAAGACTATTACTTAATGACACATATTCCATATACATTTGAATAATTCGAATTATCTAATGAGTCTCGATAGTATATTTATCCACCATATTCATATTGTATTATGGTATAATAGATGTAAACAATTTCAATATTTTTCTTCTTCTCCATCACCAAATTTTAGGTTACTTCATCATTAAGAAACTAAGTTAAAAGACTATTACTTAATGACACATATTCCATATACATTTGAAATAATTCAAATTATCTAATGAGTCTCGATAGTATATTAATTCACCATATTCATATTGTATTATGGTATAATATATGTAAACAGTTTCAGTATTTTCTAATTCTCCATCACCAAATCTTAGGTTACTTCATCACTAAGAAACTAAGTTAAAAGACTGTTACTTAATGACACATATTCCATATACATTTGAAATAATTCAAATTATCTAATGAGTCTCGATAGTATATTTATCCACCATATTCATATTGTATTATTGTATAATAGATGTAAACAATTTCAGTATTTTCTAATTCTGCATCACCAAATCTTAGGTTACTTCATCACAAAGAAACTAAGTTAAAAGACTATTACTTAATGACACATATTCCATAAACATTTGAAATAATTCAAATTATCTAATAAGTCTCGATAGTACATTTATTCACCCTATTCATATTGTATTATGGTATAATAGATGTAAAACAGTTTCAGTATTTTCTAATTCTCCATCAACAAATCTTAGGTTACTTCATCACTAAGTAACTAAGTTAAAAGACTATTACTTAATGACACATATTCCATATACATTTGAAATAATTCAAATTATCTAATGAGTCTCGATAGTATATTTATCCACCATATTCATATTGTATTATTGTATAATAGATGTAAACAATTTCAGTATTTTCTTAATTCTCCATCACCAAATCTTAGGTTACTTCATCACTAAGAAACTAAGTTAAAAGACTATTACTTAATGACACATATTCCATATACATTTGAAATAATTCAAATTATCTAATGAGTCTCGATTGTATATTTATCCACCATATTCATATTGTATTATGGTATAATAGATGTAAACAATTTCAGTATTTTCTTTCTTCTCCATCACAAAATTTTAGGTTACTTCATCACTAAGAAACTAAATTAAAAGACTATTACTTAATGACACATATTCCATATACATTTAAAAAAATACAAATTATCTAATGAGTCTCGATAGTATATTTATCCACCATTTTCATATTGTATTATGGTATAATAGATGTAAACAGTTTCAATATTTTCTAATACTCCATCACCAAATTTTAGGTTACTTCATCACTAAGAAACTAAGTTAAAAGACTATTACTTAATGACACATATTCCATATACATTTGAAATAATTCAAGTTATCTAATGAGTCTCGATAGTATATTTATTCACCATATTCATATTGTATTATGGTATAATATATGTAAACAGTTTCAGTATTTTCTAATTCTCCATCACCAAATCTTAGGTTACTTCATCACAAAGAAACTAAGTTAAAAGACTATTACTTAATGACACATATTCCATAAACATTTGAAATAATCCAATTATCTAATCAGACTCGATAGTATATTTATTCACCATATTCATATTGTATTATTGTATAATAGATGTAAACAGTTTCAGTATTTTCTAATTCTCCATCACCAAATCTTAGGTTACTTCATCACTAAGAAACTAAGTTAAAAGACTATTACTTAATGACACATATTCCATATACATTTGAAATAATTCAAATTATCTAATAAGACTCGATAGTATATTTATTCACCATATTCATATTGTATTATTGTATAATAGATGTAAACAGTTTCAGTATTTTCTAATTCTCCATCACCAAATCTTAGGTTACTTCATCACTAAGAAACTAAGTTAAAAGACTATTACTTAATGACACATATTCCATATACATTTGAAATAATTCAAATTATCTAATGAGTCTCAATTGTATATTTATCCACCATATTCATATTGTATTATGGTATAATAGATGTAAACAGTTTCAGTATTTTCTAATTCTCCATCACCAAATTTTAGGTTACTTCATCACTAAGAAACTAAGTTAAAAGACTATTACTTAATGACACATATTCCATATACATTTGAAATAATTCGAATTATCTAATGAGTCTCGATAGTATATTTATCCACCATATTCATATTGTATTATGGTATAATAGATGTAAACAATTTCAATATTTTTCTTCTTCTCCATCACCAAATTTTAGGTTACTTCATCACAAAGAAACTAAGTTAAAAGACTATTACTTAATGACACATATTCCATATACATTTGAAATAATTCAAATTATCTAATGAGTCTCGATAGTATATTTATTCACCATATTCATATTGTATTATGGTATAATATATGAAAACAGTTTCAGTATTTTCTAATTCTCCATCACCAAATCTTAGGTTACTTCATCACTAAGAAACTAAGTTAAAAGACTATTACTTAATGACACATATTCCATATACATTTGAAATAATTCAAATTATCTAATGAGTCTCGATAGTATATTTATCCACCATATTCATATTGTATTATGGTATAATAGATGTAAACAATTATAATATTTTTCTTCTTCTTCATCACCAAATTTTAGGCTACTTTACCACTAAGAAATTTAGTTAAAAGACTATTACTTAATGACACATATTCCATATACATTTGAAATAATCCAAATTATCTAATGAGTCTCGATAGTATATTTATTCACCATATCATATTGTATTATGGTATAATAGATGTAAACAGTTTCAGTATTTTCTAATTCTCCATCACCAAATCTTAGGTTACTTCATTACTAAGAAACTAAGTTAAAAGACTATTACTTAATGACACATATTCCATATACATTTGAAATAATTCAAATTATCTAATGAGTCTCGATAGTATATTTATCCACCATATTCATATTGTATTATGGTATAATAGATGTAAACAATTATAATATTTTTCTTCTTCTTCATCACCAAATTTTAGGTTACTTCATCACTAAGAAATTTAGTTAAAAGACTATTACTTAATGACACATATTCCATATACATTTGAAATAATCCAAATTATCTAATGAGTCTCGATAGTATATTTATTCACCATATTCATATTGTATTATGGTATAATAGATGTAAACAGTTTCAGTATTTTCTAATTCTCCATCACCAAATTTTAGGTTACTTTATCACTAAGAAACTAAGTTAAAAGACTATTACTTAATGACACATATTCCATATACATTTGAAATAATTCGAATTATCTAATGAGTCTCGATAGTATATTTATCCACCATATTCATATTGTATTATGGTATAATAGATGTAAACAATTTCAATATTTTTCTAATTCTCCATCACCAAATTTTAGGTTACTTCATCACAAAGAAACTAAGTTAAAAGACTATTACTTAATGACACATATTCCATATACATTTGAAATAATTCAAATTATCTAATGAGTCTCGATAGTATATTTATTCACCATATTCATATTGTATTATGGTATAATATATGAAAACAGTTTCAGTATTTTCTAATTCTCCATCACCAAATCTTAGGTTACTTCATCACTAAGAAACTAAGTTAAAAGACTATTACTTAATGACACATATTCCATATACATTTGAAATAATTCAAATTATCTAATGAGTCTCGATAGTATATTTATCCACCATATTCATATTGTATTATGGTATAATAGATGTAAACAATTATAATATTTTTCTTCTTCTTCATCACCAAATTTTAGGCTACTTTATCACTAAGAAATTTAGTTAAAAGACTATTACTTAATGACACATATTCCATATACATTTGAAATAATCCAAATTATCTAATGAGTCTCGATAGTATATTTATTCACCATATTCATATTGTATTATGGTATAATCGATGTAAACAGTTTCAGTATTTTCTAATTCTCCATCACCAAATCTTAGGTTACTTCATTACTAAGAAACTAAGTTAAAAGACTATTACTTAATGACACATATTCCATATACATTTGAAATAATTCAAATTATCTAATGAGTCTCGATAATATATTTATCCACCATATTCATATTGTATTATGGTATAATAGATGTAAACAGTTTCAGTATTTCTAATTCTCCATCACCAAATTTTAGGTTACTTCATCACTAAGAAACTAAGTTAAATGACTATTACTTAATGACACATATTCCATATACATTTGAAATAATTCGAATTATCTAATGAGTCTCGATTGTATATTTATCCACCATATTCATATTGTATTATGGTATAATAGATGTAAACAGTTTCAGTATTTTCTTTCTTCTCCATCACCAAATTTTAGGTTACTTCATCACTAAGAAACTAAGTTAAAAGACTATTACTTAATGACACATATTCCATATACATTTGAAATAATTCAACTTATCTAATGAGTCTCGATAGTATATTTATTCACCATATTCATATTGTATTATGGTATAATATATGTAAACAGTTTCAGTATTTTCTTATTCTCCATCACCAAATCTTAGGTTACTTCATCACTAAGAAACTAAGTTAAAAGACTATTACTTAATGACACATATTCATATACATTTGAAATAATTCAAATTATCTAATGAGTCTAGATAGTATATTTATCCACCATATTCATATTGTATTATGGTATAATAGATGTAAACAATTTCAGTATTTTCTAGTTCTCCATCACCAAATCTTAGGTTACTTCATCACAAAGAAACTAAGTTAAAAGACAATTACTTAATGACACATATTCCATAAACATTTTAAATAATTCAAATTATCTAATAAGTCTCGATAGTATATTTATCCACCATATTTATATTGTATTATGGTATAATAGATGTAAACAATTTCAATATTTTTCTTCTTCTCAATCACCAAATTTTAGGTTACTTCATCATTAAGAAACTAAGTTAAAAGACTATTACCTTAATGACACATATTCCATATACATTTGAAATAATCCAAATTATCTAATGAGTCTCGATAGTATATTTATTCACCATATTCATATTGTATTATGGTATAATATATGTAAACAGTTTCAGTATTTTCTAATTCTCCGATCACCAAATATTAGGTTACGTCATCTCTAAGAAACTAAGTTAAAACACTATTACTTAATGACACATATTCCATATACATTTGAAATAATTCAAATTATCTAATGAGTCTCGATAGTATATTTATCCACCATATTCATATTGTATTATAGTATAATAGATGTAAACAGTTTCAGTATTTTCTAATTCTCCATCACCAAATCTTAGGTTACTTCATCACAAAGAAACTAAGTTAAAAGACTATTACTTAATGACACATATTCTATAAACATTTGAAATAATTCAAATTATCTAATGAGTCTCGATAGTATATTTATTCACCATATTCATATTGTATTATTGTATAATAGATGTAAACAGTTTCAGTATTTCTAATTCTCCATCACCAAATCTTAGGTTACTTCATCACTAAGAAACTAAGTTAAAAGACTATTACTTAATGACACATATTATATATACATTTGAAATAATTCAAATCATCTAGTGAGTCTCGATATTATATTTATCCACCATATTCATATTGTATTATGGTATAATATATGTAAACAGTTTCAGTATTTTCTAATTCTCCATCACCAAATCTTAGGTTACTTCATCACTAAGAAACTAAGTTAAAAGACTATTACTTAATGACACATATTCCATATACATTAGAAATAATTCGAATTATCTAATGAGTCTCGATAGTATATTTATCCACCATATTCATATTGTATTATGGTATAATAGATCTAAACAATTTCAATATTTTTCTTCTTCTCCATCACCAAATTTTAGGTTACTTCATCATTAAGAAACTAAGTTAAAAGACTATTACTTAATGACACATATTTCATATACATTTGAAATAATTCAAATTATCTAATGAGTCTCGATAGTATATTTATTCACCATATTCATATTGTATTGTGGTATAATATATGTAAACAGTTTCAGTATTTTCTAATTCTCCATCACCAAATCTTAGGTTACTTCATCACTAAGAAACTAAGTTAAAAGACTATTACTTAATGACACATATTCCATATACATTTGAAATAGTTCAAATTATCTAATGAATCTAGATAGTATATTTATCCACCATATTCATATTGTATTATGGTATAATAGATGTAAACAATTTCAGTATTTTCTAATTCTCCATCACCAAATCTTAGGTTACTTCATCTCTAAGAAACTAAGTTAAAAGACTATTACTTAATGACACATATTCCATATACATTTGAAATAATTCAAATTATTTAATGAGTCTCGATTGTATATTTATCCACCATATTCATATTGTATATGGTATAATAGATGTAAACAATTTCAGTATTTTCTTTCTTCTCCATCACAAAATTTTAGGTTACTTCATCACTAAGAAACTAAGTTAAAAGACAATTACTTAATGACACATATTCCATGTACATTTAAAAAAATACAAATTATCTAATAATCTCGATAGTATATTTATTCACCATATTCATATTGTATTATTGTATAATAGATGTAAACAGTTTCAGTATTTTCTAATTCTCCATCACCAAATCTTTTGTTACTTCATCACTAAGAAACTAAGTTAAAAGACTATTACTTAATGACACATATTCCATATACATTTGAAATAATTAAAATTATCTAATGAGTCTCGATTTTATATTTATCCACCATATTCATATTGTATTATGGTATAATATAGGTAAACAGTTTCAGTATTTTCTAATTCTCCATCACCAAATCTTAGGTTACTTCATCACTAAGAAACTAAGTTAAAAGACTACTACTTAATGACACATATTCCATATACATTTAAAAAAATACAAATTATCTAATGAGTCTCGATAGTATATTTATCCACCATATTCATATTGTATTATGGTATAATACATGTAAACAATTTTAATATTTTTCTTCTTCTCCATCACCAAATCTTAGGTTACTTCATCACTAAGAAACTAAGTTAAAAGACTATTACTTAATGACACATATTCCATATACATTTGAAATAATTTGAATTATCTAATGAATCTCGATAGTATATTTATCCACCATATTTATATTGTATTATGGTATAATAGATGTAAACAATTTCAATATTTTTCTTCTTCTCAATCACCAAATTTTAGGTTACTTCATCATTAAGAAACTAAGTTAAAAGACTATTACTTAATGACACATATTCCATATACATTTGAAATAATCCAAATTATCTAATGAGTCTCGATAGTATATTTATTCACCATATTCATATTGTATTATGGTATAATATATGTAAACAGTTTCAGTATTTTCTAATTCTCCATCACCAAATATTAGGTTACGTCATCTCTAAGAAACTAAGTTAAAAGACTATTACTTAATGACACATATTCCATATACATTTGAAATAATTCAAATTATCTAATGAGTCTCGATAGTATATTTATCCACCATATTCATATTGTATTATAGTATAATAGATGTAAACAGTTTCAGTATTTTCTAATTCTCCATCACCAAATCTTAGGTTACTTCATCACAAAGAAACTAAGTTAAAAGACTATTACTTAATGACACATATTCTATAAACATTTGAAATAATTCAAATCATCTAGTGAGTCTCGATATTATATTTATCCACCATATTCATATTGTATTATGGTATAATATATGTAAACAGTTTCAGTATTTTCTAATTCTCCATCACCAAATCTTAGGTTACTTCATCACTAAGAAACTAAGTTAAAAGACTATTACTTAATGACACATATTCCATATACATTTGAAATAATTCAAATTATCTAATGAGTCTCAATAGTATATTTATCCACCATATTCATATTGTATTATGGTATAATAGATGTAAACAATTTTAATATTTTTCTTCTTCTCCATCACCAAATCTTAGTTTACTTCATCACTAAGAAACTAAGTTAAAAGACTATTACTTAATGACACATATTCCATATACATTTGAAATAATTCAAATTATCTAATGAATCTCGATAGTATATTTATCCACCATATTCATATTGTATTATGGTATAATAGATGTAAATAATTTTAATATTTTTCTTCTTCTCCATCACCAAATTTTATGTTACTTCATCACTAAGAAACTAAGTTAAAAGACTATTACTTAATGACACATATTCCATATACATTTGAAATAATCCAAATTATCTAATGAGTCTCGATAGTATATTTATTCACCATATTCATATTGTATTATGGTATAATAGATGTAAATAGTTTCAATATTTTCTAATTCTCCATCACCAAATCTTAGGTTACTTCATCACAAAGAAACTAAGTTAAAAGACTATTACTTAATGACACATATTCCACATACATTTGAAATAATTCAAATATCTAATGAGTCTCGATAGTTTATTTATTCACCATATTCATATTGTATTATGGTATAATAGATGTAAACAGTTTCAGTATTTTCTTATTCTCCATTACCAAATCTTAGGATACTTCATCACTAAGAAACTAAATTAAAAGACTATTACTTAATGACTCATATTCCATATACATTTGAAATAATTCAAATTATCTAATGAGTCTCGATAGTATATTTATCCACCATATTCATATTGTATTATGGTATAATAGATGTACACAGTTTCAATATTTTCTAATTCTCCATCACCAAATCTTAGGTTACTTCATCACTAAGAAACTAAGTTAAAAGACTATTACTTAATGACACATATTCCATATACATTTGAATAATTCAAATTATCTAATGAGTCTCGATAGTATATTTATTTACCATATTCAAATTGTATTATGGTATAATAGATATAAACAGTTTCAATATTTTCTAATTCTCCATCACCAAATCTTAGGTTAGTTCATCACTAAGAAACTAAGTTAAAAGACTATGACTTAACGAAACATATTCCATATACATTTGAAATAATCAAATTATCTAATGAGTCTCGGTAGTATATTTATCCTCCATATTCATATTGTATTATGGTATAATAGATGTAAACAATTTCAGTATTTTCTAATTCTCCATCACCAAATCTTAGGATACTTCATCACTAAGAAACTAAGTTAAAAGACTATTACTTAATGACTCATATTCCATATACATTTGAAATATTTCAAATTATCTAATGAGTCTCGATAGTATATTTATCCACCATATTCATATTGTATTATGGTATAATTGATGTAAACAGTTTCAGTATTTTCTAATTCTCCATCACCAAATCTTAGGTTACTTCATCACTAAGAAACTAAGTTAAAAGACTATTACTTAATGACACATATTCCATATACATTTGAAATAATTCAAATTATCTAATGAGTCTTGATAGTATATTTATTCACCATATTCATATTGTATTATGGTATATTAGATGTAAACAATTTCAATATTTTTCTTCTTCTTCATCACCAAATTTTTGGTTACTTCATCACTAAGAAACTAAGTTAAAAGACTATTACTTAATGACACATGTTCCATATACATTTGAAATAATTCAAATTATCTAATCAGTCTCGGTAGTATATTTATCCACCATATTCATATTGTATTATGGTATAATAGATGTAAACAGTTTCAGTATTTTCTAATTCTCCATCACCAAATCTTAGGATACTTCATCACTAAGAAACTAAGTTAAAAGACTATTACTTAATGACTCATATTCCACATACATTTGAAATAATTCAAATTATCTAATGAGTCTCGATAGTATATTTATTCACCATATTCATATTGTATTATGGTATAATAGATGTAAACAGTTTCAGTATTTTCTAATTCTCCATCACCAAATCTTAGGATACTTCATCACTAAGAAACTAAGTTAAAAGACTATTACTTAATGACTCATATTCCATATACATTTGAAATAATTCAAATTATCTAATGAGTCTCGATAGTATATTTATTCACCATATTCATATTGTATTATGGTATAATAGATGTAAACAGTTTCAGTATTTTCTAATTCTTCATCACCAAATTTTAGGTTACTTTTAGGTTACTTCATCACTAAGAAACTAAGTTAAAAGACTATTATTTAATGACTCATATTCCATATACATTTGAAATAATTCAAATTATCTAATCAGTCTCGGTAGTATATTTATCCACCATATTCATATTGTATTATGGTATAATAGATATAAACAGTTTCAGTATTTTCTAATTCTCCATCACCAAATCTTAGGATACTTCATCACTAAGAAACTAAATTAAAAGACTATTACTTAATGACTCATATTCCATATACATTTGAAATAATTCAAATTATCTAATGAATCTCGATAGTATATTTATCCACCATATTCATATTGTATTATGGTATAATAGATGTAAATAATTTTAATATTTTTCTTCTTCTCCATCACCAAATTTTAGGTTACTTCATCACTAAGAAACTAAGTTAAAAGACTATTACTTAATGACACATATTTCATATACATTTGAAATAATTCAAATTATCTAATGAATCTCGATAGTATATTTATCCACCATATTCATATTGTATTATGGTATAATAGATGTAAATAATTTTAATATTTTTCTTCTTCTCCATCACCAAATTTTAGGTTACTTCATCACTAAGAAATTAA
>CATIWC010000726.1:0-332174 GCA_948472305.1 Vicia faba
AATGTTCTTCAATTTTGACAAAATAAATTGAACAAAAATTAGTATTAGTAAATATAATAAACAATAAACACAATAATATCAACATATTGAAATTATATCATATAATATAATTATCAGTATCAATAAAATTGTAGCTTTGGAAATTTTTTGAAGAAATTTAATGGAAGATTTGAGATGATTTGAGGAGGAGAAGAAAATAGAAAACTCAGAGGAAGAAGAAGAAGTGATAACAATGAAAAACTGTAAAACAATGAAATTGGGATTTGGAGATATACGTCACGTAGCGACGTGAAAATCACATCGCAACATTGTCACGTAATTTTCACGCCGCAACACACTTAACGGTCATAAAATATTCACTCACTCTGTCCAAGGACTGTAACTTGTCAAGTCAAAACGAAATAAATTTTCCTCTTAAAAGTTGCGACGTGAAAAACACGTCACAACTTAATTTTAAAAAATTTTAAAAATCCCTCCATCTGAACATTATAACTTTTGTTTTATTTTATTTTAACTTTTTTTAGCGACGTGAATCTCATGTCGCAACAAATTTCATTTAAAAAAAAATCTCTAAATCTGAACGTTATATTAATTTTTTTAATATATAAATTTATAGTAACGTGATTATCACGTCGCAACTATCTTTTTTTAGATACGTGATAATCACGTCACAACTTTATATCGCTGAAAAACACATTTTATATATATATATATATATATATATATAATATATTATATATATATATATATATATATATATATATATATATATATATATATATATATATATATATATATATATATATATATATATATATATAAAGTTGAGCCATAAAAATATAATTATACACATTCAACTTTTAGAATCAAAATTTAATTGACTCAAAAAGAAAAACCTAAATCAACTGTAAGTATTACTACTAGTCTATTTATATAAGAATGGCTTGAGTGCATCTCTTATCTATGTAATGATTTTAAAGAGAGAAAAATGTAAAAAGTGTGTAACGAAAAGGCTTTGTACGTAAAAGTTTGAAACTTTATAGGTTAAGATTTGACGCTGTTTTTCCAAAATAGTTTGACGCCAAGAAATTGGCGAAATGGAAAAAGTGGAAAAGAGATAAGGAGACAAAGTGTGAATGACAAGCAAAAGCAAAGCAATGATCCAATTAAGTGTGTCTGATTAGATGTCAACTGCACGCCTGCATAAAACACACATTTCCTCTCTTATTATTGCTATATGACTGGGACCAAAACTATTGCTACTATTAAATTAATATTCAATTACATTGAAGTTGACATGATTTAAGTTAACATAGTGTGATATGGTTTAATGAAAAATATTTATTTTAAATAAATCTTCCAATAAGATTTTCATACTTTTTAAGATAATAATTAATTATATTGATTTCAATAATAAAATGAATAATTTTATTAATAATAGATAGTTAAGTAATTATATAAATTAAAATATAATAAATAAAAATAAATTAATGAAAATAAATAATAAATAATATATTAATATTCTAAAGGCACCAACAATTTAAGATAAATAAAAATAAGAAAGAGAACACCTATTATAAGACAGAAGAAGTATCAATTATTTAACAAATTTATGAATACAATTATGTTTTTCTTTCTAAATGACTAATGACAGTTTAATACAATTATGTGTTTGATATTTTAGTTTAAAAAAAGAACAATTTTTACCATGCATGATCATTTAATAATGTTATATTCAACTCTTACATTAAGGAAGAAAGAGTATAAATAAATAGATTAGTAAATTAATACTACAAAATAAGGTATTACTTTCAATTTGTTAACTAAATGTACTCAAAAGGATTTAAAAATTGTTAAAAACTATTTGTAGAGTTGTGGAAAAGAGTTTCTATAAGACTCTTTACACCAAAGTGCAAAAGAGTCTTTGAAATGTTACGAGAAATTTAATTTAAAATTCATATGTAAATTAAAATTCTAAAGTATGTTCTTCCTTACTTCAACCTTAACAATATTTCTTCAACCATGACAATGTATTATGTTCTGCAATTGATAACGATACACATTTCTACAATTTAGATTGTAGAAATATAACTTTTCTACAATTTAGATTGTAGAAATATAACTTCTCTTACAAAAGTAGATAAAATTTCTTGAAGTAGAACTTCGATCGTACATGTCACCTCCCATATATGCATTTGTGTAGTCTTTAAGAATTGACTATAATCCTCCGAGCACTATTACATATTTGATCTATTATATCACATATTTAATAGCGTTTAAATGTAAGATGTTATTAAATATAGGGTTATTATCATTTTATCTCTATCATATAAATTATTTCTGATTTATTTTTTGTAAGTTTTTTTCTTCAAAAACAATCTTATCATTTCAAAAACTAACAATTTAGTCTTTAAAGTCAAAATTCACAAATACATTTGAAAGAAAATCCGCAGGAAACATGTGGATTTAGATTTTAGATGTCAATACCTAAGAATCAATGATGAACAAAGAATAAATTTAAGAGAACAAAGAGAATGACTGCTATAAAAGCCGTAAGAGAAATAAATGTTCTTGTTGTATTTATGACATTTACAACTACTCTATTTATACACAAAAGAGAATGTCACATAAGCCCTAATAGAATAGACTTAATAACTAAGTTCTCTAAAACAATTAGAAATATTAATTAAAAATGTTAAACAAGCTTATTTAGTGTTCCTAATTGTAATTTCATAAACCCTAAAAGTAATTACAACAATTAATCTTTAATTAACCTAAAACTCTATTTTAATTAACGTAAGACTTTATTTTAATAATTCTATTTAGTGTATACCAGATAAAATCAAACTCATTATTGTCTGCCTCCAAATATTCCTTGGAAACGTACACAGTTCTTGGCAACGGAAGAAATTTGAAAAAAATCTTGGAAACGTTGACAACTCCTCACATTCTATCAGAATAGTCATCCAAATCATTTATTTAAGTATGTGACCTAATTAAGATTTCCATTATAGTTGTTTTTTCAATCCCTTCATTCAACCTCCAAAACATTATCGATATATTTCGTTCAACTTCCTGACAATTTTTTATTTTTGTAAATTTTAGGGTTCCAGATTCATCCTTTGAATTATGTTGTATCTATATTTTTTATGATTCTTTCTTCTGGTTCCCACTACTGTCTTCTATAGTATTAGAGTTTCAAAAAGGTAAAATTTTGTGCTAATTTTTTATAAGTCGATTAATAATCATGAGTTATATCCTTTTAAATTTCTTCCATTTCTTCCCCAATTTGTCAATTTTAGGGTTTATGTTGAGTTTTGTGCTTTTGTCTCAAAGATTTCAACTTTTTGAATAATTATTTGTTCCCTTTACCAAAATCTTTTTTTTTTGTAATTTGTGATTTGAATCATTATTTGAATTTTTTGAATTTAACTCTATAGAGAACACTCTAATTAAGAGATAAATATCGTGAAAGAGCTCAATCTAGAGTCGTAGTTATAGGGGAAAATCAGTTATAAGGGCTCAATCAGATTTTTATTTTTATATTTGTGCAATGTTATGATCATATTAACTTGAATTTTTGTTATTTTTTCATGAGTATGGATGCAAAGGCGTTGCACGAGAAGACAACTAAGAAAGAAACTCAAGATGTTGGAGGGGATAATGCTGGTGGAACCAAAAAAATAGGTAATTGTTTGGTTGTTGATCTTGATTTCAGAACATGATGAGATGTTGTTGGTTTTATACATTCAAAATAAATGGTAATACATATTTTCAATTGGATTTTGATTTAATGTGTTGCTTTCAGTTTCTGTTGATTAAGATTATATGAATCCCTTCCTTTTTAATTTCAATTATTTTGTTCAAATATGAATCCCTTCCTTTTTTTATTACAAGATATATGGTTTTTACAAATATAATTTATATAACATTACACTATTTTTATTTCATTTAAGTTCTCATTCTGTTGTTACGATAAGAGTCCAATTCAATTTGATTTCACTTTTATTCTATTTGAATCACTTTAAACAAACAAATCATTATTGATAGCAAAATTTTGTGATGTGTGTTTGAAGGGTTTATGTAGATATTTTTCACCAATGCAATAATTTATAATAAAAAATTTAAATAGATTAGTTTCAAAGATTTTGTTTAGTCAAAGATCTTTATTTCACATTAATTGTCCAAATCTTTTATTTCCTTGGTCTTAATTCTTTTCTTCATACTCTTTTAATTGGCAGCGTCCTTTTGGAAAAAGGAAAAGAAATCTATTGACAACATTCATTCTTGGGAAAAATTAAGGAAAACACTACGTGTCTATCATCGAATTGAATTTTTTAATCATTTTGATGTTCTTCATTTCAATAGTCGTTGGTCATGTTGTTGTTATTACTTATCTTCAAGCTGTTGCCCTTTGAAATTCATTCATATTCACTGTTATTAGAAGAAATTGATACTACTGTGTTTTTGATTAATGGTTAGTATTTTGTTTTAATTGTTAGTGTTTGAAATTTTTAATACCAATTGTTTTTGTTAAATTCATGTAGGTTAACTAATGATACAATATTAGATTTCTGGATCTAGAGTAATAACATATATCTTTTTAATTTTCACATATTATGTATTTACTTTTTTTTGAAATGGTTGATTGATTTTATTCTTCGAATTAGTAGTTGCTTATTAGAGTGTTAGTCTACTTAGTGTTATAAAATATGGGTTTTATTTGTTGTAGAGAAGTCATGTATAAAAATTGAGATAGAGTATATGAGTTTTGTTGGATAGGTTAGAAAAAAGATTAATTATGAATTAAAATATAACATTTAAGTAAATCATTTGCAATAATGAAAACTTATATTTTATTTGAAAACAAACATAGATTAATTACTTAATTTTTCTATTATTTAGTATATTTTATTTATTATAATAAAAAATAATTTAATTTTGTTTTACACATCACTCAGTTTTATTGAGTAGATCTATATTAAAATAAATTTTAGTTTATTAGTAAAATACAGCTAAATATTTATGATATATTTTAATTTAGTATTATAGGAATATGCACATTAAAGTTATACATAATTATATATGTATGTAAATTATATATTTTTTTAATGATAAAATGGTAAATATATACTAAAAAATTTCTATAATATTTATTTTAATAAAAAATATGAGACAATTATGATGTATGGAAATCATAACTTTCTTATGAAAAACACAAATTTGTCATTCTTTTTATTTAATTTATTTTATTATGTATTAAATATTTATAAAAAAGATGAATAAATTTATATTATATTTTTGCTTATATAAATTCATAATATATGAATTTTATATTCATATAATATTTTTGTTAATGTAAATTCATACTACATGAATTTTATGTCTCTTTGTAAAAAAAATATTTCTTAATTTTAAAACACGAGTCAATAAATAAAAATTATTTTCAACATTTAAATTTATCATGTTATATTTTATAAGATAAATATATAATAAATATTTAAGCCTACATCATTTACACTATCGCATATTCATCAAATTAGTTATTGTATTTCATTTTTTTTTTCTTTCATATTTTAGTTTTAAAACCATATTCTTACAATAAATTATCAAACAAGTTTTTTTTTGGGTACAATTATCAAACAAGTTTTGCCATACATATTTTAGAATAATTGATTATTTTTGTGAAAAAATAGATCTTAAATATTAATTTATAAAATCATTTTTAGAAACAAAAAAATAAAACACAATCAAACAACTTTATTATCTCATACAGTTTTGAAAAAGGTGTTCATTATTAATAAGACTATGTTTGATATATATGTTTTTGAACTTATGGTTTATAAGTTCATATGACAATAATAGTCTATTTTATAAAAAATTTACGGGCCGAGACTACTTAAAATAGACATGCCCTACGGGTCAAGTGCAAATGCACGATTAGATGACAACTTAATTATTTTCTTTATTTTTTTACTAAACTATATATTTTCGACGGGCCGAGACTACTTAATTTGTATATCTTTTATATACATTTCTTAATCATCTCTATACTATATTTATTTAATATTTTTAATGATATTGTGTGACCCGCGCAAACGCACGGGTAGGTAATCGATTTTATATATGAATCTGTGTGAAATATACTATACCATATACTCATATATTTTTCAATATAATTTCTATGTATATTCTGACAACTACTTCAAAATAAAAAATAAAATTAATATTTATATATGGCAATCATTATTTAAGATATTTTTCTCTTAATTTGTATATATTTTTACATACATTTTTTAATCATAGATATATAATATTTATTTAATATTTATATCGACTTTGTGCGACCTGTGCGAACGCACGAGTCCTATACATTTCTTAACCATCATTTTACTATCTTTATTTAATATTTAAAACAATATTGCACAACCATGTAAATGCACGGATAAATATTTATATCGACTTTACGCGACCCGTGCAAACATACGGGTCCTATACATTTCTTAACCATCATTATATTATCTTTATTTACTACTTATAACAATATTGCACAACCATGTAAACGCACAAATAGATAATAAATTTTATAGATGTGTGTAGTATATTAGACCATAGATTCATATATTTTTCAAATAATTTCTATGTATATCCTGACAACTGCTACAACTTAAATAATTAAATTAAAATTTATGTGACAATCATAATAGAAAGTTTTTCGCTCTTAATTCATATATTTTTCATATACATTTTTAAACATAATTATATAATATTTATTTAACATTTATATCGACTTTACGCGACCCGTGCGAATGCACGGGTCCTTTACTAGTTTCTAATTAAAACTAACTACACCAATTACATCCCTTAAACAAAGAAATTGATTTGTCTTGATTGTCTTTGTCATGATATCTCCCGGCTGCTTCTGGGTGCTACAGTGCATAATTTCTAGTACTCTGTTCTAGACTCAACTTCTGAAAAAATGATACTCTGTCTCAATATGCTTGCTTCTCCCATGTAGTACCGGGTTCTTGGCAAGATTGATTGCAGACTTGTTATCAATCATCAGCATCAGAGGCTTATCTATGTTGGTCTTCAAATCCTGCGGTAAATTCAGAAGTCACACAGCTTGACATGCAACTATAACACCTGCTATGTACTCAGCTTCACACATTGATAGAGTAACAACAGATTACTTCTTGGAACACCAAGAAATAGGACCTCCCAGAAACTTAAACAAGTATCTAGAAGTACTTCTTCTATTAACTTTATCTCCACATTAATCAGAATCAGAGTAATCCATCAACTCTGAATCTGTTTTTCTTCTAGAAGGGAATAGTACTCCAAACTTCAGAGTTCCCTTGATATACCTCAGAATTCTGACAGTAGCTTGATAACAGGACCACTTAGGTTTACTCATGAACCCACTAACCAATCCAGCTGCATAAAAAATGTCAGGTCTGGTATTACATAGATAGCTCATAGAACCTACCAATTATTTGAATGTTATAACATATATGTCTTCACCCTCAGAGTCAGAATCCAATTTATGAATGGTTTATGACAGTTTAACATCGGCCTTAACAATTCTCCAGCTTGAATTTCTTCAGAAGCTCAAGTCCGTACTTCAGTTAATGAAAAATTATACCTTGTTCAGAGTATAATACCTTCATTCCTAGAAATTAAACCAACTTTCTTAGGTCATTCATCTCAAACTCATTCATCAGAGTCTTCTTAAACTTGATAACTTCTTCAGAACAACTTCCCATCAGCAATATGTCATCAACATAAAGACATACCAGAATCATATTGCTTTCAGAATGCTGAATATACACACCATACTTTATCTCACACTTTTGAAAATCTTGTTTCTTGAAAATGAATCAATCTTTAAATTCAAAGCTCTGGGTGTTTGCTTCAATCCATACAGAGCTTTACGTAACTTGTACACCATCCCTTCCTGATTATTTTTCACAAATCCATAAGGTTGTGACACTTATACCTCTTCTTGTAATGAGCCGTTCAAAATGCAGACTTCACATCCAGATGCATCAGAGACCAGTTTCTATTTGCAGCTAAAGCAATCACCAATCTGATTGTTTCATGTCTAGATACAGGCCAAACATCTCAAATTAATCTAGCCCAGGTTTCTGAAGAAAACCTCTTGCCATTATCCTTGCTTTGTGCTTGCCAATTGATCCATCTGGCTTAAGCTTCACCTTGAAAACCCATCTGAAGCTGATGGCTTTCTTCTTATCTGGAAGCTTAGTCAACTTCCAGGTCTTGTTTCTTTCTATAGCCTCAAGTTCTTCTTTCATGGCATTCAACCATACTTTCTTCTTGAGAGCTTCTTCAACACTCACAAGTACAGAGTCTACTAACATGGCACACTGGATAATTTCTCCTTCTAAATCTACTTCAGTGTCTTGCAACATGTCAAACTCTTCAAACCTTCTTGATATTCGTATGATTCTTTGTGGCCTCTGAACTTGTTCAGAAACTCTTTCCAATTCTGGAGCAGTATCATATACTTGACCACCATTAGAAGTTCCACCTTCTTAATTGCCTTCAGAACCTCTACCTTCTGAAGTTCCACCATTAGAATCATGGCCTTCACCAGAAACATGATCATCTTCAGAAGCTTGTCCTCCAGAACTTACATCTTTAGAGTTTTCCATTCCAGGAGCATGACCCCCACCAGATTTTGGATCATCATCAAAATTTGGATCAGAATCAGACTCACCATGTGACTTATCTTTAGAGTTTCCAGAATCATCATCTAACTCTGACTCTTCTTCAGAACTATCAAGTTCTGGCTTATCTTCATAAATAGATTTAAGCTTGCTCCAGTCCCATACTTATGATTCTTTTACAATGACGTCTCTGTTGACTTCAACTTTATTCATTTCTGGACAATAAAGCTTGTATACACTTGTACTATGGTACCCTACCATAATCATTACTTTGCTTATGTCATCCAACTTCTTCCTTCTAGCTTCTGGAACGTGTTTGTAACTGCAGCGGTAGAAATGTTAAGACTAAGCCATTGGATTGACTTGACTTGCACAAATCAAAATAAAAATCGCCACCATGCTTTATTATTTCCAAAGGAATGGGAAAAGAGCGAATAACCCAAAAGAGAGGGAAATATTCTAGGTAAGGGGTTGGTTATGCAAAGGGAAGGTATTAGCACCCTAAACATCTACGGTACTCCGCATGAACCTCTTTGAAAATTTTGTATATTTTGGCTATAAAATGTTGTATATAAGAAATAGATTGTGGGGATGAGAAAAGAAGTGTCACTTTATGAGTTTTGCACCTGTCGCTGTTGTAAATCTTTGGTGCCTACGTACCACCTTCCGTGCAATATGGGATCAGGGTACTCGTAGTTCACCTTAAAAAATTTAAAACACGAGTGTGTTGATTAAATTTAGGAGATAAGACATTATTGCCATTGTGATACGGTGGCAGAACCGACTGTTATACTGGTTTTGCGTTTGTGTTCACAAATGTTATGGTAAGCAAGAGTCTCCATTGAATTTTCTTGTATCCAACAAAGGAAAGCGTAAAAATAACAAAAAAAGACCTTTCGAGAGTTTACTGAGTAAGGGGGGTAGATTATAGAAAGGGAAGGTGATAGCACCCTTTTCCATCCATAGTTTTCTACGGGATCTTAGATACTTAGCTCATTTTGAAAATGCCTTGTGCTTTGTGTGTTTTTGGAAAAGTATTTTTGAAAAGCCAACAGTCAGGCAATTTGTTTTATGATAACTCTCATATCAGTCCTCAAGAGTGTTGATAAAGTGTTTCAGAAATGTTTTTGAAAGTGTTTTTGTGTATGTGTAAAAATTAATTTTTGAGCAAGCATCTAATCAGCTATCTACTTTACTCGAAAGGGTCGTTCTTTTCCTCTTTTCCTTTAGGCAGTGCTATCCTACTATTACTGAGTAGGTAGCCCTAGTCATTGGATGTTTGAGGGACACTCGAAGATACGTTTATAGTCACAAAGGCAACTGGATAAGAAATCTTAATAACTACCCTAAGGTTTTAAGATCATTTTTACTGAAGCAACGTCAAGAGGGTCATCGAGGGACTCATGATCTTTTAAACCGGAGGGTAGCCACTAAAATCTCTCATGTTTCGAGAGTTGTGACTGTTTTCCGAAGGCAACCAAAGTGGGAGTACCCAAAAGGTGCGCATGTGCAATTGTATTGTGTTTCAGTTTTTTTTGTCTTTGCATTAAGTTTGTTAGCGTTTGATTTTGATCTCTTTCCATACAATCCTATTAATCATACGTCTAAGCAGTTAATATATGTACATAAAATATAAAGTGCGAAAATTAAATCCTACGATATTACATTCTGTGGGCAGTTACATAATAGAAAAATACGGAAAAAATAAACTAAACTATTACAAAATTTTCCATGCAACCTATACAGTATTTCTAGAATTTAAATGGCAAATAAATAGAAAAATTATAAGAACAAATATAAAAATGTCCTGAAACCCTAAGTATTAAGAAAATGATTTTTTGGTATTTTTGTGATTTGATAAACATTAAACATGATTAAATTAAATTAAACTCATTTGTCAAAAATTAATTTAATTAATTAAAACCTAAAACCTATTTTTTATGATTTTATTGATTTTTAAGGAAAAAAACTGATTTGAAAAAAAGGTTAGTTAATTGAAGGAAAAGAATAAAAATGAAATAATAAAAAAACAAGAAAACGGGCTTTGCTGAAGCAAAAAAGGGGGTGCTAAGAAGTAGATCCATTAAGCCCAAAGGGAAGAGACCCAAGGCATGTGCTAGATCTTGTTAGGGAGATCCCTTGAGGGTCCATGGTAAGACTACGTGTTTGGGGCGCTTGGATCCAGATTAGCTGGGATCTGATGGTGATGGCTAGATGATGTATGGTGCACGCGTGGTGTCTAGAAACATTGGATCTGCAATACAAACGTTAGAAAAATAAAATTTTAGACCTGGTTATCGAACCTAGGTCCTTCCCTATTGCATGTGATTGTCTCACTACTCAGTCAATCTGTCATTCATTGATACAAATAGAAAAATAACAATATATGGAAAACAAAGTCAGAAATATATTTGAATTAAAATCACGCGCGCTGCACAAGTCAAAATGAAAGAGACACCTGGATTTTGAGATTCGAAGGAATCAGTTTCAAATTCCCTAATAATGGTATGTCCTTATCCTGACATTAGGGCTCGCATATGAATATTATAACATGTCTAACACTTCATCATAAACACACACAAACACATTAGAATGCATAGATACGCTTAGATCAAAATATTGAATCTCAAAATTATACCTATGAATGGTATGCTTCGATCTACAGTTTTGGGATGCTCTAAGCGTGGAGGAGGGCTATTATTCGTTTGGACTGGAAGATCCTGCAAAGTGTGTTTCGATTTTGACAGTTTTGATGTATTTTGAGAATTTGGTATGGTTTTTTGAGGCAACTTCTTGTGTATAGGCAATGCGTGTGTCTCATGAGGCAATGTTTCATCTGGCTAATGTGTGTGTCTCTGGAGGAAATGTTTTGTCTGGCTAATGCATGTGTCATTTTGCTTGCGCTTTAGCTCTGTATTTATAGGGACGCAGTGGTGAACGAAAGTGGCAAGAATCAACCATTAACCATGGCTTTGAAGGCAGATTCGAAAGTTTTAAAAGAGTTTCCATTTTTGATGATTTTCTACCCTTTTGGGTTTTGAATGAACCTGGATAGGTTTTTCATCTTTACTCTTTCGAATGCCCTCAAGCCTTGTTCTTCGATTGGCTCTGAGTTCCAATTAGAATGGCTCAAGGCCTCATCATTATGGCTTCTTCGATTGAGCCATTATTTGCCTTAGTTGTTTGATCTAAAAATATCCAACTAGCCCAATCGAATTCTGCTCCTGTTCCTTTCAATCTCCTTTCCTTCAATTCTAACACCCCTTCCTCTTGGCCTGTCGAAGCTTTGTTTTGTCATCTCCTTCAAATGTGGTTGTGTAGGTGGCTCTTTGATTCCAACTCCCACCCTTTGCTTATGTCTGCAAAAATATCTTTCTTGCTGATCACTAGTTCACCTTCGATTTGTGAATATAGCTTATATGCACCAATCAAAGGATAACTTATGAGTACCAAGCCTTTGCTTTGATTACCCAACTCCTTACCTTTGCTTGCCTACAAGAAATAATTTTGTTACGTATTAGTCCACCTTCGATTGGTGAATACAGCTTGTATGCACCAACCGAAGGATAACCTAAGAGCATCAGGACTTCTCTTAAAGCATCCCACACCTGTTCAGGTACATGCCATAAGCTCTAACTGTCCTTTGACCACGCCATGCCTGAAGATGGCATGTCCTTAGATCATGAGCCTTCTACATGTTTTCTTTGGACAATGATAAAAACCTTTTGAATTCCAAATATTATTCTTTTTGAAGCGCCTCTTTAGGCAACATGTCAATCAAAAGATGCCTTCCTTGTAGCGCGTCGAATGACTCCCATTTCAGTGGTTCGAACCCTTCGATGGTGCTCATTACTAGATTTTCCAATCGAAGGCTTCATAAAAGCCTTCTCATGCTTTCTTTCGAACTAGCCCTCCTTCGATCCATCAAATTAGCCTGCATACTGTTGTCAAGCTGCTTCGACCCAAAAGCCCTTAGGCATATTTTCAGCCTTCGACCTACACTTTGTCATGCACACTTATTTTCTTTCTTTCAGTTGTGCCATTATGGTGAGACATATAGGGTTCCATGAAAATCATTTGAAGCCCTTGTGTTGCACCCCAAAATTTACCCTCTTGATTTTTGCTTATGTTTCATCATGAATATCATATTTCATTGCATTCATACATTGTGATGGGATCAAAGCACTTTGGTTATCAAGTCTTCCTCAAGCTTTGAAGGCTGATTGCATTGGCAAGTTTCTCAAGAAATATATTACCATCCAAACCTCTGGATATTTCAAACCCAAAGGTTATGGCATATCTCAAGATATTTTATCCATCTATTTGGATCACCAGATGATTGAAGTTTGTGGTTGATCACAAGGAGAATCACTCTTTGGATTCACCAGTCAAATTAGGGTTTTGTTTGAGTAAGGCTATTGGCCAATGTACAAGTCTTGATTTAGGGAGCTATAACATCTCTTTGGTATCTAAAAAATCTTTGCACAAGGAATTGGTCATGATGCCCAAAGGATTTGAAGTTTTGAGGAAGATTCATCAGTCTCCTAATGTGTTGAACAAAACTAGGGTTTGGGATTTCATCAAGATTTCTTGATAATTTTGAAGTGAAACTTTTCACATGGCCTCTATATGTTTGGAAGATCATGTGTTTGAAGTTTTGATCATCAATTTTGAAGGGAAGTGGACCAATTGATTCAGAGGGGCAAAATGGTCATTTTGGTCAAGATCAGTCAAAGTCAAAGTTGACCAAGTGAATTTTTGGCCAACCATCAATTCAAGTATATAATTTTCATATTTCAAGTCCATTTTGGTCATTGGATCAAAGAGATTGAGGTTTGGGTTGAAACTTGTTCTTGGAGAAACCCTAAAAGTTACTAATTTTGGAAAATAAGAACTTAATTTCAAAAATTTATATCTTATTCACCCTTGATCAAGAAGATGCAAATGAAATATGCTTGGAAAGCTAAGAGAATGATCATTCACCTCATTTTGGTCTCATGTCCAAATTGTCAAGGAATCAAGAGTTATGGTCTTTTGAAGTCACCAAAATTATAGGCCATTTTCTAAAATTAGTGAATTTCAAGCCAAATTTTGAGGACCTTAATGGATTAATTTGCAAAAACTCAAAACTAAGGGATTGTAGATATTTTCAAGACCTTTCCAAATTGTGCTCATTTGTGCTAAAAATCAAAAGTATGAGCAAGTTGTAGACTTTGAAATTTTGAGGCTTTTCATTGAATTCATGCATGCCATGCAAATTGCAAATTGTTGATAACTTGATTTATGGCCTTTTGTTTCACTTCAAACTTGGCCCATGACCAACATGCAATGTACCAAGGCCCATCATGCCAAAGCTTGAGCTGCACATGGGCAATTGCAAAGGGAATTCGTGATTTTGCAAAAATGGCATGAAGTTGCCTAATCACCAACACTAGCTTAATACAAGGAGTTAAGTCTTAATTTTATTGCTAATCTCTTCCTGAAGTAAAATGGACTAAAATGCACGTAAAAAGCAATCCCACACACGAGAGGTTGAGAGGCTGCATGTGCATACTTAATTTTGGCCAAAAGAAGATTTCATTCATTCCAAGAGCTTTCAGCGCGAAAAACCTATCCTACCCTCCTCTTGATGCTCTATATATTGAGAAGCAAGCCTCAGTGAGCGGGGTTCGTGCTTCATTTCATCAATCCAAGTCAGAAACTTAATAGCTTATTGCTCTTCATTTTTCTTTGATTCTTCCATCTCCCTTGCGCATTTTGGTCAATTCTTCTTGCATTCTCTTCTCCAAGTGATAAGGATTGTAGATCGAAGCTTGGTTTGCAACTGGAGTGAAGGAGACAGTAGATCCATTTTTTCTCAAAGGTTTGAATTCTGATTCCTAGCCGTGCATTGTGAGATTTAAGTTCATAATCATGTTGTTTGAAGTCCATTAAGTGTTTTTGAAGCTTCAGAGTTTTTAATTGGATGAGATATGCATGATTGATGCATCTGAATTTTTCTGTTCAAGTGAGTTTTTGACATTTTTGCACGATCTGTTCTTGATCCATGGTTCATTATTTGTTTTGATTCAAATTGCAATGTGAAGTATGAAATACTAGCTTGAATTTGCACGAAATTTCATGGAAAATGGTGTAGTATTGAGCATGTTATGTTGACTGGAAAATGAGAGGATGAACTAGATCAGGCGCGCGTTTTTTCTCTAGCCAGAGGTTGAAGATGATTACGTGGCCTCCTCTGGTTGGCTACCTTATTTCTTTAATTCATTTGAATTTTGTTTTATAATTTTATTTCTATAATTTTATTTCTTACTCAAAAATGATTGAAAAATTCTGAAAAAATTATCACAAATTCAAAATAATATTTCTAACTTTGTGTATTTTTTTTGGTAATTTTGGAAAATGTTTTGATTGGTTCAAAAATTCATAGGTTTAATTAATTAATTGATCAAAGTTTATTTTTATTTTAATAGTTCCTTTGATCCAAAAAATTCCACAAAAATATTCTAGACTCATTAAATAATGTAAAAATTTGATTCTGAAATTGGTCTAGCATATTTTCCATTTTTTATTAGAATTTTAATTTGAGAGGTTTATTTTGAATTTTTGATTTGTAATTTTTATTTTAATACTTCCTTTGATTCAAAAATTCTCAAAAAAATCATGTAATTTTGTTTTTAATCATAGAATCTGAACATATTTTTATTTTGACCATTTTGTGATTTTTGGCTAGGGTTGGCATTTTTCCATTTAAATAATAATTTAATTGTTAATTGTTTGTTTTTTATTTTTAATATTTTCCTTTAATTCAAAAAATTCACAAAAATTCAGGGATGTGTGTTTTTAGCTCTAATATTTGAACATAATTTTGGTTGGCCATTTTTATGACTTTTTGATTTAAATATTATTTTGATATGTGAATATTTGTTAATTGCATAATTGTTTGAATTTAGTTTCATTTTTTTGACTTTTCCTAATTCAAAAAATATGAAAAATATATTTTCTGACATTTAGGGTTTATTGATGTTTTGTGTGACCTTGGTTTAATTTGTTTGAATTTTGGTCCTATTTAATTAATATTTAGGATTAAAAGTTAAAATCTAGGGTTTTGTTGCTTATGGTGCAAGTTTCATGTTCAAAACCCTTGTGCCTTGGACTTTTATTGGAATTCAGGTCTTAATTATGGTTCATGAATGTGTTGGGGATTTGAAAACCATTTTTCTTGAATTATTTGACTTGGTTTGACATTTTTCCATAAATAATTTTGAAAACTTGTCTAGTTTGGTAGTTTTGCCAACTAGTCTTGAACTTTAGACTTCACTTGGTCTTCTCCTCAATCATTCATGAATTTAGGGCTTGCATTCTGACTTCTATACCTTTCAAGGATTCTAATATGTTTTGGTTTGAATTATGGACCATTATTTCCATTTTTGATGTAATTTTGAAGTGAAGGTACCCAATTATGTTTGCATGTCTTGTTGCAATTTGTTTGATGGCCAATGAACTTGAGTGAGGCCTATAATTGGGAACCTAATGATCATGTTGATTCTGATTGTCCATGTTAGCTCAAGCTATTTCACTTAGAAGCCTCATGTTTGAATGTTTTGAACCTTATAATGCTTTATGTAGGTTTCATCTCCTATTGTGTTCATGAAGTTGTGATGGAATTAATTGTGCATGATTAAAATGTGTTTACTACTGACCTTCATGGTTTTTTTTCATATTATTCTCAACCTCTTATGATCCTTGATTGATATTCAATTGTCAATTCAACATGGTGATAGAAAGGAGCAACATTCATCTGATTCTTTTGACCTAATCTGTGCATATGTTTGCTTCCTCTTGCCTATCATGTCTAATGTTTGATAATTGCCACTATGTTGTTCTCACTTCTTCACCTTATGGAATACTAACTTGGTTGTTCAATATGCGAGGTACTCTGAGAAAGTTTCCACTTTTGGCCTGAGGCTTTTGTGTTTCACTTTATTTGTGGAACACAATTTATTATATTGGCATTATTTTTGTGTTTGTCATGCTTGATGGTTTATGCAGGATATACACACCTATGATTGTGAATGCCATACATTGCCCATGAGATTTGTTCATATCTGATAAATTGCTTATATCCTGATGGTGTAATTTCTGACTCGATTTGTCTACTGATGCCAGCTTGCTTGAAGTTTCTTTGGGTTTCTTTTATTCTTGCTTGATTTCTACAGATAGTTATCTGTTTGGTATTGTACTACTTCCTTTCTCCCATTTTCATTTTTGCATAATTCTCTGACTGCATGATGGGACCTCTGTTGCTGATATATGTCAGGAGGCCCTCTGGTTTTATTTGTCTGATTGCATGTGCTGTGTTTGTTTTTGATCGGCGAGTCACTCAATTTAGAAATTGAGATCACGACTTCGCTCTCATTGCATGTTCCCTATAGGATGTTTATTGCTTTTCTTCTTTAATTGTTGATCGACGAGTCACTCAATTTAGAAATTGAGATCACGACTTCGCTCTCATTGCATGTTCCCTATAGGATGTTTATTGCTTTTCTTATTTAATTGTTGATCGATGAGTCACTCAATTTAGAAATTGAGATCACGACTTCGCTCTCATTGCATGTTCCCTATAGGATAGTTTTGTTAAGCCCCTTTAACATGTAAATTAGGGTAGGATTTTTCCCTTATCTTCAACCTTAGGAATAACCATTGCATGATAACACTAGGGATAATGCTAGGCTAGTTTCCCTTAGTTATTTTTTTCCTTTCTCTGCATCTTGCATCTTAAAACAAAAATTTGTTTCTTGGCAAATCATAAGACATTTCTAATAAACTCAAACCCTTCTTCAAAGTAAAAGATACAAACCAATCTTGCCTTGTCTGTGTTATCTTGAAGCCGATGTTTCTCCATCGCATCTGTTTGTTATCCTACATTGATTCTCAATATCATTTTTTAGGTGTAATGTTTCGTCATCTGTTGTATTGATGTTTCACCATCTTTGCCATCTTATCTCTTAGCCGATGTTTCGCCATTGCACATTTATTTGAAGCTGATGTTTCGCCATCGCATCTGTTTGTTATCCTACATTGATTCTCAATATCATTGTTAGGTGTGATGTTTCGTCATCTGTTTTGTTGATGTTTCGTCGTCTTTGCCATGATATTTTTGTTATCTTTTAGCCGATGTTTCGCCATCGCACATTTATTTGAAGCCGATGTTTCGCCATCGCATTTGTTTGTTATCCTACATTGATTCTCAATATCATTGTTAGGTGTGATGTTTCATCATCAGTTTTATTGATGTTTCATCGTCTTTGCCATGATATTTTTGTTATCTTTTAGTCGATGTTTCGCCATCGCACATTTATTTGAAGCCGAGGTTTCGCCATCGCATCTGTTTGTTATCCTACACTGATTCTCAATATCATTGTTAGTTGTGATAATTTGTCATCCGTTTTATTGATGTTTCGCCATCTTTTCCATGATACTTTACTACCTTTCAGCCGATGTTTCGCCATCGCACATTTGTTTGAAGCCGATGTTTCGCCATCGCACGTGTTTGTTATCCTACTTCGATTCTCAATATCATTGTTAGGTGTGATGCTTTGTAATCCGTTTTATTGATGTTTCGCCATCTTTGCCATGATATCTTACTACCTTTTAGCTGATGTTTCGCTATCACACATTTGTTTTAAACCGATGTTTCGCCATCGCACATGTTTGTTATCCTACTTTGATTCTCAATATCATTGCTAGGTGTGATGTTTTATCATTTGATGTTTCGTCATCTTTGACATGTTACCATGTTATTCTTTAATCGATGTTTCACCATCTTATTTGTTTGTTGTTTCATTTGATGTTTTTCCATCTTTACTGTTTTTGTTGTCTTAATTAAAAAACACAAACCAACCAAAATATATAAGCCGGACTATGGTTGCTCTGATTCCTTAAAAAGGATACGTAGGCAAAGGGGTAGGGCCCAACCGAGCATAACTTTTATTTTCCCTACATTATTTTCTTTTTCTTTCGCATGCATTTCCGTTTCAGTTTTAAGCCATAGACATATGATTTGACCACATCCATTTAGATTAGACAACAAGAGTGGATACCATAGAGTACTATGGGCGTGTGGGGTGCTAACACCTTCTCCTCGCGTAACAAACTCCTTTACCCGATCTCTCGGTCGAAAGACCGTGATATCTCCCTTTTCAGGTTTTCTTGATGTTTACCTTTCCCTCTCGGCGGGATAAAAGACGTTCGGTGGCGACTTCATTGATGTTTCATTAACATCCAGATGACGGGTTCCGACCGCGTAGTTTCAACTGGCGACTTCACTGGGGAAAGATTGACCTTTTGCTGGTCCTTCCCGGAGTCGATCCTAGCTCTTGTTTGTTTTCTTTTTGGGTGTCTATTTTACCGCTTTGCATATTTATCTGTTTGCATTGCATCCTATGCGTGCTTTACTTGCTGCATACTGGATTTGGCTGGACTGTTTGGTTTCTAGATTCTCTTGGTGGGTGGGTTGTTCCATGAGGTAAAAGGCTTCATACCCAGGCTATGAGTGAATTCCATAGGAACTAGGAATAGAGTGGCCATGGCAGCTACGGGGCGGATGCTTTGTAGACCTGACTATGAGACCCATGACTTCGGAGGTAGTTCAAATAGGTGTTATCGTATGATGATACCGACATTCGAGCTCTCGTACTCTAATTTGGCTTTTAACCTTACCTTGACCTAGACTACACCCATGAGAGGGGCGGGAAAACTTTTCTTACAGGTACAGGTACTATTGGTAACTTTGTGTTGCAAAGGTGACTCAGGTTCCCATGTTAGTTTTGAAGCTTCGAGATTCTATTTTGATCTTGAGTGGTGCTGTTCTTTAATGGTCCAGCCATGATCCAGTGTGAAACTTTGATCCTGTCATGTTGCATCATAGCATATTTATTTCTAAAAAAAATAATGTAAAAAAAAATAACTAGCATGCGCATGTCATTTTCCAGGGACATTCAAGAGTCTTCTTTCCATAAAAAATGTCTGGTCTCCCTCCAGTTGAGTTTGATTCAGTTCGTGTTAAAGAGCCCACCAGGCATACTTTCTCTTATCAGATTCCTACTATTGATGCGTCTGAGTTGAAGAGGTTGAGTTCTTATCTGAAGGGTGATGTTCTGAATAATTTCAATAAAAATCATGGCAACTTGTTACTAGTCCTTAACACTCCAGTTGACCCGATGGATTTGATCACTCTCTTCCAGTTCTATGACAAATAATTATGGTGTTTTACTTTTCAAGATTATCAACTGGTTCCCACACTAGAAGAGTACGCGTACCTGCTTAATATCAGATTGTCCGATGAGGTTCCTTTTGTCCAACTGCCGGAGAAGCCGAAGTTCGAAGTTATTGCTGAAATTATTTGTTTGAGTTGGAAGAGGTGAAAGACAATTGGAAGTCCAGTGAGGGTACTTCAGGGTTATATTTGGATATCTTAGTGAAGAAAGCTGAAGACTGGGCAAAGAAATGCAATTGGAGTGACTTCAGTTCTCTGTTTGCTCTCATGATATACGGGATCGTCCTCTTCCCTCACAAGAGAAAATTTGTGGATTTGACGACTATTTGTGTTTTTAGAAACAAGAACCCGATACCGACACTCTTGACAGATACTCTTTATACCATCCATTCCAGGCATGGGAAAGGTGGTAATGTAAGTTTATGTCATTCGATGTTGTATCAATGGCTTATGTTGCATCTACCAGTAAGTGGCCCTTTCGTGGATACCAGGCATTCTCTCCGATGGTCATCAAGGCTTGTCAACCTTACTTCATTTGATATCCGGTGGAATTATGACATGGGGGAAGTGCAAAGTATTGTCACTAGCTGCGGAGGTTTCCCTAATGTTCCCTCATAGGAACTAAGGGGTGTATCAACTATAATCCTGTGCTTGCTTATCGTCAATTAGGATATGCAATGGATGGACCGCCAAAGGTTGACGAGGTGTCTGAATCCGTGTATTTTTTTAGAGGAAGTGATCATGTGATATTGAAAAGAGTGACAAGTGCTTGGAAAGGAATTCACAAGAAGGATAGAAATACTTGGGGCAAGAAGTTTCCTATTGCTAGGGTTCCTTACCTGGAGTGGGTTAAATCCAGGATTAAGATTTTACGTTTACCATTTGCAAGGTCGGCTCCTCTATACGAGCAACCTCCTGCTGTTCCGAGTAACACAGTGCCTACCGAGATGTTGACCCAGGTTCATGTTGAGAACATTCAGCTTCGTGCAAAAGACCGTGAGGCAGGGATGAAACTTTATTGGGCAGATCAAGAAAGGGCCGACTTAGCTCGTAAACTCAAGGAAGCTCAAGGGGAAACTTCTGACGCAACCGGTTTTAGGAAGAGATCTCATGCTGAAATGGAAGAAGAATTGAGTAAGACTCAGCAAGAGTGTCGAAAGCTTCAGGTATATGAAAATAGTTACAGGAAGAAGATTCAGAACTTAGAAAAATAGCTCAAAGACAAAGATGCTCAGCTTGAAAAGGAAGTAGCCCAGAAGCGTGTCACAGAAGATCGGTTCTAAGAAAGTAAAATAGTCACATCTCAGCTTTTGAAGGAGAAATCCAGACTTGAAGAGTACTGTCAACATCTTGAAGCATGTCTTGTTCCGGAGATTTAGTTATGTTATTTATTTTTGGTGTATTTGGTCACCCCCAGAATTGTTGGAAGGGACCAATTGATTGTTGTTATTATTCAGTTCTTTTTGCTTTATTGTTAAGCACGTATTTAGTTGTTTATCATTTTTTTCTTAATTGTCCGAAGTCGCTTGGACATCGTTTCTTTTGTTGGTAAATAATTGAAGTGTTCATCTTATTATCCCTTCTCTTTTGATTGTATGGTCGCACGCCGTGAATGATGAATAAAAGGACTCTTGGATACCTGGAAATGACAAACATATCATGCATATCATGCATTTCATAACGTTACAGGTTATTTCAAGACAGTTTTCTTATTCTGTTGCTTTTCTTATTCAGAATTCAAGATGACTACTCATCGGTATTCCACCAGAAATAACTTGCCAAGACAGATGGAACAGGTTCAAGCTGAACTCGCTGAAATAAGGGCCCAGATGGCTACTCAGATGACTCAGTTCATGGAGGTTATCACCAATGTGAATCACCGACAGGAGGATCTAGCTGCCATTGTCAACAACCAGCGCCGCTATCCAGGGGATGGTGGAAATAAAGGGCTCTATCAGGACACTTCTGTAGGATTGGGGGATGTGCAAGATCAGCCCGCTGGAAATTTTCATGGGATGTCGGGAAACCCTTTTTTACGCAACGTAGGGAAGTTTCCTCTGTCTCCTGAACCTCGTCTTATGGGGAACAAGAGAGCTAATCAGGGCGGTGTAAGGAATTATCAGGATCAGGATTTTGACTTTGACCAGGATGAAGATCAGTTTTCTGTTCAGCGTTCAGAGCCGGGGGTTCAGATGAGGATATGAAGTATCGTTTATTGGAGGAGCGTCTGAAGGCTGTGGAAGGGCAAGGAGTCCTTGGTATGGATGCTAATGATCTCGGGTTGGTGTCTGGGGTGAAAGTTCCTCCAAAGTTTAAGCCTCCTACATTTGAAAAGTACAATGGAATGTCGTGTCCTATTACTCATGCAACTGCTTATTTCCGGAAGATGTCGGTACATAGTGATGATCAGGGGCTTTTGATTCATTTTTTCCAGGATAGCCTATCTGGGGCATCCCTGGAGTGGTACATGAAGTTAGAGAAAACTCATATTCGTTGCTGGAATGATCTTGCCCGGGCTTTTGTCAAACATTATCAGTACAATGTGGATATGGCGCCTAATCACACTCAGTTACAAAATATGTCCCAAGGACCAAAAGAATCTTTCAAGGAATACACTCAGAAGTGGCGTGAGTTGGCTGCAAGGGTTCAACCTCCACTCATGGAGAGAGAACTCATTGATATGTTTATGGGTACCCTGCAAGGGCCATTCTATGAGCACATGATAGGAAGTACTTCGACAGGATTTGCAGACTTGGTTATGGCTGGTGAAAGAATTGAGGTAGGTTTGAAATTGGGGAAAATTCAGATTGGAGGTTCTAGCGGCTCATCAGGGACATTAAGAAACCATTCAACACTTACCCTAAGAAAAGGGAAGGCGAAGCAAGTGCGGTTTACTCTCAAAGAGAAAGAAGAGAGGATCGTCAGCACCAACAAATCAATGTTGTTTCTATTCCTATTAATGCTCCTCTACAGCAAAGACTGAATACAGTGCCTCAACAACAAAGGCAGCAAGATGCTCCTCGTCAGTATAATAACCAGCAGCAGAGACAACCAATGAAATTTAATCCCTTTCCAGTAACTCTTACTGAAGCACTCCACCACCTGCTTGATTTGAAGTTGATCAGTTTGAGAAATATGCCGCCACCACCTGCAAGACTTCCCCCTAACTATGATGCTAACGCAAGATGTGAATTCCATTCAGGAGGAGCTGATCATTCTACTGACAATTGCTTTGCGTTGAAGTGCAAAGTACAAGACTTGTTGGATGCTAAGGCAATTGAGTTTACCCCAGTAACTGGTCCGAATGTTACTCAGAACCCAATGCCGAGGCATGGAGGGGGTGTTGTTAATATGATTGATGATAATGGTGAAGTGTTGAATTTGATCATGAATGTGGAACAAGTAACTACTCTGTTGAGCTATGTTAAGAGGTATTTGCTTGACAATTCTATTTTCCCAGGTTGTACATCAGAGTGTGCCAAGTGTGGAGAGAAACCAAAGGGCTGTGACGATCTAAAAGCCGACATCCAGTTGTTGATGAAGGAAGGTTCCATGCAGTTTGATAGAAAACCGAGCTACCGTAAGGTTACCGAAGGAGATGTTGTTGTGGTATCTATTCCTTACACCCCTGTGCGTATTCCTGCCCTATCAAGGGCACCCCCTATGATGATTACGGTACCTGGTCCCATGCCGTACACCAGTGAGAAGGCCATCCCGTGGCATTACGGTGTCGATGTTTATTACCATGGGGTAAAGCAGGAGGTTAATGCTCGTTCTTCTGAGGAAGAACATGTTAAAGGTGATGAAGAGGAAGTCCATAACCTTTCTGGTGTGGGTCGAATGACTAGAAGCGAGAGAGTATTTGGTCCTTCCAATGTGTAAGATGCGGCGGATACTTCCGCAAGAGAAAAAGGAAAACAACAGGCGATGATTGGTAATCCAAGGGTTACGATAGCCAATGTGACTCAACCAATTCCGATACCGGAGGCTTCTTTGGTCCCCGATGAGGTTGAAGAGTTAATGTGAATTATCAGAAAGAGTGATTATAGCATAATTGATCATCTGATCCATACTCCTTCTAAGATGTCTATCTTGTCTCTGTTGATTTATTCAGAACCTCACAGAAATGCTTTGATGAAGTTGTTAAATAATGCATTCGTGCCCCGTGAGATAACAGTTAATCAGTTTGAGAATGTTTGTGCTAACATATCTGCCGGGAATGGTTTGGGCTTCACAGATTTTGATCTTCCTCCAGAGGGACCAGACCATAACAAAGCGTTGCATATTTCGATGGAGTACAAGGGCACTACTTTATCCTGGGTCTTGGTGGATACAGGATCATCTTTAAATGTGTTGCCCAAATCAGCATTGATGAAGATTGATTATTCTGGACTAGAGCTGCGCCCTAGTGATTTAATGGTGAAGGCGTTTGATGGGTCTCGAAGGTCAGTATTTGGGGAGGTGGAGCTACCAATCAAGGTCGGTCCTCGCACCTTCACGGTTACATTTTTTGTGATGGATATACAGCCGGCATACTGTTGCTTGTTGGGGAGGTCGTGGATTCATAGAGCAAGAGCAGTCACTTCTACTCTTCATCAGAAACTCAAGTATCCTGCAGAGGGAAAGGTAATAACTGTGTGCGGCAAGGAAGAGTACATCGTGAGTCATTTGACGTCAATCCTCTATGTCGAGGTTGACGGTGAGATACACGAAACTCCGTTTCAGGCATTTGAGACAGTTCATGCTGTCAACTTTCCTCCTCCAGAGCAGAACAGGAAATCGGAAACTGCTATGTCTTCTCTCAAAGATGCAAAAGCTGTAGTGGAAGGTGGCAACCCTGAAGGTTGGGGACAGGTGCTGGACGTTACTCCGAAGTTTGATAAATTTGGTCTTGGTTTTAACCCAGGTCAGTGGAATACAACTCCCAGGGCATCTAGTTTATCTACTCCTGTGAAGTTTTCCCGTCCTTGTGCTGCTCAAGAAGGACACGTAAATACAGTTGGCGACGATAGGGTTGATGGCTACAATGTTAAAGATTGGATTTGTTCGAGTATTCTAGGCCAGAAACTCAACAATTGGACTTCCGTGGATGTTATCCAAGTTTCAAGCGCTGAGGAGTAATTTTCTTATTTCTTTATTGTCATATCATAATTCCTACGTTCTGCCCAAGGCGTAGTGAATCATTTGTGTAGGGCCACCATGTTTATTTTTCAAGTTTATCATGAAATAACGGACGTTTTTGCATTCAAAATTTTTCTTCTTTTTTATTTATTTTTAAAATGGCATTGTTTCTCTTTTCACACACCGTCACTAAAAAACGCAAAATGTCATCCATGCAGATGCACTTTCACCACTGATTCTATCGATAACAACTCTGCTATGGCTCATTATGACTTTGATACTCCTATTTATCAAGCTGAAGAAGAAGCATATGAGGATTGTGGTATTCCTGAGGAATTATTAAGACTGTTGAAATAAGAAGAGAAGGTTATCCAGCCGAATCAAGATTCGACTGAGGTGGTGAATATTGGCACATAAGAGGTAAGAAGATAAGTCAAGATATGGGCAGATCTCGAAGAAAGTATAAAGGTCAGATTGATTGAGCTACTCCGTGAGTATTCTGATATATTCGCTTGGTCTTATGGGGATATGCCTGGGTTGGATACACACATAGTGGTGCATCGACTACCGCTCAAAGAAGGTTGTTATCCTGTCAAGCAGAAGCTCCGAAGAACTCATCCTGAGATGTCCAAGAAGATCAAGGAGGAGGTCCAGAAGCAGTTGGACGCAAATTTCTTGAAGGTTGTCAATTATTCGCCATGGATTGAAAATATTGTGCCTATGCCCAAGAAATACGGTAAAGTAGGGATGTGCATGGATTATAGGGATTTGAGCAAGGCTAGCCCTAAAGACGATTTCCCTCTTCCGCATATTGATGTGCTGGTCGATAATATTGCTCATTCTAAGGTGTTCTCGTTCATGGATGGCTTTTCGGGTTACAATCAAATTAAGATGGCTCCGGAGGATATGGAGAAAACAACATTCATCACGCCTTGGGGAACCTTCTGTTATAAAGTGATGTCGTTCGGTTTGAAAAATGCCGAGGCAACATATCAACGCGCCATGGTCACTCTCTTTCATGATTTGATTCACAAAGAGATTGAGGTATATATGGATGATATGATTGTTAAGTCCGACACGGAAGAAGACCATCTTGTTCATCTGGAAAAATTGTTCGAGAGACTGAGGCAATTCTTGCTAAGGTTGAATCTGAATAAGTGCACCTTCGGGGTGAGATCCGGAAAGCTGTTGGGTTTTATTGTAAGTGAGAGAGGTATCGAGGTAGACCCGGCCAAAGTCAAAGAGATACAGGAAATGCCTGAGCCAAGGATAGAGAAGTAAGTACATGGTTTCTTGGGAAGGTTAAACTATATTTCCAGATTTATTTCTCATCTCACAGCCACCTGTGAACCTATGTTCAAGTTGTTGAAGAAAAGTCAGACGGTGAAGTGGAATGAGGATTATCAGAAGGCCTTTGACAAAATAAAGGAGTATTTGCAGGAACCTCCGATACTCATTCCGCCAGTGAAAGGAAGGCCACTAATCATGTATCAAACTGTGTTGGAGACCTCAATGGGTTGTGTCCTCGGTCAGCACGATGAGACAGGGAAGAAAGAACATGCTATTTACTATTTGAGTAAGAAGTTTACAGAATGCGAGTCGAGGTACTCATTGCTGGAAAAGACTTGTTGTGCGCTTGCCTGGGCCGCCAAACGTCTGAGGCAATACATGTTAACTCACACCACCTACTTGATATCCAAAATGGATCCAATCAAGTACATTTTTGAGAAGCCAGCTCTTACAGGCAGGGTAGCCCGTTGGCAGATGTTACTCATCAAATATGATATACAATACACTACCCAAAAAGCAATTAAGGGTAGTGTACTGGCCGACCATCTTGCTCATTAGCCCATGAATGATTATGAACCGATGAAGTTTGATTTTCCAGATGAGGAAATTGTGTATATACGGGATTGTAATATGCCAGACCCAGACAAAGGACCCGAGCCGGGATCACGTTGGACTCTTGTTTTTGATGGTGCCTCCAATGCCATGGGCAACGATGTCGGAGTTGTTATCACTTCTCCTGAGGGATACCACATTCCTTTCACGGCTCGTATTTGTTTTGATTACACTAACAACATGGCCGAATATGAAGCTTGCATTTATGGCATTGAAGCGACGATCGACCTGCGCATCAAGTTTTTGAAAGTTTACGGGGATTCCAATCTTGTTATCATCCAGATTTATGGAGACTGGGAGACTCGCCATCAGAACCTAATTCCCTATCGTGAGCATGTTATGAAGCTGATTCCGTACTTTGAAGAGATCACGTTTGAACACATTCCCAGAGAAGAAAACAATCTAGCTGATGCACTGGCAACTTTGTCCTCCATGTTTAAGGTTAAGTTGGCTAATGAGGCACCTTCCATTACTATCAGATGTTTGAGTGAGCCAGCTTTCTGTTTTGAGGCCACTTTGGAGCCAGATGGTAACCCTTGGTTTTATGACGTTAAGCGATACCTGGAAACACAAGAGTACCCTGAGGGGGCATCCGTCACAGATAAGAAGTTCTTGAGAAGATTTTCAGCCAAGTTCTTTCTCAGTGGTGGTGTGTTGTACAGAAGGCATCATGACGACTTATTTCTCAGATGTGTTGACAAGAAAGAAGCAGCTAGAATCATCAAGGAGATACATGAAGGTGACTTTGGGACCCATTCAAACGGGCATACCATGGATAAAAAGATCTTGCGAGCAGGTTATTATTGGTCCACCATGGAGACTGACTGTTACAATCATGCACGGGTTTGCCACAAATGTCAAGTCTATGCTGACAAGGTGCATGTCCCGCCAGTACCTTTGAATGTCTTCATCTCCCCTTGGCCGTTTGCGATGTGGGGAATTGATATGATCGGCAAAATTGAACCGAATGCGTCTAACGAGCACCGTTTCATTCTAGTTGCCATCGATTATTTTACAAAATAGGTCGAAGCTGCATCCTATGCCAATGTCACCAAGAAGGTGGTAACTCGGTTCATTAAGCACAATATTATCTATCGCTACGGAGTGCTTGAGAAGATCATTACCGATAATGGGTCTAACTTGAACAAAAAAATGATGAAGGAGCTTTGTGAGTCCTTCAAAATCAAGCATTATAATTCTTCCTAATATAGACCAAAGATGAATGGCGCTGTCGAAGCGGCCAATAAAAATATTAAGAAAATTATGCAGAAGATGGTGGTAACCTATAAAGATTGGCATGAGATGCTCCCTTTTGCTTTGCATGGTTATCGCACCACTATGCGTACTTCAACTGAGGCAACCCCATTTTATTGGTTTACGGCATGGAAGCAGTGTTGCCGGTAGAAGTCGAGATTCCATCTCTTAGGGTCATGAGAGATGTTGAGCTAGATGAAAGTGAATGGGTACAAAATCGGCTGGATCAGTTGGAACTTATTAACAAAAAGAGGTTGACGGCTGTATGTCATGGTCATGTATATCAGCAAAGGATGAGAAAAGATTTTGATAAGAGGGTACGACCTCAGTGTTACAAGCCAGGTGACCTTGTGCTCAAGAGGATAATTCTTCCCCAGGGAGATCCCAGGGGCAAGTGGGTTCCAACTTATGAAGGTCCTTTCGTGGTCAGAAAAGTTTTCTCTGGAGGGGCGATGATGCTCACGACTATGGATGGAGAGTACTTCCCTCTCCCTGTGAATGCTGACGTAGTTAAAAAATAGTTTGCATAAAATAATAAAAACCCGCTAAACTGAAAACCCGAAAGGGCGGTTTAGGCAAAAAAAAAGGGTGTCTTGGTGAATCGAAAACCCGAAAGGGAGATTCAGGCAAAAGTTAGGGACTTAAAGCAAATGACTACGCTCAGCATGAGATCCTTTATTTCTTTCCTTCGTTCCATCACCTGGCATAAGTTCAAAGCCAATCTAAGTTTGATCTATCCGAAAGCAGGAAGATGAGAGTCATCAGAGTCATAGCAGAGTTGGGACTCAATGGATGTTCACATTCATATTGCCATTTGTAAACCCTTGTTTGCTTTGATTTTGTAATTACTTGCTTCCAAATGTAAATGCCTTTTTCACAGGTTGATTTCTCAAAATCGATAAAATATCTTCTTTCAAGTATGCGTATTGTGATCGGTGGAAATAGAACTGACTGTTTTTTAAGCTGGTTCGCGAAATGTCGCGGAAGCAAGAGTCGCCACCGTCTTTTATTTTCTCCAACATGGACAGGACAAAAGCACAGCAAAATTCCTTATGAGAATGTTTCTCGGTTCGGGAGGTAGATTTATAGAAAGGGAAGGTGTTAGCACCCTTTCTATCCGTGGTTATCCACGGGATCTTAGGTACTTGCTCTTATATTTTCAAAAGATGTTTGCTTTTCAAAATGTGAGTGGGTTTGAAAAAGTTTCATTGAAAGATTTCTGAATGACTCTTGTATCTGTCCTCAAGAGTGTTTGAAAAATTTGTTTTGAAAGCTTTTGAAAGTGTCAGTGTGAAAAGATTTTCGTTTGTTTTTGAAGAGAGCAAGTACCCATGAGTCATCTACCTACCCTAAGGAATTAGGCTGTGTAAAAGTCCTTAAGGTAGTGCCATCCCACCATTGAGAGGTAGGTAGCACCACCGTTGGAGGTGTTCGGGTCAATTCGATTGAGGGACAGTGTAATCACCGAAGCAATAGTAGGACACCTTAGAAGCAACCCTAATGTCCTAGATCCTTTTTAATCCGAGGCGACCGTTTTGAGGCAACAGTTTCGAGGCAACTGGATCTTAGACATAAGAGCGACCGCTAAAACATCCTATACTTGACGACCACGTTTCGAAGGCAACGAGTGAGGCGTACCCTAGAAGTGGTGTGTGCATTGTGAGTTGTTTTCATGTTAACATTTATCTTGGATTAGGCAATCGTGAGCTACGAGTTGTTTTTAATTAACATACATTCTTTCATGCGAGTTTAGCAGTTAGGAGTGCGGAAAATTAAATACAGGAAGATAAAAGCTACGCTATTACAAGGCGCGGGTCTATACATCGCCAAAATACAAAGACCCGTTTTTGATAAAGATGCGGAAAGTAAAAAAAGCAATAAACCTAATTACTATTACATCCTTGAACAGTTACATAATAATCAATAAGAAAATACTACGCGAAAAGAATTAAACCGGGAACGTCCGAGGGTTTTGGACCCTTTGCTTGAAATTAAATTAAATTAAAACCTAATTAATTATTTAATTAAAGAAAAGAAAGTGTGTTTTTATGTTTTTTGTATTTATGAAAATAAAGAAGTTAAAATTAAAAGGAAACCCTAGATCTAAGTTTATTTTACTTATTAATGAAAAAAAGTCAAACTTAGGCTAATTAACTAAATTATTTAATTTACATGTTTATTTACAAAAATAATAATTAACAAATAGTAATAATGATGATTAATAAAATATGATTAAAAAAATATCAAAACCTAATTCTATGTAATTTTTATTTGTTAAGAAAAAGATTAAAATATAAACCTAAATTAAGCTAAGTTAATTGTTAATATTTATTTACAAAAATAGGTTAATGGTGAAATTAAGAAATTAAAAATATTTAAAATTTTGAGTTTCTGATTTTTATTGGAAAAAATTAATTTGTGGTGAATTAAGAAAAAATAGTTAAAACAATTAAAAGTATTAAAAAGAAGAAAAGAAAATTTAAATATGCAAACCAAAGGGGTGTGTTGGCCCAAGGGGAGGTGAAATGCTGGAATTCAGGCCCAAGAGAAATCCAAGCCTTGTTGACTTTCATGATTGTGTGCGTGCTGTCTGACTGGAGCATACCATGGATTCCATCTCCTGGCCTTCAGATTGTTCATCAAGGCCACTTGGCAAGCCTAGGCGTGGGTACGTATGGTGGCTCTTTGGATGAACGCTGCATGGGAACGTCTGAGAAAAAATATCAACAATTATATGGGGGACCTGGGAATCGAACCCAAGTCCCAGTACTTGCAAGCCACGTCCTTTGCCAGTTGAGCTATCAAGCGCGTTTGTTAAACTAATGGACAACAAATATTATATAAAAAACAAACATTAATGGTATAGAACAAAATAAAGCACGCCAGATTTGAACCCTCCAGTCACATGATGCCACACACGTCTTCTTCTTCGTTTCCTGTAAAAAACAAAACAAGATAGCGGGGGTTTTTAACCCCCACAAAGCAAAAGTCCCAAGAATAGCGATTAGAGTTATGAATTACATAAAAAGAGCGCGAGGGTCTTAATGGTTTCATCTTGTTGCAACGAATTCATCCATACAGGTCTTGAGGTCTGATTTTACAGTATACGCAAAGCCCTAATTCTCAAGCTTTGAAACCCTAGATATCTCCCATGGTGGATTTCGATTCAGGCAATTTTAGGACAATTAAACTATATCAAAAGCTTCAAGAAGATGTCAGCAATATAAATCAATAAGTAAAACATGTCAATGATGCATAAAAATTGGATTTCGATTATGGGAATATTTAGTCAAACTGTGACTCTGTTTTACCGTTTCCTTGGGTATGAGAGCTTGTGCTTGATGGCAATAGCTTCCTGGAGACTCGGGCAATATGTCTGAATCACTTTTAGGATTTGAATTGTACTGCCAATAGGATTTCAGTTTCACAATGTTCTTGAGTTTTTTGCAATTTGGTTATATGGTTTCAGCAGCAATTGTGCGTCTCTAGCTTTAGGGTTAGCTCTTGCATTTGTATTGAAACAGAATTAGGTCAAAACCTTGGCCCAAAAGTCCATGAATTTAAGTTTTCAATCTTTGATTTTCAATCATATAATTTCCAATCTTTTTTCAATAAAAACCTTGCCAATTTGGGAGATCTTGTCCCCTTGAGTGATGCACGAGATCTTTAGCATGTGTGGAGTGTATTTGCTTCATAAAAAGATTTGACAACCATGCTTTGATATTTTTCTACAATTAAAACCAATTAAATGAATTAATAATAATAAAATTCAATTAATTAATTAAAAATAAGAAAATAAATCATTTTAAGCTCAATGGGTCGTGCATAGGCTTTGGGTAAAGTTTCAAGAAGGAATTTGAGGCCCATTAGCAAAATTGAAGTGTTTTAGGCAAAGTTGACTTTTGAAAGTTCCCAAAAATTTCCCAACTTCTCCAATGCATATCTTGCTCAATTTTGAAGCTATGAACATGTTCTTGGACATTTTGGAAAGGTCTTGAAGTCCTCTAACCAATTCCTTTGGTCCCATGTCATTTTGATTCACCAATCACAAGTTATGGTCTTTGACTTAAAGTGCCTTTTTGTTGACTTTTGAAAATGACCTATAATGTAGAAATTGATAACTTTTTGTGAGAGCATTTCTTGGACTTGGAATGTGAAGATGAGTTGTAGGGAATGTCATCCTCTTCAAAATGAGCATTGGATGGGATTTTTCTGATGAACCATGAAAAAGTTATGCCTTGATCAAGTTACAGTTGACTTTTCAACTGTCCAAAAATAGAAACTTTTGCATCTCGAGGCTTTTTGAGCCATGCTTGAGAAATCATGATCAAGAATTGATCAAATGATGATTGTGGCTTCAAAATAAGATGTTGACCAAAATTTTTGACTTTTGACTGTCAAATGACCATTTTACCCCTGCAGTTGTCTGTGAAGCATTTAGGGTTTTTGACTGTGCAAGTTGATGTTGTGAGTCTTGAAACTTGACATATGGATGCTTGACAATGTATATAGGCATATGGGACTTGATTGGACCCTTGACAACCTCAATTTCTTTGCAAGAACCAAAACCCTAATTTTGACTGTGTTAGGAGGCAATTGGACTGTGCAACCCTTAGGAGATTTTGAACCATTTAGAGATTGATCTTGGCAAATTTGAAGAATATGGGAGGGAAAATTTTGGGGTACAACAGTTGCCCCTGTTCAATCTTCTTAGACCTGAGGATGTAGATTGGCTGGCGTGCCTTTCGTAATCCGAAGGTGGAAGATGATTGAACACTAGAGTGCCTAGAAATTTGCACTCACATAGTAGGATGTTAGCAGTGTGATGTAGGGAATAGGCTTACAGATGCCATTTGGAGATATGATGGATAGGAGGATGGGCTTATAGATGCCATCCAGAGACTGCTGGTATGTGGATGGGCTTATAGATTCCATCTAGGTGTCGATCGCGTAAGAGATTCTTTAGCGAGAACTTGCATACCTGAGAAAGAAAAAATGATTACCTGGCCTGTTACAGGGGTTGATCTTCAAACTCTTTATATAGATGTGCCCTGGCTGGATACATGTATCGAATCTTTAAACTCTTCATGCAGATGTGCCCTGGCTGGATACAGGTATCGAGTCTACAATCAGTTACTCACAGATGTGCCCTGGCTGGATACAGGAATCGAATCTGGAATTAGTCGTCAACAGATATGCCCTGGCTGGTTACAGGAATCGAATCTTTAAACTCTTCAGACGTTCCCTGGCTGGATACAGGAATCGAATCTGGAATTAGTCGTCAACAAATATGCCCTGGCTGGTTACAGGAATCGAATCTTCAAACTCTTCAGACGTGCCCTGGCTGGATACAGGAATCGAGTCCGGAATAGTCGTCAACAGATATGCCCTGGCTGGTTACAGGAATCAAATCTTCAAACTCTTCAGACGTGCTCTGGATGGATACAAGAATCGAGTCTGGAATAGTCGTTAATAGATATGCCCTGGCTGGTTACAGGAATCGAATCTTCAAACTCTTCAGACGTGCCCTGCCTGGATACAGGAATCGGGTCCGGAATAGTCGTCAACAGATATGCCCTGGCTGGATACAGGAATCGAATCTTCAAACTCTTCAGACGTGCCCTGGCTGGATACAGGAATCGAATCTGGAATTAGTCGTCAACAGATATGCCCTGGCTGGTTACAAGAATCGAATCTTCAAACTCTTCAGACGTGCCCTGGCTGGATACAGGAGTCGAGTCCGGAATAGTCGTCAACAGATATGCCCTGGCTGGTTACAGGAATCGAATCTTCAAACTCTTCAGACGTGCCCTGGCTGGATACAGGAATCGGGTCCGGAATAGTCGTCAACAGATATGCCCTGGCTGGATACAGGAATCAAATCTTCAAACTCTTCAGACGTGCCCTGGCTGGATACAGGAATCGAATCTGGAATAGTCGTCAACAGATATGCCCTGGCTGGTTACAGGAATCGAATCTTCAAACTCTTCAGACGTGCCCTGGATGGATACAGGAATCGAGTCCGGAATTTCTTTACGCAGATATGCCCTGGCTAGATACAGGCGTCGAATCCACAAATAATCACTCACAGATATGCCCTGGCTAGATGCAGGTATCGAATCTGGAATTGCGACAGTTGATAGTAATTATCTTTGTATTGACCTTTGTCCTGAAAAGACAAAATGTTAGTTCTATGCAATGTCATGATGTATGAAATGCATGGTGTCATGATATTCTCAGAATAAATGAGATTATATGTTCATGATGCGTATGTGCATGCTTATAATGTATGAAGATGTGATGTTTATGAGCGTATTTTTGTCTAGGAAAGTAAATCCTTGACGGGTGTCGGGAAGCTTGTTGAATCCTGGGCTGATATTGAAGAGCAGGGTTCTTCGTCTCCGCTGGGGATGATAATTGCACGAATAAACCGGTAGGAGAAGATGACTCCGTTGAGGAATAAACTTTGCTGGAGGGATTACTCTGCAGGGAATTACTTTGTGGGAAGAGAGGTACTTTGCTGAGATGTTGATGATAACTCCGCTGGAGATACCATTGTTGAGCTCTGTTGGAAAATTTAATGAACTCCGCTGGGGATAGGAAGACTTCGCCGGGGACGATCTTTCCGTGGCAATTGGTTGAGGATAACCCAGTTATATTCTGGTGGGGAAATAACCTTTGAATAAAACCGGGGAGGCGCGTTCGTACTCTGCAGGTGATAAGCTTCCAGAATCTACTGGGGATAAGCTTCCTGGACTGGGGAATGGCTCCACTGGATGTTCTGTATTCCGCCGGGGAACAATCTTATATTAAGACTGTCGGGGATGCTTGTTAGGAATGTCTGTATGTTCCGTTGGGGAATGCTGAGATCATATGGGGATACCCACTTCCTTGAGGCTGACTGAGGATAACTCTGCTCGGGGAGGATGTTGCTGACTTACCGGAGATACGGTGCCTTGTTAGGGTTGATGGGAGACCAACTGCTTGGGAGAGTATTGCTGAGTCTTATCTTACTCGGCGGGGAGTGAAGGTATCTGGGTTACATTCTTCAGCCGAACTTACCTTGGTACCTTGGTGGACAGAGCAATTAGATTGCTTAGACAACTCATTATTGCCCCTGTTTCTGATGTTACCTGTAATTAATCCTTTGTTTAGTATTCAAATATTTATGAGTTAGCAATTAGTGTCAAATGCATATATCACAATTGAACATTGGACGTTCCTTACAAAACAAAACAGAAAAAAAAAACAATTGGCAATTGGTCTGAAAAGTGAATTTGTATTGATTTTTGAATTTGCTTGTAAATAGGCGTTTATGTACAAGAGGCTGACGTCCTAGTAAGAGAATGCCGCCGAACAACAGAGTTTATACAATTTGTACAAAGAAAACAAAACAAATGTGTGAAAAGAGTAATCCCACTGGGTTCCAACTCTACTATCGCCTTTATATCTTCGAGCGTCTCATCACTTGGTTGCTTAGTTGAAGATGAAGCTGATTGATCGATGCCGTCTGAACTTGATGTTGATACCGGATTCTGGATGCAAGGTGATTCAATGAGACATAGTATTACGCTTTAATCCCTAACTTTTGCCTGGACTGCCTTTTCGGGTTTTCAGTCCACCGGGATACCCATTTTTGCCCAAGCCGCCTTTTCAGGTTTTCGACTTGCCGGGTGTACAGATTTTTTTCATTTCATCCCTTATTTTTGCCCGAACCCTTTTGGTTCGCCGGGAAGCCCTAATTTTTGCCTAGGTATGTCAACCTAGCGAGTCTTTTATCATGCGTAGTATCTTTTCACTATGTCTGCATTGGCGGGGTGAGGAAGGTCGTCACCATCCATGTTGGTTAGAATCATGGCTCCTCCTGAGAACACATGTTTAACCACAAATGGCCCTTCGTACGTAGGGGTCCATTTGCCCCTGGGATCACTTTGAGGATGAATGATGCGTTTGATTACCAGGTCCCCAACTTGATACTCTTGTGGTCTGACTTTCTTGTTAAATTCCCTGATCATTCGTTTTTGATACGTTTGACCATGACAAATAGCAGTGAGTCTCTTTTCGTCAATTAGGTTTAATTGATCAAGTCGGGTCTGGATCCAGTCATCTTCGCTCAAGCCTGCATCCTTCATTATCCGGAGAGAGGGTATCTGGACTTCAATCGGCAAGACTGCCTCCATGCCATAGACCAAGGAAAAGGGAGTTGCCCCGGTTGACGTTCTTGCTGAGGTACGGTACCCATGAAGAGAAAACAGTAACATCTCGTGCCAATCTTTGTAGGTCACTGTCATCTTCTGCACAATCTTTTTGATATTCTTATTTGCTGCTTCTACAGCCCCATTCATCTTCGGCCGGTAAGGAGAAGAGTTGTGGTGCTGTATCTTGAATTTCTCGCAGAGCTCAGTGATCATCTTGTTATTGAGATTGGTACCGTTGTCCGTAATGATTCTTTCCGGGACGCCGTATCAACAGATCAGGTTGTGTCGAATGAACCGTGCCACGACGTTCTTGGTTACGGTAGCGTAGGAAGCCGCTTCAACCCACTTTGTAAAGTAATCGATCGCCACCAGGATGAAGTGATGCCCGTTGGATGCTGTAGGTTTGATCTCGCCGATCATATCAATGCCCCACATTGCAAAAGGCCAAGGTGCTGTCAAGACGTTTAGAGGAACTGGAGGAACGTGCACCTTATCTGCATAAATCTGGCACTTATGGCATGTCTGAGAATGTTGGTAGCAGTCGGCTTCCATTGTGGACCAGAAATATCCTGCCCGAAGGATTTTCTTTGCCATGGTATGTCCACTGGAATGCGTTCCGAAGGTACCTTCATGTAGTTCTGCCATGATCCTTTCTGCTTCAGTCTTATCCACACAACGCAGTAAGGTTGAATCATGGTTTCGCTTGTAGAGAATGCCGTTGCTGAGGAAGAACTTTGTAGTGAACCTTCTCAGAAACTTCTTGTCATTGACAGATGCACCCTCGGGGTATTCTTGAACTTCAAGGTACCTCTTCACTTCATGATACCAAGGTTTTTCAGTTACTAACTCAACCTCAAGATCACAACAATATGCAGGTTCGTCCAATTTCCAGATAATGATCCGGGTAGCCTCGTTGTCCCATTTGACTTGAACATGGAAGACATCGTAGCTAACGCGTCCGCCAGCTGATTCTCCTCTCTTGGGAAGTGTTCGAAAGTTATCTCCGTGAAATGGGGGATCAATGTCAACACACACTCTTTGTAAGGAATAAGGTTTGGGTGTTTCGTATCCCACTCGCCTTTGATATGATTGATCACGAGAGCGGAATCTCCGAAGACACTCAGAAACTTGATCCTTAAGTCAATCGCAGCTTGAAGACCCATGATGCATGCCTCATACTCCGCCATGTTGTTGGTGCAGTTGAAACATAGCCGGGCAATAAGTGGAGTATGAGTGCCTTTTAGGGATATGATCACAACGCCAATACCTTACCCAAAGCGTTGGAGGCTCCGTCAAAGTGCATAGACCATCGGGATCCTTCCTCAGGTCCTTCATCCGGTCCAGGTACTTCACAATCAATCACTACCATGATGCTCTCGTCTGGAAACTCAAAGTTCATTGACTGGTAGTCGTCCACTGCCTGGTGTGCCAAATGGTCTGCCAATATACTTCCCTTGATTGCTTTCTGAGTCGTGTACTGGATGTCGTATTCTGTCAAGATCATCTGCCATCTTGCTATCCTTCCAGACAGAGCAGGCTTTTCGAATATGTACTTTATCAGATCCATTTTTGAAATCAACAGAGTAGTGTGAGTCAACATATACTGTCTCAGCAGGCGAGCAGCCCATACCAAAGCGCAACAAGTTTTCTCGAGTAGTGAGTATCGGGTCTCACAGTCGGTAAACTTTTTGCTAAGGTAATAAATGGCGTGCTCTTTTCGGTCAGACTCGTCATGCTGCCCCAGCACACACCCCATTGAGCTGTCAAGTACTGTCAAGTATAGTATTAGAGGTCTCCCTTCAACCGGTGGCATAAGGATGGGTGGTTCTTGGAGATACTCTTTGATTCTGTCGAAAGTGGCCTGACATTCATCGTTCCAACGTACTACTTGATCTTTCTTCAACAGCTTGAAGATTGGTTCACAGGTAGTAGTTAGGTGCGAGATGAATCGAGCAATGTAATTCAGACGTCCTAGAAAGCCTCTGACTTCTTTCTCTGTCTTAGGAACTGGCATCTCTTGTATGGCTTTAACCTTGGCAGGGTCCACTTGAATACCTTTGTCACTCACGACGAAGCCTAGCAATTTTCCAGATCTTACCCCAAAGGTGCACTTGTTCGGGTTCAATCTTAGCTTGTATAACTTCAGATGGTCAAACAGCTTCTGCAGATGGCCAAGGTGTTCCTCCTCGGTTTGAGACCTTGCAATCATATCATCGACGTATACTTCAATCTCGTGATGGATCATGTCATGAAATAAAGCAACCATGGCACGTTGGTAGGTTGCCCCAACATTTTTCAACCCAAAAGGCATGACCTTGTAGCAGAAGGTGCCCCACTGAGTAACAAAGGTAGTCTTTTCCATATCTTCAGGAGCCATCTTGATCTGATTATAACCTGAAAAGCCGTCCATGAAGGAGAACACTTTATGCTGAGCAGTATTGTCAACCAGAACGTCGATGTGAGGCAAGGGGAAATCATCCTTAGGGCTCGCCCTGTTCAAATCCCTGTAGTCAACACACATTCTGACCTTACCATCCTTCTTCGGCACCGGAACCACGTTGGCAACCCACTGAGGGTAAGAAGTTACTGCAAGAAAACCGGCGTCAAATTGTTTCATAACCTCAGCTTTGATTTTCTCGGACATCTCTGGACGCATGCGGCAGACCTTTTGTTTAACCGGAGGGCAGTCTTCCTTGGTAGGTAGGTGATGAACCACAATGTCGGTATCCAACCCAGACATGTCTTCGTAGGACCAGGTGAATATTTCCACATAATCATGCAACATCTGAATCAACCGTTGTTTTACGCTGAGCTCCAGATTGGCACCAATCTTGACTTCCTTTCTGTCTATTTCAGTACCCAGATTTACCGTTTCCACTGGCTCTTCATGTGGCTGAATGGCCCTCTCTTCCTGGAGTAACAGTCTTGCAAGCTCACCAGGCACTTCACAATCATCTTCACCTTCATCTTCGGCTAAGTTGATCGGATTTTCGAAGTCATAACTGGCAGTAACAGAGTCGTTACCAGTGAGATCCAGAGTGGATTGAAACCTGTATAGGTGAGTGTGTGTAAATATACCTGTTTTGCAATAAAGAAAGAAAGAAAGGGAGCACAAGATTTGAAATGTGAAAACCGTCCAATGTTTTATTCATGATATATGGAAATGACAAGTAATAAGCCCTCACAAATGAAACCACGGTGCCCCGGGTAAGACACCGGGCCATAAAGTTTCACATTATTGTTCGTTACAAATTAAAAAACAAAGGAGTTCATTACTGAGTAACAAAAGTAATATGTATGTAGTCTTTTGCAGTCCAATTATTCAGTCCACCGTCGGTCGTCGGGTAGATCCAGCTATCAAACTCTGATTCCTCCGCATCGCCTTCAATAGCATTCACTCCCGGATTGGTGATGAACACGGGAGGTCTTCCGATCCTTGCTTTGCATACAGCCCTCTGAGCCTCTGCAGTGAAACCCAGCCCAAACTTGTCAGTCTTTGGAGTAAAATCAGGGAGCCTGCCCCAGTTTGCACATTCACCTTTTTCAATCACAGCCCGGGCGTCCTTCAAGGAAGCCCTCTTCAAAGGAGAGTCTTCTTCAATTACTGTCTCTGTTGACGCCAATGTTGGAGGCACCTCTTCAAAATGTTGAAAGGGGGTTTCAATGAACTCCCCGTCCATCTCTATATACCGGAACGAGTTAAGATGACTAACCATGTATTCTTCCTCCCCCTGTACTGTAACAATTTTCCCTCTGACAGGGTATTTAAGCTTTTGGTGTAGAGTGGAGGTCACAGCTCCAGCCTTGTGAATCCAAGGTCGACCCAGCAAACAAGAATAGGATGGACGAATGTCCATTACATAGAATGTTGAGTCAAAGACTTGAGAGCCAACCCGGATTGGAATGTCCACTTCACCATGTACCATCCTCTTCGACCCGTCAAAGGCTCGGACAACGATGTTACTAGGCTTCAACTCCAAACCCTCACAATCCAACCTGTCTAAGGCCTTCTTGGGCAGTACGTTCAGTGAAGAACCGGTGTCTACCAACACGTGTGCAAGAGTAGTGCCCCTGCATTCAATGGAGACATGCAGGGCATCATTATGGTTCTTTCCCTTAGCGGTCAGATCAGCATCAGAGAAACCCAACCCATTGTCGGCGGTCAAGTTGGCCACACAATCAGTGAATTGATCAGCAGACGTCTCTTGTGGCACATGAGCCGTCTTTAGGAAGGAAATCAGGGCCTTGGCATGGGCCTCTGAGCACAACAACAGTGATAGCATAGAGATCTTAGAGGGGGTATGCCCCAGCTGTTCAACGACGTTGAAATCACTCTTCTTGATAATCTTAAGGATTTCTTCCATCTCTTGCTGTGAAGCTTCAACATTAACAGTCTTCGGTGCCTCCATCTGGGAAGGCACATCAACAATCCCTTTGCCCCGAGTGTCAGATGACTCGGCAGCAGAGGGAGAAACTTGATCAGGAGGGGGAATAGGCGCACTTGTAGGCGTGATGATAAGAGGTCTTCGGGTGACTGGTGGCACAATGTCAGGCGAGAAGAGCCTGTCATTGCGAGTAACTTTAGCGGGACCGGTGATGTTACTGATGCAGGTACTAGTGTTGAACTCCTGCTTTACTCCGAGCACATACACATCTGCCCCATAGTGCCATGGGACAGCCTTGTCAGATTTATAGGGGAGGGGCCCCGGAACAGTAATGATGATAGGTGCAACAGACATGATTTTGACGGGCTTCCTCGGGGGAGCCTTGGTAGGATTGTTGAAAATGGTGACAACGGACACTTCTTCAGTAGGAATGAGGGGAACAACAATCTTCTTGAACAAGATCTCTTTGCTATCCATCAGGTTTTGGACGCCTGACTTCAACAACGGACAACCAGCAGGGGAAACAACACACAGAAGGCAACCCTTGCTACAACCCGGAAATAAACCGGCTAGCAACAGGTTCCTCTTGACGATCAACAAAGGAGTAACAATCTCATCCACCGAGACTACATACAGGTCTTCCTCAATAGCATTTACTCCATGCTGGGGCATAGGAGCAGTCACAATGTTGGGCCTTTCGGGCGCCTCGAACTGTATTTCCTTGGCATCGATAAGGTCCTGGACCTTATTCCTCAGGGCCCAGCAATCATCAGTAGAATGCCCCGAGCTATCAGAGTGATAAGCACAGCGGGCGTTGGGATTGTACTTCGGAGAGGTTGTGTTTACCACCTTCGGAGCTTCTCTGACGGTTACCAAGTGGGTCGATAGCAGTTGTGGCAAGATCTGCGACAAGGTCATACTAAGCCGAGTATATTCTCTTCTGGGTCTCTCACCCCTTGGTTGGTTAGGTTGCCGAGGAGCGGCAACAGGCTTTGCAATTACCACCGCGTTGACAGCTTGGCGGTGTTCCGGTTTATTTTGCCTTCTGGGCCCATACACAGCACTGGCTTCCTTCTTGAAAGGCTTCTTCTCAGAACTTGAGGACACACCTTTATGTATCTTCCCTGATTTCATCCCAGCTTCTATCCTTTCACCAGTCAGAATAAGGTCTGTGAAACCTGCAGAAGAATTACCGATTAGGTGGTTGAAGAACGGCCCGGATAGGGTCCCCAAGAACATGTCCACGAGTTCACGGTCGGTCAGCGGTGGCTGCACCCTGCCAGCCAGGTCCCTCCACTTCTACGCGTACTCTTTAAAACCTTCTCCCGATCCTAGCGACATACCCCGGAGTTGGGTACGTGTAGGAGCGAGGTCGGCATTGTACTGATACTGCTTATAAAAAGCAGTAGCCAAGTCCTCCCAGTTACGAATCTTGGTTCCATCCAGCTGATAGAACCATTCGAGATGAGTCCCTGAAAGACTCTCCTGGAAGAAATGGATCCATAAGTTCTTGTCCACAATATACGGCTGGATCTTCCGCACATAAGATCTGAGATGTAGCTTAGGGCAGGACGCCCCGTCATACTTTGCGAAATATGGTGCCTTGAACTTGTGTGGGATCACCATACCAGAAGATAGACCCAGATCTCCAAAATCCAACCCAGGCACTTGTTGAATTTCCATGGCACTCAGACGATCCTCTAACTGCTTGTACTTGTCTTCAGCGGGAGGGTATTGCTCTTCATTGAAATCAGTCTCGTTGTCAGAGACCACAGGACTAGGAACCCTTCCCCCTTGGGGACTGCCTTTCCCTACAGAAGAACCAGCTTGGTCAGCCTCATTTTGCAGTGTGTTGCCAAACCTCCATCCAGTGTTGAATAGTACAATTCTCTTCTTCTTCTTCTTGACCAGCAGAGCCTTCAATTCCTCTTGACCTTGGGCTAAACTCATGATCAACTCTTGGAACTGGGCATTTTGGGCCTGGAGGGCCTTGATGGATTGCTCAGTAGATGATTCAGGATTCATGATGAGACGAGCTGAAATAAACAGCGAAGAAGATTAAGCAACCTGTAAAAAAGAGTACCTGCTATGCACATGATGCATGATATGCTGTTTATGCAATGCATTCAAGGGTTCGAAAGTTCAAATTTGTTGTAGACAAAAAGGAACACACGTTATCATTAATAAATAATTGTTCAGTACATCAAGGCCTCATGGGCAAAACATTACAAAGTAAATTAATCCCAAAAGACACTGCACATCCTCTTTGGAGCTATGTAAGTGTTGAGAGTCTTTTCCTCGTGCAGTAGGCGGGTGAGCTCCAAGACCTTCTTCTCACTGGCATGTAGACTGGATTCAAGAGAATTCCGTTCTTCCTTAAGCTGGATCCAGCTCTTCTGCATTTCTTCCCAGGATGTAGGCATGTCAGGATGTTGAATGGTGTATGAGACCTCTCCTTCCAACACTGGCTCTTTGATCACAGGGAGAACATGAGGATATGGCATCACCAGCTTCTGGGAGCGGGCTCGTACCCACTTGAGATAAGGCTCCAACGGGATGGAGTTCTTGTGCCCTAGTGTCTTGCTGTCTACCTTGTTGGGCATCCTCCAAGCTCTGATAAGTCTCTGGCGAAGTCCTTGTGCATCGTCGTCGAAGTCAAAAACTATGTCAGGAAGCAACATGTCATGAGGGCCATCCCTCCGAGCATATCCGAACTGTCTCAAAGCCAGACACGGGTTGTAAGTAATACCTCCTCTGATTCCAAGTAAAGGAACATTAGGAAACTCCCCGCAACGATCAATGATAGTGACGTCTTCTCTGGACCGAGAACACCAATATATATCGGCATGCGTAAGAGTCATTAATCGTTGTGACCATCTCAAACCCCGCTCGTTCTTCAAAACTGATGTGGAAGGTGCGAAATAAACCACCTTGCCAGGAGAGGAGTGCAGCACATGAGAACACCTCTTTTTCTCATGGTTCGAGTGTAACATGAGTGAAGGATGTCCCCAAGCAACGTAGGTATAGGATTCCTGGACATGAAGATCTTGACAGCATTGATATCTATAAGCTGATCGGGATTCGGGAACAACACCAACCCATAGACAAGGAGAGCCACAACTTCTTCGAAGGCTTGTAGGTCAAGGGAATTCCAACATTCTTGGGCCTTCTCAAACAGGAACTTTGCCAAGAATCCTCTGATACCACTTCTAACTTCCCAATGTCCCTTGATGTTAGATGGTTTTAGGCATAATGCTTTAGCAACCTCTTCAAGTTTTGGTTCCCTTTCCGTACCGTTGTAGGGTAGTTGACTAAGGATGGGGATCTTCAGAAGCTGGGAAAACTCTTCCAAGGTAGGCACCAGTTGATAGTCCGGGAAAGTAAAGCAGTGGTGCAACGGGTCAAAGAACTGGAAGAGGACCTTTATCATATCTTCTTCAATGTTGGTGTTGACCAAGATGATGAGTCTTCCATGTTTCTCACTGAAAGAAGAGCTCTCCAGAATCCTGGATGTAAGTTCCTTAAGCTGAGGAGGGACCTTCACAAGGTTGACCTGAATTGTCTTTCTGCGGATAGTTTCCATGTCCTACAACACAAGAACAAAGATGAAGATTTGAACCCCTGAAGTGGTTAGTGGATGCATATGATGCTGTATGATGTTATGGTATTATGATAAAAACACACCACAAGTATCCACAAAAAACAAACATGGTAAGGCACACAAGTCACACAAGACAGCCCTTAGAGTTTAGGCCAGCATGAAGTTTGGGGTACTACCCTCTTGAAGTTGGTGGGCTCAAAAACCTGTCCTATCAAAAGTAACCAGGTTCTAAGGATCTCAATATCATTGGGTTGTTTTCTATGTTCATTGTTTCGATTTAGCCACTGAACTGGCGATCAAAATATTCCAAGAAAACAACCCTCAATGAGTGTAGTATCGAGTATCAACCAACTTCGAACTGCACCAAAGTCAGTTATCTCACTACCCCTAAAGAGGCCAGGATGGTCAAGTAAGGTTCCTAAGGTCAGTTGATACTTCACGACACCACGCGGCGGCCCCGTACTCTCCTTGACTTGACTCAAGGGTTACCGGTACTCACCAAAGTGCCACATCAACGTAGCAGACTGCTTCAACCGTGTCGGTATACCCCACACAGTTCCCTCACAGTCTTGTTGCTACTTTCTAAGAGGTATCCCCTAGATCCGGGTTAGGATCTATAGAACTCCCAAGACAGGCCCAATAATATTAAAGCACACAAATCAGGCAATTGAAAACATAAGTATGATCTATCCTAAGGTACACCTCACTTAAAGATATCCCAAACAGAGTCGCCAGTTCTATGATCAGTGGAAATAGAACTGACTGTTTTTTAAGATGGTTCGCGAAATGTCGCGGAAGCAAGAGTTGCCACCGTCTTTTATTTTCTCCAACATGGACAGGACAAAAGCACAACAAAATTCCTTATGAGAATGTTTCTCGGTTCGGGAGGTAGATTTATAGAAAGGGAAGGTGTTAGCACCCTTTCTATCTGTGGTTATCCACGGGCTCTTAGGTACTTGCTCTTATGTTTTCAAAAGATGTTTGCTTTTCAAAATGTGAGTGGGTTTGAAAAAGTTTCATTGAAAGATTTCTGAATGACTCTTGTATCTGTCCTCAAGAGTGTTTGAAAAATTTGTTTTGAAAGCTTTTGAAAGTGTCAGTGTGAAAAGATTTTCGTTTGTTTTTTAAGAGAGAAAGTACCCATGAGTCATCTACCTACCCTAAGGAATTAGGCTGTGTAAAAGTCCTTAAGGTAGTGTGTGATACGGTGGGAGAACTGACTATGGGTTTCGCGTTTGTTTTCGCAAATGTTTCGGTTGAGCAAGAGTCGCCACCGACTTTTTATTTTATCCTAAGGAAAGGTTTAAAAAGCACAGCAAAAACCTTTGAGATTTTTCTTGGGTTCGGGGAGTAGATTATAGAAAGGGAAGGTATTAGCACCCTTTCTATCCATGGTTATCCATGGGCTCTTAGGTACTTGCTTAGATCAACTTGCCTTGGTTTTCAATTGTTTGAAATGGTGCTCGGTGTGTGGTTTTTGAAAATGTTTGGAAAAGATGCCTTGTATAGGCTACCCTTGTAACAATTCTTTACTCGAATGTTTTACAAAAGGTGTTTTGTCTTTTGAAAAGATGTTTCAAGGTTTTTTGAAAGTTTGTTTTGAAAGTGTTTGTGAAGTGTGGTTTGAAAATAGGCAAGTGTTTTCTTTGCAAATTGACAAGTACCTAAGAGTTATCTACCCTAAAGTTTTCTCAAAGATTCTTGTTATGTTTTAAACCTTTTGACAATTTTGTTCCACCATTGCATTTGGTGGACAATCTTGCATTAGGAGGTTTAAGGGACGGGCGCGGGTCATCGTTTAGACCATAATTACAATAGTGTTAAATGTCTTTGGGCAATTTTTCTTTGAAAGGGACTTGATCATTTTAGGCAACTTTTCGAAAGCGTCATTGAAGGACTTATGATCATTTGATTGTTTGTTTTACCCAAAGAAACCTAACATGCAATATGGCCCAATTATTTGAAGGCAACAAAGTGGAATACCCTAGGGGTGCAAGTGTGAGATGTGTTGTCCATTTCATGCTTGATTATCTTGAAATTAGGTCAAAACTATTTTGTTCGTTTTATTCGCATACAAACCCTAATTCTAGCATGGCATATTTAAAAAGCGTTAAAGCGCGAAAAATAAAATTCCTACACTATTACAACACAATAATATGGGGAAGGGGGGTACAAATGTTCAAATGGGGGATATTTAGACAAGAAATTAAATCTAGCTATTACATCAATTTTGGAATATTTACAAGATATTTAATTTGCACAAATTAAATAGAAATGAAACAAATATGCAAGAATGCAAAAAAAGTTTTTTATATGCATGAAAAAGGTATTTTTATATGTCCAAATAAATAAAAATAAAAGAGTATGATTTTTGGAGTATTTTCATATTTAGGGCAAAACCCTAATTTACAAAATAAAATGCATTATTTATTCAATATATACAATATTTATTATTTACATACAAAAATAAAATAAAAATGAAGTATATTTGTGAAAAAATGTATTTTTAGTGTTAAATATTAATAAAATAAAAATATGTATATTTTTGGTATTTTATTCTAAGTGTATTAATATATATATATATATTTATATATATATATATATATATATATATATATATATATATATATATATATATATATATATATATATATATATATATATATATATATATATATATATATATATATATATATATATATATATATATATATATATATATATATATATATATATATATATATATATATATATATATATATATATATATATATATATATATATATATATATATATATATATATATCTTTATTATTTACTAAATAAATATTATATATATGGAAATAATAATAATTAATATTTATTAAAAATGTATATTTTAGATAAAATATCTTAAGAAGATAAAACAAAATAAAAATGAAAATAAAATGGTGTTTACATTATTTTCCCTATTTATTCTAAATAATATATTATATGCTTATTTGTATACAATAATCAAATAAATACCTAAAAAATATAAAAATGGTGCAAAAAATATTTTTTATGTTTTTAATATGATAAGAAAAAATAAATGAGTCAAAATGAAAAAAGAAAAATCAAAAAATCATAAAAACAAACAAAATGGGCTTGGGGGGGGGGGGGGGGGTATGAAAGTGGAAATAGGGTGTGAAATGAAAAGACCACACAGGCCCAGCCCATGTGGCTTCTTCTTCAACCTTCAGACAAAAATGTTCCAAAACGCGCGCGCCTGTACTCAAGTTCAAACGTCCTGATTCTTTGAGCTTTTGCACAAACTTTCAACACAAAAAATGTTAAGCATTGAATCACGATTCCAAATATATAAAGAACACCTCCTAACTCTCAGAAATGAGAGAGAATTTTGACATTCCCAAATCCTGACCTAAGTTTTCTGCCATTTTCAAACCTTAAATTCTCACAGCTCAAGCAAAAGAAATGAAAAGTAAAAGCATGTACAGGTTCAGTGGCATGAGTAGAACATTTCTTATTCACAAACCTAGAGCTAATGATGCCTATACTAAGAGTTAGAAGTTCACCAAAATACCTGTTCAATTGAAGTTCTATCTGGCAATGGGGAAGCTTTCAATGCAAGGTGATGGTTGGTATAGCTTCCTTGAGGTGTGGTGATGCTGTTCCAATGTTTACTTTGCCTTGAGACACTTTGAATCGAGCTGTGGAACTTCAACTGCAAAATGAGAAAGTGAAAATGGTGGAACTTGTTAGAAGAATTACAGGTCGTGTTTCAGGTCTTGGTTAGCTTGCATTGATGCTAGGGAATGTGTTTGATAAGCTTTGGTCAAGAAATCATGCAAGGAATGAGAGATGGTGTTCAATCTGCAGGCCTTGCCCTGTTTCTGCAGTTTGAGAGTGATTATGGCAATGGAGAGGTATTGGAGGTCTTAGGGTCGTGTGCTAGTTCAGTTGGGATGTCTTGAATGTGTTTCAAAAGTTTGCTTAAGGGTTTGCAAGCTGATATCAAAGTTGTGTTGAACAATGCAATGTTTCTTAGCACTTAAGCAAAAAAGGTCAAGTTGGTGTTTAGGCAGCTAGAGGCCCCCATAACATGCTGCATAACTCAGTCTTGATCAGTGTGATTAATCCCTAAACTTGTGCCAAAGAGATCTTAACTGTACTTCTTGGATTTTCAATTGGACATAAAGCTTGCTTTTTCGAAAATGGATAAAGTGCTTTATCTATTTTGGGATTAATCTACTATGCAATGCTTGAATCCATAGAACATGGTCTTGGCACAAGGAGTTTGCATTAAATTTATGAGTGTTGGATGGTTTAAGGACCTGTAATCAAGATATGCAAGCTGAGATTGAAAATGCCTAGTGTTATGAACATGTAAATTGACCAATTCAAAAGTGAGTTTTTGCCAAATTGTGAAATTCGAATCTCTCAAGTTATGAGGTTGTTTGATGAGTTCCTTGACATTTTGGAAAGCTTGGAATGTGTACTACAATCCATCTTTGAAATGCAAATTGAAATTCCAAGTGGAAGTGTATGGAAAATGGCCTTGAAGTTGGGTAGAAAACCTTGTCAAAATAGGTTAAAATTTCACTAAGTTAAGAATGGTTTAGTATCCTTATTCAAAAAATTGTAACTTGAGATACAAGCCTCATTTGGGAAAACTTTGTGAATCAAAGTTGTAGATTATGCAACAAGATACAACTTTCATGTTTTGACTTTTGTTTGAATCCAAATAGATCTTGGTGAGAAAGTGGGGCAAAGTTGGGAAAAAATTAGGGTTTTTCATAACTTGGAAAAATTCTAAGTTATGAAAAATTCTCATTTCTAACCCTAATTTGCATTTTTTGATTTCTTGGTGAACAAGTTTCATGATTTGGCATGTTTTTATGAAGAATGAATCTTGACTCTTGATTTTGACCAAAAAGTCAAAGTTTGACTTTTCAGTATACAGTCAAAATTGATCAATTGACTGGGAAATTCAACTGTCAATCTTGTATACTTGGGATCTTTTGAGTTTGTTGAGCATGTCAAGATAATTCCATGGGGTCCTTGAGTCCATATGTGAACTTGGTTTGCCATTGGCTAGGTCAAACAGTCAAAAATTGCCTTTGTGCAGTCAAAACCCTAAAAATGACCATTTTGCCCTTTTGGTGATCTGGTCAAGTTTCTTGGGGAATTGTGATCCAAACTTGATCAAATGGTTCATAGGAGTTCATAATGTTGATGTGGGTCAATTTTCATGAGGTTTGACTGTCAATTGGCCACAGTTGACTTTTTCCCCAATATAGTTGATTTCTAGGTCAACTGTCTAATTGACTGGGCAAAACTTGGAATCAAGACTTGAAACTTGATGAGGATAAACTTGGGAGTCCAATATGAAGCAAGAAAGTCATCTTAGGCATTTTGGGTCAAAATATCTTTGTGCAAACACAAACCCTAATTTGGGTCAACAGTGCAAGGAGAAGTCTTGAGCAGATGAAACCCTAACTGGATCTTGAGCTTCAAGGGCTTTGTGGTGAGAAATCAATGAGAAATGGGAGGGCAAATTTTGGGGTACAACAGTTGCCCCTGTTCAATCTTCTTGAATCCGAAGAGTTAGATTGGCAAGCTTGCCTTTCGTGACTCGAGGGTAAAAGGAGATCGGACACTAGAGTGCCCGGAAATTTGCACTCGTCAAAGCAATGGATGCGGGAATGGGCTTAGAGATGCCATTTGGAGATGGGCTTAGAGATGCCATCTTGAGGGGTGACATCAACTTGTCGGGGATGGGATTACAGATGCCATCTGGAATGAGTATCAGGAAGACGTCCATGCTTTGGACCATCTTCGAACTGGGGGTCTGAATAAGCAATAGATAGACATCCGTTGTTGGGAGGAATCCATAGACTGTTTTCAGAAGTCTGGAGAAGAAACTGAACAAGCGATAGGTTAACATCCGTTACTTGGAGAACCCGTAAACTGTTTTCAGAAGTCTTGGAGTTGAATAAGCAATAGAGCGTCATCCGTTGTTGGGAAGCGTCCGTAAACTGTTTTCAAAGGTGAGAAGAGTCTGAACAAGCGATAGGTTAACATCCGTTACTTGGAGAACCCGTGAACTGTTTTCAGAAATCTTGGAGTTGAATAAGCAATAGAGCATCATCTGTTGTTGGGAAGCGTCCGTAAACTGTTTTCAAAGGTGAGAAGAGTCTGAACAAGCGATAGGTTAACATCCGTTGTTGGGAAGAATCCATAGACTGTTTTCAGAAGTCTTGAGAAGAAACTGAACAAGCGATAGGTTAACATCCGTTACTTGGAGAACCCGTAAACTGTTTTCAGGAATCTTGAAATTTGAGGAGGAACCGGTGTAGGGTTGCCTGATGATGAGTCCGTGTAAAACTGCATCTGAAACTGTTAATGATAGCCTTTTTATTCTTATCCTAAAAAGGACAAAATGTTAGCTAAACACAAAATTATGTCGCATGAAATGTATGATGCAATATATGTTATATCAGTGTTTATGATATGAATGTAATGAATGCGCATGTAAGCTAATGAGCTGTCTTGCTGGTGATAGATGAATCCTGGATGGATGAAGATAAAAACATCTTGACTGCTGCCGGGAAGAACAATTCCTTGGCTGTTGCTGGGGAACAAGGAGCTTGAGTTGTATACCAAGCCTCTGGGGAATTCCTGATGACTTCTACTGGGGAGTACCAATCTAGTAGATTTATGCTGGGGACGCAAGACTGAGAATCTTCAGTTTGGCGGGAAACATCTCTGGCGACTTCACTGGGGAACTCAAGATTTGTTCTCCTAAAACTCTGTGGGGAGAAGGTTCATTAGTCTGGCTTCGCTGGGGATTCTGAAACTTAAACTCTGAGGGGAATTGAATTCCGGAGGATCCTCTGGCTGGGGGATTGTAGAGATTGAGTTGCGTTGGGGAATCTTGATGAACTCCGCTGGGGATAGGAATAATTTTGGCGAGTGCGATCTTCCGTGGCAATAAGCTGAGGATAACCCAATTATAAGCCCTTGTGAGGAATAACTTTGAATAAAACTCGGGAGAGACGTCCGTACTCTGTAGGGGATAAGCTTCCAGAATCTACTGGGGATAAGCTTCAAGACTTGCTGGGGATATGGATTCCAAATCTCCTGGGGGTTTCCTTTGACGGGGTATCAAGATATCCAATTGTACCTTTGACTTATCAGTAATACTCTTTCTTGGTTCATAAGGAAATGATTATGTTCAAATGCATATGCCTATTTAACAAAACATTGGACGTTTCTCAAAATAAAACAAATAGTGCAAGAGAAAAGGAAAGGAAATGGCACAAATTTCTGGGAAAAGTATTTGTATTTAATTTCTATGAGTATATTTGTACAAAGGAGACAATCATCCTAGTAAGAGGATTTTGTCGTAAATATTTAAAGATTTATACAAAATAAAGATGGCTATGTGAAATAATTCCATGGGATTCTATTCCGCTATAGCTTTCACAACTCTGAATATCTGTCCATTCAATGCTTCGTTGGCCGATGACTGGATTGATCAGAAGCCTGGAACTGGTTGATGAAGAGATTGTCTTTGAAGTGATCCGACGAGACATAGTCATACGCTTTAATTCCCTAACTTTTGCCTGAATCGCCCTTTCGGGTTTTCGATCCACCGGGAAACCCATTTTTGCCCAAGCCGCCCTTTCGGGTTTTCGACTTGTCGGGTGTACAGATTTTTTATTTTTATCCCTAATTTTTGCCTGAACCGCCCTTTCGGGTTTTCGGTTCACCGGGATGCCCATTTTTTTGCCCAAGCCGCCCTTTCGGGTTTTCGACTTGTCGGGTTATTTTATGCGTAGTATCTTTTGACTATGTCCGCGTTCGCAGGGTGCGGCAAATCGTCGCCGTCCATGGTGGTCAGAATCATTGCCCCACCAGAAAATATGCTCTTGATCACAAATGGTCCTTCATATGTAGGAGTCCATTTGCCCCTGGGATCACTTTGCGGCAAGATAATCCGCTTGATTACGAGATCTCTAACTTGATACACTTGACGTCTGACTTTCTTATTGAAGGCCTTGATCATCCGCTTTTGATACGTCTGACCATGGCATATAGCAGCAAGTCGCTTTTTGTCGATCAGATTGAGTTGATCAAGTCGGGTCTGCATCCAATCATCTTCATTCAAACCTGCATCCTTCATAATCCTTAGAGAAGGAATCTGAACTTCCATAGGCAAAACAGCTTCCATGCCATAAACCAAAGAAAATGGGGTTGCCCCAGTTGAAGTACGTGCCGTCGTACGGTATCCATGCAGAGCAAACGGTAACATCTCATGCCAGTCTTTGTACGTGACTGTCATTTTCTGAGTGATCTTCTTAATGTTTTTGTTCGCAGCTTCAACAGCACCGTTCATCTTCGGCCGATAGGGAGATGAATTGTGATGATAAATCTTGAACTGTTTGCACAATGCAGTGATCATCGTGTTATTCAGATTTGTACCGTTGTCTGTGATGATCCTGTCTGGAACACCATACCGACATATGAGATTTTGCTTGATAAAGCGGGCAACCACATTTTTAGTAACAGAGGCGAAGGAAGCTGCTTCGACCAATTTGGTGAAATAGTCAATGGCAACCAGGATGAAGCGATGTCCGTTGGAAGCCGTGGGCTTGATCTCCCCAATCATATCAATGCCCCACATTGCAAAGGGCCATGGAGCAGACAGAACATTGAGAGGGACCGGAGGGATATGAACTTTGTCAGCGTAGACCTGACATTTGTGGCAAGTACGGGAATGCTGATGGCAGTCAGCTTCCATAGTAGACCAGTAATAGCCTGCCCTTAGGATCTTCTTAGCCATTGTATGCCCGCTCAAGTGAGTGCCAAATGTGCCGCTGTGTATATCAGTCATGATCAACTCTGCCTCAGCTTTGTCTACGCATCGGAGTAACACGCAATCATGGCTTCGTTTGTAAAGGATGCCGTTGCTCAGGAAGAACTTAGCAGCGAATTTCCTTAAGAACTTCTTGTCATTTACGGAAGTTCCTTCGGGATAATCTCTAGTCTCGAGATACCTTTTAATTTCATGAAACCAAGGTTGTTCCACTACTTCTTCGGTATTAATCTCGTGGCAATGCGCAGGTTCATCCATTCGCTCGATGGTGATTTGGGGAGCCTCGTTATCCCAGTTGAGTTTAAACATGGAGGACATTGTGGCTAGAGCATCTGCTAGCTGATTCTCTTCTCGCGGGAAATGCTCGAAGGTAATTTGCTCGAAATGAGGCAACAATGTCAAGACATGTTCTTTGTATGGGATAAGATTAGGATGCTTGGTATCCCACTCTCCTTTGATTTGACTGATAACCAAAGCCGAGTCCCCAAATACGATCAAAGATTTGATCCCCAAGTCTATAGCAGCCTTGAGACCAAAGATGCAGGCTTCATACTCAGCCATGTTGTTTGTGCAGCTGAAGCAAAGTCGGGCCGTGAAAGGAGTGTGACAACCTTCCAGAGAAATGAGTACTGCGCCGATACCATTTCCAAGTGCATTTGAAGCACCATCAAAGTATAGGGTCCATCGGGATCCCTTTTCGGGTCCGTCATACGGTCCGTTACCTTCAATGTTGTCCAAATTCATGATGTCCTCGTCCGGGAAATCAAATCTCATGGGTTGATAATCTTCGATAGCCTGATGAGCCAGATGGTCAGCTAGTACACTCCCTTTTATAGCCTTTTGGGTGGTGTACTGGATGTCATACTCAGTTAGAATCATTTGCCATCTAGCTATCCTTCCAGATAAAGCGGGCTTTTCGAAGATATACTTGATAGGATCCATTTTGGAAATCAACAAGGTAGTATGAGTCAACATATACTGTCTTAGTCGGCGAGCAACCCATACCAAAGTGCAGCAAGTTTTCTCGAGCAGTGAGTAGCGAGTCTCACAGTCGGTAAACTTTTTGCTAAGGTAATAAATAGCATGCTCTTTTCGACCAGACTCGTCATGCTGGCCCAAAACACACCCCATTGAGTTATCCAAGACGGTTAAATACATGATCAATGGTCTTCCTTCGACGGGTGGCATCAGAATAGGAGGTTCTAGCAAATACTCCTTGATTCTATCAAAAGCAGCTTGACAATCGTCGTTCCACTCGACTACCTGATCTTTTTTCAAGAGTTTGAAAATTGGCTCACAGGTAGAAGTCAGATGCGAGATGAATCTGGCAATATAGTTCAAGCGCCCCAAAAATCCTCTAACCTCCTTTTCAGTACGGGGAGCAGGCATCTCTTGTATTGCTTTCACTTTTGCCGGATCGACTTCAATGCCTTTGTTGCTTACAATGAATCCCAAGAGTTTACCAGACCTAACTCCAAAAGTGCATTTACTTGGATTCAGCCTGAGCTTGTATTCTTTTAACCTGGCAAACAGCTTCTCCAGATGTTCAAGGTGCTCTTCCTCTGTTTGTGACCGAGCTATCATATCGTCTACGTAAACTTCAATATCATGATGTATCATATCATGAAACAAAGCTACCATGGCGCGTTGATAAGTTGCCCCTGCGTTCTTCAGCCCGAACGGTATCACTTTGTAACAGAAAGTGCCCCATTGTGTGACGAAAGTAGTTTTCTCCATGTCCTCGGGGGCCATTTTGATCTGATTGTAGCCCGAGAACCCATCCATGAAGGAAAACACTTTGTGCTGAGCTGTATTGTCGATCAAAATGTCAATGTGAGGTAGCGGAAAATCATCTTTGGGACTGGCCCTATTCAAATCCCGGTAGTCCACACACATCCTGACTTTGCCATCTTTCTTAGGTACTGGCACAATGTTAGCGACCCATTGAGGATAGGACGTAACAGCCAGAAAGCCAGCATCGAATTGCTTCATTACTTCTGCTTTGATCTTTTCGGACATGTCAGGCCTCATTCGGCGAACTTTTTGCTTGATCGGTGGACAGTCTTCTCTTGTGGGGAGACAGTGAACCACAATATCCGTGTCTAAACCCGGCATGTCTTCATAAGACCAAGTGAAGATTTCAACATACTCATTCAACAACTGTATCAGGCGCTCCTTGACTCTTGGTTCCAGATTGGCACCCACTTGCACCTCCTTCCGGTCTTCCTCGGTCCCTAAGTTGACAGTTTCTAATGACTCTTCATGCGGTAAGATGGCCCTTTCCTCTTGTTGCAGAAGTCTGGCTAGTTCCCTGGGTACTTCACAACCTTCGTCATCTTCATACTCGGCTAGATTGACCAGATCTTCAGAGTTATTGAAAGATATAGCAGAATAGTCACCCATGGAATCCGGAGTGGATGGGTACCTGCATTGGTGAGTGTGGGTGTGTGTAAGGGATAGCCATCCTTAAACAAAAAAATGCAAAAGGAAAGGAAATGAACACAAGCAGTTTATCAAATGAAAAACGTCAAATGAATCATTAAACATGGCATATGGATATGAAAAATAATCAAAACCCTTACAAGTGGACCTACCTGCCCCGGGCAAGGCAGGAGGTGAAAAGATAGTGTACGGATTGTTTGAAAGTAAATATTACAGACCAAATAAGAAATGTTTAACAGATAAATTACTGATGAATAAAAGTGATGGGGACAAAGTCTTTTGCCTCCCAGTTGCTCAATCCTCCTTTGACAGTTGGATAAATCCACTCTTCAATGTTGCTCTCCTTGTCTTCATCCTCCAAAGTGTTGATTCCGTAGGGAGAAATTTTGACTGGCGCTCTTTCAATCTTCGACCGGCGCATAGCTTTTTGGCCTGCGGTAGTGAACCCTAATCCAAATTTGTCTGTCTTATGTGGAATGTCAGGTAACTGCCCCCATGCTGAATTCTTCCCTTCTTTTATTGCGGCCCTTGCGTCCTCTAGAGATGCCATCCTGGCCATCTGTCTCGGTGTCTCAGCTGCCAACTTTGCTACTGCTATTTCAGGAAGGACTTCTTCGAAATGTTGAAACGGTGTCTCAATGAACTCTCCTTCAACCTCCACATACCGGAAAGAATTTAAGTGGCTAATCATGTACTCTTCTTCGCCATGGACAGTGACGATCTTTCCCTTGACAGGATACTTCAACATCTGATGTAAGGAGGAGGTGTCTGCCCCAGCATGGTGTATCCAAGGTCTACCCAGCAGGCAAGAGTATGATGGACGGATGTCCATCACATAGAAAGTGGATTTAAACACCTCAGTGCCTATCTTGATGGGAATTTCAACCTCTCCATGGACCATTCTCTTCGAACTATCGAAAGCTTTGACAACAATATCACTCGGCTTCAATTCCAACCCTTCACAATCTAGTCGGTCCAAGGCCTTTTTAGGCAATACATTCAGCGACGAACCAGTGTCAACCAAGACGTGTGCGAGAGTAGTTCCTCGACACTCGACTGAAATGTGCAAAGCATCATTGTGATTCCTACCTTTAGGAGTTAGGTCGGCATCATAAAAACCTAATCCATTGTCCGCAGTCAGGATAGCCACGCAATTTTGAAATTGATCCGCAGAGGTTTCCTGGGGCACATGGGCTGCCTTCAGGAATTTTATCAGGGCTTTAGCGTGCGCTTCTGAGCAAAGTAGTAGTGCCAGCATGGAGATCTTGGAGGGGGTTTGCCCCAGCTGTTCTACTACATCGTAATCACTTCTTTTGATTATCCTCAAAATCTCATCCATTTCCTTCTTGGAGGTTTCCGGGATAACCAAGGGTTGAGCCCTCGTCCTGACGGGCTCATCTTGGATTCCCTTACCTTTGTCAACAGCGGTAGGAGAGACAGTACTAGGAACAACAACATCTTCAATCAAAGGAGTTCTAGCAGAAAGTTTTATTGGTGCAGGGACGACCTTATCAGCTGATGAGGGTCCAAAGATTGCCCTTGGAGGGGCAATCTCCGGAGAAAATATTCTCCCGCTCCTGGTGATTTTGCTAGTGCCCGCAATGTTACTAATGCTGGCTTCTTCATCATCCGAACTTTCTTCAATTATTTCGATTTGTTTGATACCATGGTAATAGACGTCACCGCCATAGTTCCAAGGTATCGACTTCTCAGAAACATAGGGAACAGGCCCTGGCATTGTTATCTTCAAAGGAACAGATTTCGTAGCTGGTGTAATCTTAACAGGCTTTTTGACGGCCTTGGAAAGATTGGCGTGAATGGTTATGATTGAGACATCTTCAATATGAACTGGAACAGTAGAAACCTTTTCAAACAAAATTTGTCGACTATCCATAAGTCCTTGGATGCCTTTCTTCAGTAACGGACAATCAAACAGCAGAGAATAACAACAATAGCAGTCTTCTTTACATCCCGGGAAGATCCCGGCCCTCAACAGGTTCAACTTAATGGTTAGCAGTGGAGTAGTCAGATCACTGACATCAGCAACATACAAATCTTCTTCAATGGCATTGACATTTCGGCCGTGCTTCGGCATGGGTGCAGATATCACATTAGGCTTCTCTGGAGCGTCAAACTCCACCTCCTTCGCCTCTATCAGGTCTTGGATTTTATGCTTGAGTGCCCAGCAATCATTGGTGTCGTGCCCGACACTGTCAGAATGGTAGGAGCATTTAGCATTAGCATGATAATACGGAGAGGACGTATTCACATTCTTTGGCGCTTCCTTGATGGTGGCAAGATTCAACTTCAACAGATGGGAAAGCACTTGCGCTGGAGTCATATTAATACGGGTGAACTGCCGTTGTGGCCGTTCCACTCGTTGTTGATTTGGTCTAGACTGGTTATAGTGAGGCTGCTCACTTGGAGTGTTTTGAATCATTACGGCCCCCACAGTTGGCCGGCGCTCCGTCTTCCCTGCTCTTCTCTGAGAATATACCATAGCTGTTTCCTTCTTAAAAGGCTTCTTCTCAACACTTGCAGCAACACCCTTCTGAATCTTTCCTGACTTGATGCCAGCTTCTATTCTTTCGCCTGTTAAGATCAAATCGGTAAACCCCGCGGAAGAGTTACCAATCAGATGATTGAAAAATGGCCCAGATAGAGTCCCTAGAAACATATCAACAAGCTCACGATCGGTTAAAGGAGGCTGCACCCTGCCAGCCAAATCCCTCCATTTTTGTGCGTATTCTTTGAATCCCTCGCCTGTTCCTAGCGACATACCCTGAAGTTGGGTACGAGTAGGAGCAAGGTCATAATTATACTGGTATTATTTGTAGAAAGCGGTGGCCAAATCTTCCCAATTTCTGACACTGGTTCCTTCTAGCTGATAAAACCACTCCAACTGAGCTCCCGAAAGGCTGTCTTGAAAGAAATGAATCCAAAGGTTTTTATCTGCCGTATAGGGTTGAATCTTTCTCACGTAGGACCTGAGATGCATTTTTGGACAGGACAACCCATCATACCTCACAAACACTGGCACTTTGAATTTTGGGGGAATCACGATCCTGACAACCAAACCCAAGTCTTCAAAATCCAAACCCGGTAATCTTTGTAATTCCATGGCGGCCAATCTGTCTTCTAAACCCTTGTATTTATCATCAGCTGGAGGGTATTGCTGGTCAGAATAATCTTCATCCTCTTCAACCTCTTCTTCTTCCGCATCAGACTCGGAAGGTACCGCAGCCCCACCTCCTTTGCTGGTTCCTTCATCAGAAATAGGAGGAAATTCAAGCTCTCTCCGAGCTTCTCCGTCAAATCTTCTACCCAAAGTAGCCACCCCGAGTCTCTTTTTCTTCTTCTTTACTGGGTCTTTGTTCCCCAATTGAGTTTTGATATCCTCCTGACCCTTAGCCAAGGTCATCAGGAGTTGCTGGAACTGTGCATTTTGAGCTTGCAGGTCTTTGACTGTTTGCTCGAGATCCATCCTACTGAAATAAACAACAGACAGATAAGGAAACCTGGAGTGAGACCTGCTTATGCACATGATGAATGGTATGCTTATGTATGCAATGCATTCAAGGATTTAGGAAAATCAAAATTGTTTCAGACAAAGAAGAACGCACGTCATATTAATAAGAAGAAATTTGTTAGTACATAAATGCCCCATGGGCCAAATATTACAAAATAACTTCTCAAGGCAAAAAGACATTGCGCATCCTCTTTGGTGCGATATAGGTGTTGAGGGCCTCTTGCTCATGGAGTCGGCGGGTAAGCTCTAGAACCTTCTTCTCACTGGCGTAGAATCTAGCTTCAAAAGTATTCCGTTCCTCCTTGAGCTGAATCCAACTTTTCTGCATTTCCTCCCACGATGTAGGCATGTCTGGATGTAGGATGGTGTAGGGAACCTCTCCTTCATTGACGGGCTCTTTAATCACTGAGAGTACATGAGGATAAGGCATCATTAGACTTTGGGCTCGGGCTCGTACCCACTTGAGATAGGGCTCAAGAGGGATGGAGTTCTTGTGTCCCAGAGTCTTGCTATCAACCTTGTTGGGTCTTCCCCAAGCTCTGATGAATCTTTGGCGAAGTCCTTGCGCATCGTTGTCGAAGTCAAAAACTAGGTCAGGAATCAACATATCATGAGGGCCATCCCTCCGTGCATATCCAAATTGCCTTAAAGCCAGGCAAGGGTTGTAGGTGATACCTCCTCTAATTCCAAGTAAAGGAACATTAGGAAATTCTCCACAACGATCAACAATGATGACATTTTCTCTGGACCGAGAACACCAATGCACATCAGAATAAGTAAGAGTCATCAACCGTTGGGACCACCTTGAACCTTGGTCATTCTTCAAGACAGATTGTGGAAGGTGCGAAATAAACCACCTTGCAAGGAGAGGAGTACAGCACATGAGAACACCCCTCTTTCTCATTGTTCGTGTGTAAAATGAGTGAAGGATGTCCCCGAGCAATGTTGGTATTGGATTTCTGGACAAGAAGATTTTGACGGTGTTGACATCTATCAATTGGTCAGGATTTGGGAACAAGACCAACCCATAGATAAGGAGTGCCACAATCTCTTCAAAGGCTTGTAGGTCCAATGAGTTCCAACATTCTTGTGCCTTCTCAAACAAGAATTTTGCTAAGAATCCCTTGACGCCGCTTCTGGTTTCCCAATGCCCCTTGATGTCGGATGGTTGTAGATGTAATGCTCGAGCAACATCTTTCGGCTTTGGTTCCTTTTCCGTACCGTTGAAGGGTAGTTGATTAAGGATAGGAATTCTCAGGAGTTGAGAAAACTCCTCCAAAGTGGGTACCAACTGATAATCAGGGAAAGTGAAATAGTGGTGAAGAGGGTCAAAGAACTGGAATAGCACTTTCATCATGTCTTCTTCAATGTTGGTGTTGACTAGGCTGAGCAGTCTACCATGTCTTTCACTGAAGGATGAATTTTCCGGAATTCTTGAGGTGAGCTCCTTGAGTTGAGGAGAGATTCTCACTAGGTTAACTTGAATGGTATTTCTGCGAGGAATTTCCATGTCCTGTAAAACAAGAACAAAGATGAAGATCCAAAACCCTTGAAATGGTTAGTGAATGCATATGATGTTTTATGATATTTATGATGTTTATGATGTATGTACAAAACATATGTACAAGTAAATCACACCAAACCCTAGTTTCAGGCTTGCATGGGGTTTCATAGGTAAGTACCCTCTTGAGTGTAGTTGGCTTAAAAACCTGTCCTATAAATAGTAACCGGGTTCTAAGGAGCTCAATATCATTGGATTGTTTTCATTGTTCATTGTTTTGGTTTAGCCACTTAACTAGCGACCAAAATATTCCAAGAAAACAACCCTCAATGAGTGTAGTATCGAGTATCTACCAACTTCGGACTGCACCAAAGCCGGTCATCTCACTACCCCTAATAAAAGGCCAAGATGGTCAAGTAAGGTTCTAGGTCATTAGTGCTTAGTGACATCACTCAGCGGCCCCGTACTCTCTTTGATTGAACTCAAGGGTTACCGATACTCATAAATATGTCGCACTAATATAGCTATTGCTTCGACCGTGTCGGTATACCCCGCACAGTTTCCACAAAGTATTGCTATCTATGAATGTTTCCCAAAATCCGGGTGTAGGATTGTAAACCCAAACAATAGAGCCAAGATATAAAGCAAACAATTCAAACAATTTGTCATGTAAGAGGGTGATCTAAGCCCTAAGGTTACTCCACTTTTAATATTTTTCCCAGCAGAGTCGCCAGTTCTGTGATACGGTGGGAGAACTGACTATGGGTTTCGCGTTTGTTTTCGCAAATGTTTCGGTTGAGCAAGAGTCGCCACCGACTTTTTATTTTATCCTAAGGAAAGGTTTAAAAAGCACAGCAAAAACCTTTGAGATTTTTCTTGGGTTCGGGGAGTAGATTATAGAAAGGGAAGGTATTAGCACCCTTTCTATCCATGGTTATCCATGGGCTCTTAGGTACTTGCTTAGATCAACTTGCCTTGGTTTTCAATTGTTTGAAATGGTGCTCGGTGTGTGGTTTTTGAAAATGTTTGGAAAAGATGCCTTGTATAGGCTACCCTTGTAACAATTCTTTACTCGAATGTTTTACAAAAGGTGTTTTGTCTTTTGAAAAGATGTTTCAAGGTTTTTTGAAAGTTTGTTTTGAAAGTGTTTGTGAAGTGTGGTTTGAAAATAGGCAAGTGTTTTCTTTGCAAATTGACAAGTACCTAAGAGTTATCTACCCTAAAGTTTTCTCAAAGATTCTTGTTATGTTTTAAACCTTTTGACAATTTTGTTCCACCATTGCATTTGGTGGACAATCTTGCATTAGGAGGTTTAAGGGACGGGCGCGGGTCATCGTTTAGACCATAATTACAATAGTGTTAAATGTCATTGGGCAATTTTTCTTTGAAAGGGACTTGATCATTTTAGGCAACTTTTCGAAAGCGTCATTGAAGGACTTATGATCATTTGATTGTTTGTTTTACCCAAAGAAACCTAACATGCAATATGGCCCAATTATTTGAAGGCAACAAAGTGGAATACCCTAGGGGTGCAAGTGTGAGATGTGTTGTCCATTTCATGCTTGATTATCTTGAAATTAGGTCAAAACTATTTTGTTCGTTTTATTCGCATACAAACCCTAATTCTAGCATGGCATATTTAAAAAGCGTTAAAGCGTGAAAAATAAAATTCCTACACTATTACAACACAATAATATGGGGAAGGGGGGTACAAATGTTCAAATGGGGGATATTTAGACAAGAAACTAAATCTAGCTATTACATCAATTTTGGAATATTTACAAGATATTTAATTTGCACAAATTAAATAGAAATGAAACAAATATGCAAGAATGCAAAACAAGTTTTTTATATGCATGAAAAAGGTATTTTTATATGTCCAAATAAATAAAAATAAAAGAGTATGATTTTTGGAGTATTTTCATATTTAGGGCAAAACCCTAATTTACAAAATAAAATGCATTATTTATTCAATATATACAATATTTATTATTTACATACAAAAATAAAATAAAAATGAAGTATATTTGTGAAAAAATGTATTTTTAGTGTTAAATATTAATAAAATAAAAATATGTATATTTTTGGTATTTTATTCTAAGTGTATTAATATATATATATATATATATATATATATATATATATATATATATATATATATATATATATATATATATATATATATATATATATATATATATATATATATATATATATATATATATATATATATATATATATATATCTTTATTATTTACTAAATAAATATTATATATATGGAAATAATAATAATTAATATTTATGAAAAATGTATATTTTAGATAAAATATCTTAAGAAGATAAAACAAAATAAAAATGAAAATAAAACGGTGTTTACATTATTTTCCCTATTTATTCTAAATAATATATTATATGCTTATTTGTATACAATAATCAAATAAATACCTAAAAAATATAAAAATGGTGCAAAAAATATTTTTTATGTTTTTAATATGATAAGAAAAAAATAAATGAGTCAAAATGAAAAAAGAAAAATCAAAAAATCATAAAAACAAACAAAATGGGCTTGGGGGTATGAAAGTGGAAATAGGGTGTGAAAAGAAAAGACCACACAGGCCCAGCCCATGTGGCTTCTTCTTCAACCTTCAGACAAAAATGTTCCAAAACGCGCGCGCCTGTACTCAAGTTCAAACGTCCTGATTCTTTGAGCTTTTGCACAAACTTTCAACACAAAAAATGTTAAGCATTGAATCACGATTCCAAATATATAAAGAACACCTCCTAACTCTCAGAAATGAGAGAGAATTTTGACATTCCCAAATCCTGACCTAAGTTTTCTGCCATTTTCAAACCTTAAATTCTCACAGCTCAAGCAAAAGAAATGAAAAGTAAAAGCATGTACAGGTTCAGTGGCATGAGTAGAACATTTCTTATTCACAAACCTAGAGCTAATGATGCATATACTAAGAGTTAGAAGTTCACCAAAATACCTGTTCAGTTGAAGTTCTATCTGGCAATGGGGAAGCTTTCAGTGCAAGGTGATGGTTGGTATAGCTTCCTTGAGGTGTGGTGATGTTGTTCCAATGTTTACTTTGCCTTGAGACACTTTGAATCGAGCTGTGGAACTTCAACTGCAAAATGAGAAAGTGAAAATGGTGGAACTTGTTAGAAGAATTACAAGTCGTGTTTCAGGTCTTGGTTAGCTTGCATTGATGCTAGGGAATGTGTTTGATAAGCTTTGGTCAAGAAATCATGCAAGGAATGAGAGATGGTGTTCAATCTGCAGGCCTTGCCCTGTTTCTGCAGTTTGAGAGTGATTATGGCAATGGAGAGGTATTGGAGGTCTTAGGGTCGTGTGCTAGTTCAGTTGGGATGTCTTGAATGTGTTTCAAAAGTTTGCTTAAGGGTTTGCAAGCTGATATCAAAGTTGTGTTGAACAATGCAATGTTTCTTAGCACTTAAGCAAAAAAGGTCAAGTTGGTGTTTAGGCAGCTAGAGGCCCCCATAACATGCTGCATAACTCAGTCTTGATCAGTGTGATTAATCCCTAAACTTGTGCCAAAGAGATCTTAACTGTACTTCTTGGATTTTCAATTGGACATAAAGCTTGCTTTTTCAAAAATGGATAAAGTGCTTTATCTATTTTAGGATTAATCTACTATGCAATGCTTGAATCCATAGAACATGGTCTTGGCACAAGGAGTTTGCATTAAATTTATGAGTGTTGGATGGTTTAAGGACCTGTAATCAAGATATGCAAGCTGAGATTGAAAATGCCTAGTGTTATGAACATGTAAATTGACCAATTCAAAAGTGAGTTTTTGCCAAATTGTGAAATTCGAATCTCTCAAGTTATAAGGTTGTTTGATGAGTTCTTGGACATTTTGGAAAGCTTGGAATGTGTACTACAATCCATCTTTGAAATACAAATTTAAATTCCAAGTGGAAGTGTATGGAAAATGGCCTTGAAGTTGGGTAGAAAACCTTGTCAAAATAGGTTAAAATTTAACTAAGTTAAGAATGGTTTAGTACCCTTATTCAAAAAATTGTAACTTGAGATACAAGCCTCATTTGGGAAAACTTTGTGAATCAAAGTTGTAGATTATGCAACAAGATACAACTTTCATGTTTTGACTTTTGTTTGAATCCAAATAGATCTTGGTGAGAAAGTGGGGCAAAGTTGGGAAAAAATTAGGGTTTTTCATAACTTGGAAAAATTCTAAGTTATGAAAAATTCTCATTTCTAACCCTAATTTGCATTTTTTGATTTCTTGGTGAACAAGTTTCATGATTTGGCATGTTTTGATGAAGAATGAATCTTGACTCTTGATTTTGACCAAAAAGTCAAAGTTTGACTTTTCAGTATACAGTCAAAATTGATCAATTGACTGGGAAATTCAACTGTCAATCTTGTATACTTGGGATCTTTTGAGTTTGTTGAGCATGTCAAGATAATTCCATGGGGTCCTTGAGTCCATATGTGAACTTGGTTTTCCATTGGCTAGGTCAAACAGTCAAAAATTGCCTTTGTGCAGTCAAAACCCTAAAAATGACCATTTTGCCCTTTTGGTGATCTGGTCAAGTTTCTTGGGGAATTGTGATCCAAACTTGATCAAATGGTTCATAGGAGTTCATAATGTTGATGTGGGTCAATTTTCATGAGGTTTGACTGTCAATTGGCCACAGTTGACTTTTTCCCCAATACAGTTGATTTCTAGGTCAACTGTCTAATTGACTGGGCAAAACTTGGAATCAAGACTTGAAACTTGATGAGGATAAACTTGGGAGTCCAATATGAAGCAAGAAAGTCATCTTAGGCATTTTGGGTCAAAACATCTTTGTGCAAACACAAACCCTAATTTGGGTCAATAGTGCAAGGAGAAGTCTTGAGCAGATGAAACCCTAATTGGATCTTGAGCTTCAAGGGCTTTGTGGTGAGAAATCAATGAGAAATGGGAGGGCAAATTTTGGGGTACAACAGTTGCCCCTGTTCAATCTTCTTGAATCCGAAGAGTTAGATTGGCAAGCTTGCCTTTCGTGACTCGAGGGTAAAAGGAGATTGGACACTAGAGTGCCCGGAAATTTGCACTCGTCAAAGCAATGGATGCGGGAATGGGCTTAGAGATGCCATTTGGAGATGGGCTTAGAGATGCCATCTTGAGGGGTGACAGCAACTTGTCGGTCACCCCTCAAGATGCCATCTTGAGGTGTGCCATCTTGAGGGGTGACATCAAGAGCGCGAGGGTCTTAATGGTTTCGTCTTGTTGCAACAAATTCATCCATACAGGTCTTGAGGTCTAATTTTACAGTATACGCAAAGCCCTAATTCTCAAGCTTTGAAACCCTAGATATCTCCCATGGTGGATTTCGATTCAGGAAGTTTTAGCATAATTAAACTATATCAAAAGCTTCAGGAAGATGTCAGCAATATAAATCAATAAGCAAAACATGTCAATGATGCATAAAAATTGGATTTCGATTATGGGAATATTTGGTCAAACCGTGACTCTGTTTTACCGTTTCCTTGGGTATGAGAGCTTGTGCTTGATGGAAATAGCTTCCTGGAGACTCAGGCAATATGTCTGAATCACTTTTAGGGCTTTGAATTGTACTGCAAATAGGATTTCAGTTTCACAATGTTCTTGAGTTTTTTTTTCAATTTGGTTATATGGTTTCAGCAGCAACTATGCGTCTCTAGCTTTAGGGTTAGCTCTTGCATTTGTATTGGAACAGAATTAGGTCAAAACCTTGGCCCAAAAGTCCATGAATTTAAGTTTTTAATCATATAATTTCCAATCTTTTTTCAATGAAAACCTTGCCAATTTGGCAGATCTTGTCCCCTTGAGTGATGCACGAGATCTTTAGCATGTGTGGAGTGTATTTGCTTCATAAAAAGATTTGACAACCATGCTTTGATATTTTTCTACAATTAAAACCAATTAAATGAATTAATAATAATAAAAATTCAATTAATTAATTAAAAATAAGAAAATAAATCATTTTAACCTAAATGGGTCGTGCATAGGCTTTGGGTAAAGTTTCAAGAAGTAATTTGAGGCCCATTAGCAAAATTGAAGTGTTTTAGGCAAAGTTGACTTTTGAAAGTTCCCAAAAATTTCCCAACTTCTCCAATGCATATCTTGCTCAATTTTGACGCTATGAACATGTTCTTGGACATTTTGGAAAGGTCTTGAAGTCCTCTAACCAATGCCTTTGTTCCCATGTCATTTTGATTCACCAATCTCAAGTTATGGTCTTTGACTTAAAGTGCCTTTTTGTTGACTTTTGAAAATGACCTATAATGTAGAAATTGATAACTTTTTGTGAGAGCATTTCTTGGACTTGGAATGTGAAGATGAGTTGTAGGGAATGTCATCCTCTTCAAAATGAGCATTGGATGGGATTTTTCTGATGAACCATGAAAAAGTTATGCCTTGATCAAGTTACAGTTGACTTTTCAGCTGTCCAAAAATAGAAACTTTTGCATCTTGAGGCTTTTTGAGCCATGCTTGAGAAATAATTATCAAGAATTGATCAAATGATGATTGTGGCTTCAAAATAAGATGTTGACCAAAATTTTTGACTTTTGATTGTCAAATGACCATTTTACCCCTGCAGTTGACTGTGAAGCATTTAGAGTTTTTGACTGTGCAAGTTGATGCTGTGAGTCTTGAAACTTGACATATGGATGCTTGACAATGTATATAGGCATATGGGACTTGATTGGACCCTTGAAAACCTCAATTTCTTTGCAATAACCAAAACCCTAATTTTGACTGTGTTAGGAGGCAATTGGACTGTGCAACCCTTAGGAGATTTTGAACCATTTAGAGATTGATCTTGGCAAATTTGAAGAATATGGGAGGGAAAATTTTGGGGTACAACACATATGCTTTTATTTTCTCCCTTTTTACTATTTTGTTTTCAAAAACGTCTAATATTTTTGATAAGCATGATCATATAAACTTCGTGGCCCTTACACGGATATGGTAATTTAAGTCATGGTTAGTTGATCGCTTGAAATATGGATAACAAACACCACTACTACTGTGCAAAGGGCATGTTTGTTTCTCTGTTTGGTGGACTTCTCTTTCACTCTATTAGGAATTTTGCCTTGCAGTTTTGTTTCATAGCTTCGGGCTGTTGGTAATGATCATAGGTCAGGGTAATATCAAGGTTACGGCAGGTCAGTAGGACCGGTGAACCTGGTTGGAGATACTGCTTCCCCATAATGGCTTTTATTACGTTTCTTTGCTGCACTCTCATGTGTCATCTTGATTGATTGTTTTAGCATTGTCTGCATATAGGATTTTGTTTATAGCCGAATGTCAGTCTCGATGCGTTGAATGTTTTTGCCTTAAAAAAATTTCATACAAAATCACTCTTCATTTGTTTTTTGGGCATTTTGATACCAGTTGTGCCAATTCTTCTGCATGGCCAAGAATTTGGAGGAAGGAGTTTAGCTAAAAAATAGTGACTGTAGTGGTATGCTTTTGAGTAGAACCCCGTTGACGATGTACAAACATTGTTTTAATCCCCAAACACCGGAGATATAAGGGAGTTAGACCCTCGTTAACCGCTCTGAGCCTTCGAAGTAGGAGTTTCTTTTCTATTCAAAAAAAAAAATAAATAACAACAACTTTTTTTACCAGGGGCAGGGTAGATGTTCAGTTGATTTGACCAAGCATTCAAATTTCAGAAGGAATGTCCCATTTGAGGATCATCATATTTTATCTTTCGCATCATGAGATCAGGGAAAATGTCAAAACCATGATTTTCATTTCCTCACAAAATCTTGAGGTCGAGATCGAATCGATACAATAATGGCTATCCCTCGCCGACCAAGGAATGAGACATTTGTTTTCTTCAAAAAAAAAAGAGAAAGAAAGAAAAAGTTCAAAGGCCTAAAGTCACATTGACTTGTTCAAAGTGGAAAACATGAATAAGAAAGAAACAAAAAGCTCCGCTAAGTCGAAACTTGAAAATAAGTCGCTTAGGCAAAAGTTAGGACATCCCGCTGGACTTCCAAAATTGAAATTCAAAAGATTTTGTCCAGGAAAAAGTTAGGGAAAAGAGAGCCTAAAAGGCCGAAAAGAAAATTGTTCAATAAAATTTTCATTAAAAAAAGAAGAAATAAAAAGAACAATGATATCAAAAACAAAAGCATCAAAAGTGACAATCATGTTGGAGTATTTGTCGTGATCACTCAACCATTATAAATCCTTTTGAAAAAAGAATGCTTGTGATAAGACAACTGAACTTAAGACAGGAGAATATCACGAAGGGGGTGGGCACCAAATAACTTGAGCCTTGAAAACTTTTTTCAAAAGAACCTCGAACCAGGCCATGTTACAACCTCTAAAAGTCCTAACTGAAACTAGGGTTTAACTCGAAAGCATACTACAACAGGATAACATTTCCTAAACTCCCCAAATATGTGTTGCATAGCCATGTTGGTATCTTATCACCCACATCTTGATTCGTTTTTCAAAAAGGGGAAGAAAAGTTTTAAAACTTTTTTGCACTCTAGCCAGTGACTCATTCACAACAGAGATGCGACATTTTGTTAAGATTTTCAACTTCAAGGCTTAAATAATCATCGCATCAGGTCTGTCATTCCCAAAATAAACATTTTTCTATATGCAAAACAGCTGTTTGACATCAAAAAGAGTTTACACATTGAACACCTGTAAAGAGCTTAATGATTGTCAAGAGGGGAATGTTTGGCTTTCTTCTATTTTGACAGAGCCCATGTATGTTTAGGACTCTGCTTATCCCCTGTGAAGTTTCTTATCCCCAGTAAAGTTTCGCTTATGCAACAAAGGTTTGTTGCTTCAGGGATTTTCTTTCAAAATAAAAAAATAAAAAAACAAAAAAAAACCTCATTCTAAGACTTCAAGATTGGATATGTCGCTCATCCCCAATGGAGTTGTTAAGCAGGAACCCACATTCTGAAGAAGTTTCAACTCCCCAATGGAATTGCCAATAGAGATCCCTCTCTTTAACCTCTCATTTCCCAGCTAATCTGTTGACCGGGGCATCCTTATGTTAAAGATCTTCTTTTATTCCCCAATAAGGTCGTTACTGTGTGACTATCTGCAGGATTCATCCATTGGTTGCATTCCAATAGAATATATCTCCAACAAAAAAATATCTTCAACAGAGTTCTATCTCCCTGGTGAAGTCCCACTTCTTCAGCAGAGCTTTGTTCCCCCAGCAGGGGTGTTCACCCTTCACGTCGGGTTTGTTGTTTTGGTGTCGTCCTCAACACGGCCGTGTGCTGTCTTTTCCAGAGATTACAGTCTTACCCTGATCCTCTATCTCAAATGTTCGATCTTCAGATAAGCGTCCTTCTCTAGAAGCTACAGTGTCGACCTGATCTTCCCTAGGAATTCGCGATTTATTTTTGCATTTTCTCTCAAGTTTTTGTGGCCCATTTCTACTGGTTGCCCTTTTGTTTTTCTCTGCAAAGCTTCATCTCTTCGAGGTTCCCCCTCCGGCGGTTCCCCGTATTTTCTCCTCTCCTTTGGATTTTGCAATTTATTTTTTGCAAGTCTTGTCAGATGCTGACTCCTTATTTTTGGCTTCTCAATTGGCCATTCCCTAGTGGAACTTTTAAACATGCATCATTACATTGCATCTACCAAAACGCGTAGCATTTCCATTATATGGAACATTGCGCTATATAAAAAGAATTCAAACATGCATCGGAACATAAGCCATTATTATTTCCATCATCCTCAGTGATTTGCTAATACTTCAGATTTAATCCCCAGCGAGGTCTTCGTCCTCATTATGCACCCCATACCAATACCCTTCTGACGTCAATATTTTGTTTGAGTGTCTACTTTTGATTATAGTTCAGTTTCGGCCTGGCGCGGTATTCTCGGGTTTAGTCTTCACTACCTTCTCCAGTTCATTCCAATGTCTATTGATGCACCTTTCAAATACCAGTTTCGTCCTGATATTCGCTTTCAGCAGGTTTTTAGGTGTACGCCCTAATCTCATTGCTTTGGGTTGAGCTCAGAGTTTCGTCTCCTCACCTTGTGCATGAAATCCAGTTTCGTCCTGGTATTCATCTAGTCTAGTTTCACCTAACTAGTTGTTGAGTCGAGTTTCGTCTCATTTTTGCTTTCCTACCTTGGACTCTTTGACGGTGTTCGTTTACCGAGTGCAGTGTTCGTGCTGCGTCCCTGGTTTGAAATCAGCCTCCTTTGTTCCTTGGATTCTCCTATCAGTTTTCGTCACTGTTTATCCATTGATTGAGACCAATAGGTGCTTTGAGAAACATGCACTCTCATCACTTTTCTATGGGTCGAGTTTCGCCTCGTTACCCATGCGTGAAATCCAGTTTCGTCCTGGTACTCATCTAGTTTAGTTTCGCCTAACTGGTTATCGAGTCGAGTTTCGTCTCACTTTTGTTCCTCTTTTCTAGGATTCTTTCAGTTCCTTCATACTATCTATCTTAGTTGAGATTAGCAAGTTCTCCTAGAATCACGCACTCTAGCCACTTTGCTTTAGGCCGAGCTCAGAGTTTCGTCTCCTCACCCGCGTACATTTGCTGTTGCAGAGCTTAGTTGCGCCTATACTCTTTTGGTTGATTTTTGTCTCACCCCTTCCTTTTGAAGCCCAGTTTTTCCCTGGCACGTTTATTCGGAAGGCTAGTTGCGCCTACTCTTCTCTTGTTTTCGTTCTGTCTAAACCTATATTGCAGCTTCATTCTGACGCATGTCTTGGGAGTTGTTGTTTCCGTTCCTTTCAAGAGTGTAAATTTTCTGGTTCTTTCGTATTCAAACATCTTCAACCCTGAATGCTCAAAAGTTATCACTTTTCTCACTTATCATGTTGAAGATATTTGAATAGGGGCAGCTGTTGCACCCCAAAATTTACCCTCTTGATTTTGGTTTATGTTTCATCATGAATATCATATTGCATTGCATTCATACATTGTGATGGGATCAAAGTACTTTGGTTATCAAGTCTTCCTCAAGCTTTGAAGGCTGATTGCATTGGCAAGTTGCTCAAGAAATATCTTACCATCCAAACCTCTAGATCTTTCAAACCCAAAGGTTATGGCATATCTCAAGATATTTTATCCATCTCTTTGGATCACCAGAGGATTGAAGTTTGTGGTTGATCACAAGGAGAATCACTCTTTGGATTCACCAGTCAAATTAGGGTTTTGTTTGAGTAAGGCTATTGGACAATGTACAAGTCTTGATTTAGGGTGCTATAACATCTCTTTGGTATCTAAAAAATCTTTGCACAAGGAATTGGTCATGATGCCCAAAGGATTTGAAGTTTTGAGGAAGATTCATCAGTCTCCTAATATGTTGAACAAAACTAGGGTTTGGGATTTCATCAAGATTTCGTGAGAATTTTGAAGTGAAACTTTGCACATTGCCTGTATATGTTTGGAAGATCATGTGTTTGAAGTTTTGATCATCAATTTTGAAGGGAAGTGGACCAATTAATTCATAGGGGCAAAATGAAATCAGTCAAAGTCAAAGTTGACCAAGTGAATTTTCGGCCAACCATAAATTCAAGGATGTAATTTTCATATTTCAAGTCCATTTTGGTCATTGGATCAAAGAGATTGAGGTTTGGGTTGAAACTTGTTCTTGGAGAAACCCTAAAAGTTACTAATTTTGGAAAATAAGGACTTAATTTCAAAAAAATATATTTTATTCACCCTTGATCAAGAAGATGCAAATAAAATATGCTTGGAAATCTAAGAGAATGATATTTCACCTCCTTTTGGTCTCATGTCCAAATTGGCAAGGAATCAAGAGTTATGGTCTTTTGAAGTCACCAAAATTATAGGCCATTTTCTAAAATTACTGAATTTCAAGCCCAATTTTGAGGACCTTAATGGATTAATTTGCAAAAACTCAAAACTAATGGATTGTAGATATTTTCAAGACCTTTCCAAATTATGCTTATTTGTGCCAAAACTCAAAAGTATGAGCAAGTTGTGGACTTTGAAATTTTGAGGCTTTTCATTGAATTCACGCATGCCATGCAAATTGCAAATTGTTGATAACTTGATTTATGGCCTTTTGTTTCACTTCAAACTTGGCCCATGACCAACATTCAATGTACCAAGGCCCACCATGCCAAATCTTGAGTTGCACATGGGCAAATGCAAAGGGAATTCGTGATTTTGCAAAAATGGCATGAAGTTGCCTAATCACCAACAGTAGCTTAATACAACGAGTTAAGTCTTAATTTTATTGCTAATCTCTTCCTGAAGTAAAATGGACTAAAATGCACGTAAAAAGAAAGCCCACACACGAGAGGTTGAGAGGCTGCATGTGCATACTTGATTTTAGCCAAAAGAAGATTTCATTCATTCCAAGAGCTTTCAGCGCGAAAAACCTATCCTACCCTCCTCTTGATGATCTATATATTGAAAAGCAAGCCTTAGTGAGCAGGGTTCGTGCTTCATTTCATCAATCCAAGTCATAAACTCCATAGCTTGTTGCTTTGTGTTTTTCTTCGATTCTTCCATCTCCCTTGCGTGTTTTGGTCAATTCTTCTTGCATTCTCTTCTCCAAGTGATAAGGATTGTAGATTGAGGCTTGGTTTGAAACTGGAGCGAAGGAGACAGTAGATCCATTTTTTCTCAGAGGTTTGAATTCTCAACTTTGAATTCTGATTTCTAGCCGTGCATTGTGAGATTTAAGTTCATAATCATGTTGTTTGAAGTCCATTAAGTGTTTTTGAAGCTTCAGAGTTTTTAATTGGATGAGATATGCATGATTGATGCATCTGAATTTTTCTGTTCATGTGAGTTTTTGACATTTTTGCACGATCTGTTCTTGATCCATGGTTCATTATTTGTTTTGATTCAAATTGCAATGTGAAGTATGAAATACTAGCTTGAATTTGCACGAAATTTCATGGAAAATGGTGTAGTATTGAGCATGTTATGTTGACTGGAAAATGAGAGGATGAACTGGATCAGGCGCGCGTTTTTTCTCTAGCCAGAGGTTGAAGATGATTACGTGGCCTCCTCTGGTTGGCTGGCTTATTTCTTTAATTCATTTGAATTTTGTTTTATAATTTTATTTCTATAATTTTATTTCTTACTCAAAAATGATTGAAAAATTCTGAAAAAATTATCACAAATTCAAAATAATATTTCTGACTTTGTGTATTTTTTTTGATAATTTTTGAAAATGTTTTGATTGGTTCAAAAATTCATAGGTTTACTTAATTAATTGATCAAAGTTTATTTTAATTTTAATAGTTCCTTTGATCCAAAAAATTCCACAAAAATATTCTAGACTCATAAAATAATGTAAAATTTGATTCTGAAATTGGTCTAGCATATTTTCCATTTTTTATTATAATTTTAATTTGAGAGGTTTATTCTGAATTTTTGCTTTGTAATTTTTATTTTAATACTTTCTTTGATGCAAAAATTCTCAAAAAATCATGTAATTTTGTTTTTAATCATAGAATCTGAACATATTTTTATTTTGACCTTTTTGTGATTTTTGGCTAGGGTTGGCATTTTGCCATTTAAATAATAGTTTAACTGTTAATTGTTTGTTTTTTATTTTTAATATTTTCCTTTAATTCAAAAAATTCACAAAAATTCAGGGATGTGTGTTTTTAGATCTAATATTTGAATATAATTTTGGTTGGCCATTTTTCTGATTTTTGATTTAAATATTATTTTGATATGTGAATATTTGTTAATTGCATAATTGTTTGAATTTAATTTAATTTTTTGACTTTTCCTAATTCAAAAAATATGAAAAATATATTTTCTGACATTTAGGGTTTCTTGATGTTTTGTGTGACCTTGGTTTAAGTTGTTTGAATTTTGATCCTATTTAATTAATATTTAGGATTAAAAGTCAAAATCTAGGGTTTTGTTGCTTATGGTGCAAGTTTCATGTTCAAAACCCTTGTGCCTTGGACTTTTATTGGAATTCAGGTCTTGATTATGGTTCATAAATGTGTTGGGGATTTGAAAACCATTTTTCTTGAATTATTTTACCTGGTTTGACATTTTTCCACAAATAATTTTGAAAACTTGTCTAGTTTGGTAGTTTTACCAACTAGTCTTGAACTTTAGACTTCACTTGGTCTTCTCCTCAATCATTCATGAATTTAGGGCTTGCATTCTGACTTCTATACCTTTCAAGGATGCTAATACGTTTTTGGTTTGAATTATGGACCATTATTTCCATTTTTGATGTAATTTTGAAGTGAAGGTACCCAATTATGTTTGCATGTCTTGTTGCAATTTGTTTGATGGCCAATGAACTTGAGTGAGGCCTATAATTGGGAACCTAATGATCATGTTGATTCTGATTGTCCATGTTAGCTCAATCTATTTCACTTAGAAGCCTCATGTTTGAATGTTTTGAACCTTCTAATGCTTTATGTAGGTTTCATCTCCTATTGTGTTCATGAAGTTGTGATGGAATTAATTGTGCATGATTAAAATGTTTTTACTACTGACCTTCATGGTCTTTTTTCATATTATTCTCAAGCTCTTATGATCCTTGATTGATATTCAATTGTCAATTCAACATGGTGATAGAAAGGAGCAACATTCATCTGATTCTTTTGACCTAATCTGTGCATATGTTTGCTTCCTCTTGCCTATCATGTCTAATGTTTGATAATTTCCACTATGTTGTTCTCACTTATTCACCTTATGGAATACTAACTTGGTTGTTGAATATGCGAGGTACTTTGAGAAAGTTGCCACTTTTGGCCTGAGGCTTTTGTGTTTCACTTTACTTGTGGAACACAATTTATTACATTGGCATTATTTTTGTGTTTGGCATGCTTGATGGTTTATGCAGGATATACACACCTATGATTGTGAATGCCATACATTGCCCATGGGATTTGTTCATATCTGATAAATTGCTTACATCCTGATGGTGTAATTTCTGACTCAATTTGTCTACTGATGCCAGCTTGCTTGAAGTTTCTCTGGGTTTCTTTTATTCTTGCTTGATTGCTACATATAGTTATCTGTTTGGTATTGTACTAATTCCTTTCTCCCATTTTCATTTTTGCATAATTCTCTGACTGCATGATGGGACCTCTGTTGCTGATATATGTCAGGAGGCCCTCTGGTTTTATTTGTCTGATTGCATGTGCTGTGTTTGTTTTTGATCGATGAGTCACTCAATTTAGAAATTGAGATCACGACTTCGCTCTCATTGCATGTTCCCTATAGGATGTTTATTGCTTTTCTTCTTTAATTGTTGATCGATGAGTCACTTAATTTAGAAATTGAGATCACAACTTCGCTCTCATTGCATGTTCCCTATAGGATGTTTATTGCTTTTCTTCTTTAATTGTTGATCGATGAGTCACTCAATTTAGAAATTGAGATCACGACTTCGCTCTCATTGCATGTTCCCTATAGGATAGTTTTGTTAAGCCCCTTTAACAAGTAAATTAGGGTAGGATTTTCCCTTATCCTCAACCTTAGGATCAACCATTGCATGATAACACTAGGGATAGTGCTAGGCAAGTTTCCCTTAGTTATTTTTTCCCTTTCTCTGCATCTTGCATCTTAAAACAAAAATTTGTTTCTTGGAAAATCATAAGACATTTCTAATAAACTCAAACCCTTCTTCAAAGTAAAAGATACAAACCAATCTTGCCTTGTCTGTGTTATCTTGAAGTCGATGTTTCGCCATCGCATCTGTTTGTTATCCTACATTGATTCTCAATATCATTTGTTAGGTGTAATGTTTCGTCATCTGTTGTATTGATGTTTCGCCATCTTTGCCATGTTATCTCTTAGCCGATGTTTCACCATCGCACATTTATTTGAAGCCGATGTTTCGCCATCGCATCTGTTTGTTATCCTACATTGATTCTCAATATCATTGTTAGGTGTGATGTTTCATCATCTGTTTTATTGATGTTTCGTCGTCTTTGCCATGATATTTTTGTTATCTTTTAGCCGATGTTTCGCCATCACATATTTATTTGAAGTCGATGTTTCGCCATCGCATCTGTTTGTTATCCTACATTGATTCTCAATATTATTGTTAGGTGTGATGTTTCGTCATCTGTTTTATTGATGTTTCGTCGTCTTTGCCATGATATTTTTGTTATCTTTTAGCCGATGTTTCGCCATCGCACATTTATTTGAAGCCGATGTTTCACCATCGCATCTGTTTGTTATCCTACATTGATTCTGAATATCATTTTTAGGTGTGATGCTTTGTCATCCATTTTATTGATGTTTCTCCATCTTTTCCATGATACTTTACTACCTTTCAGCCGATGTTTTGCCATCAGACATTTGTTTGAAGCCGATATTTTGCCATCGCACGTGTTTGTTATCCTACTTCGATTCTCAATATCATTGTTAGGTGTGATGCTTTGCATCCATTTTATTGATGTTTCGCCATCTTTGCCATGATATCTTGCTACCTTTTAGCCGATGTTTCGCCATTACACATTTGTTTGAATCCGATGTTTCGTCATCGAACATGTTTGTTATCCTACTTTGATTCTCAATATCATTGTTAGGTATGATGTTTTATCATTTGATGTTTCGTCATCTTTGACATGTTACCATGTTATTCTTTAATCAATGTCTCACCATCTTATTTGTTTGTTGTTTCATTTGATGTTTTGCCATCTTGACTTTTTTTGTTGTCTTAATTAAAAAACACAAACCAACCAAAATATATAAGCTGAACTATGGCTGCTCTGATTCCTTAAAAAGGATACGTAGGAAAAGGGGTAGGGCCCAACTGAGCATAACTTTTATTTTCCCTACATTATTTTCTTTTTCTTTCGCATGCATTACCGTTTCAGTTTTAAGCCATAGACATAGGATTTGACCACACCCATTTAGATTAGACAACAAGAGTGGATACTGTAGAGTACTACGGACGTGTGGGGTGCTAACACCTTCCCCTCGCGTAACAGACTCCCTTACCTGATCTCTCGGTCGAAAGACCGTGATTTCTCCCTTTTCAGGTTTTCTCGATGTTTACCTTTCCCCCTCGGCGGGATAAAATACGTTCGGTGGCGACTTCATTGATGTTTCATTAACATCCAGATGACGGGTTCCAGCCGCGTACTTTCACCTTGCAAACTAAAATTCTTTGTGAGAGGTGAAACTTTAGATGGAAACCCATTGCTTAAAGGGAGAATTTGTTTGATCAATTCTTGGTCAAACTTGAGCAAATGAGGACCTTAATGAGCAAGCCCTGAATAAAATGGGAGGGAAAATTTTGGGGGGAAATAGCTGCCCCTGTTCAATCTTCTTAAACCTGAAGATTTAGATTGGCTTGTCTGCCTTTCGTGGTCTGAAGGTGGAAGATGATTGAACACTAGAGTGCCTAGAAATTTTCACTCGGCATTGGTTGATGATATCAGGAATGGGCTTACATATGCCATTTGGAGAAGATGACTGAGAGTTGTCGGAGATGGGCTTAAAGATGTCATCCAAAGGAGATGCGGACTTCATAAGAGGTCTCTTTATGGGGATTCATGTTCCTGTTGTCTGAGGAGGACTCCACTGGGGAATGTAGATTTTTGTTGTTCTCTTGCTTGAGGAAAACTCTGTGGGGGATAGAGTCTAGGAGCTTTAGTTATCCATGGCTCTACTGAGGAGTTATATCTAGACTGGAGAGATGAAAGTTAGCTATTTTCTGGGTGAAATCCAGGTTTCACAGTAACTTGCTGGGGAGAATGAAATTAGCTGTTATCTGGAAATGTATTAAAAGGAGCATGTGTAGGGATGCTTCAGGATGAGTCAGTGTTAAACTTCATCTGGAGATTGTGAGAAGAAACCCGTGTAAGATTGCTTCAGGATGAGCCCGTGTAAAGCTGCATCTTGAGATTGAGAAGGAATCCGTGTAAGATTACTTTAGGATGAGTCTGTGTTAAACTGCATCTGAAAATTGCGAGAAGGAATTTGTGTAAGATTACTTCAAGAAGAGCCCGTGTAAAGTTGCATCTGGAGATTGTGAGAAGGAATCCATGTAAGATTGCTTCAAGATGAGTCCATGTTAAACTGCATCTGAAAATTGCGAGAAGGAATCCGAGTAAGATTTCTTCAAGATGATCGTGTAGATAGTCACCCCGTCTTGTTTTGGGAATTGATCCATAATCAATAGTTCACAGATAGTTGTCCCGTCTTGTTTCGGGTATTAATCTGGAACTTGCTTTGTGTTGGTTGTTGAGATAGTTTCTCTGTCTGGTTTCAGGAATTAATCTCTGACCTATTTGCGAAAGAAATATAGTTTCCCTGTCTTGTTTAGGGCGTTAATATTCAATATGCTTATATAGATAGTTGTCCTGTCTTGTTTCCAGTATTAATCTACAATCAGTTGTTCACAAATAGTTGTCCTGTCTTGTTTCAAGTATTAATTCGGAACTTGTTTTTGTGTTGGTCATTGAGATAGTTGCCCTGTCTAGTTTTAGGAAGTAATCTCTGACCTATTTGCGAAAGAAAGATAGTTTCCATGTCTTGTTTCAGGAGTTAATCTTTAATCTTCTCATGTAGATAGTTGTCATGTCTGGTTCCAGGTATTAATCTACAATCAGTTGTTCACAGATATTTGTCTTGTCTTGTTTCAGGTATTAATTTGGGACTTGATTTTTTGTTGGTCGTAGAGATAGTTGCCCTGGCTTGTTTCAGGAATTAATCTCCGACCTGGTCTTGTAGATAGTTGCCCCGTCCTATTTCTGGAATTGATTTATAATCAGTCGTTTATAGATAGTTGCCCTGTCTGGTTTCAGGAATTAATCTAGAACTATTGAAAATTGGTGATGATATCTGTCTGCTTGCGAACTTTCCTGAAAAAGGTAAAGAGTCAGATGTATGCAGTATCATGATGTATGAAATGCATTGGGTAATGATGTTATCAAAATAAATGAGATCGTGATATATGCATTTGTGCTGCATATGCTATGATGCTTGTAAAATTATGTATGAATGCAATGTATGAATGTATCATTCGTTCTATTGCAGTGTTGTTGAACTAGGGAAAATAAATCCCTGATTGTTGTTGGGGATGAAGAGTGTAAATCTTCAAATTTTGTTGAAGTTGAAATGTCGGGAGATAGATTTCCGTTGTTAGAGAAATAAAATCTGTTGGGAAAGGGAAACTCCATAAACCGCTTGGGGATTTTTATGAAACCCTTATTGGGAAACCTAAGAAGCTTGTGAACCATGCTAAGGAATTCTTTGAGATGCCGAGTAAGTAATTAGAAATTTTTGCTCCGCTGGGGATATAAGATCGCCTGACATCATTAGGCTGTATGCTGAGGATATGGCAGTGACGTTATAGTAGGATGCCCCTGCCTCTGTACCTGCTGGAGAAAGTATCTCAACTTCTAGAGCCCGTGGTGAATGCTGATCAGGGCGATAAGTCTTCTACTGATAGAAAACTGACGAGATGATGGGACATTGTCATACGCTTTAATCCCTAACTTTTTCCTGGACTGTCCTTTTAGATTTTCAGTCCACAGGGATACCCTTTTTTGCCCAAGCCACCTTTTCAAGTTTTCGACTTGACGGGTGTACAACTTTAATCATATGTCCTAATTTTTGCCCGAACTCTTTTGGTTCGATGGGATGCCCTTGTTTTTTCCTAGGCCATTCAACCTAGCGGGTCTTTTTCATGCGTAGTATATTCCGACTATGTCCACGTTCACAGGGTGCAGAAAATTGTCATTGTCCACAGTAGTAAGTGTTGCAACACTGTCAGAAATATGTTCGCTTGATCGCACATGGCCCTTTGCTGGAATTCATGTCCAATGCCCCAATTGATTGAGATGGAGATCTTCCCTGGCTATTTGGCCCTTTTGAGAGATTTCTTGAATCTTGACGGCCCCAGATCAGCTGGACACAATGCCATGCCCCCTGATTATGAAAGGCCTGTTACTGGAAATGTCTTTCCATCTGAGGTGATTTTTTCATTGAGAGGATTTCTGTTCATTGAATATCCATTGTGCGAATTTCTCTGCTGTTGAACAAATAGTCATATGCAAACAATGGTATTTAAAAAATGCAAAGCTTATGTATGTCTTGAAGTTTTAAAATTCATTTTTTAGTAAAACAAACAAATTTTGTAAGAATGTGATATCAACTCAGGATTTATAGCAAACCTTACAGGAGTCAGGATACCTTTTGTAAAAGTATGCTTTCGAACTAACCCATGCTTCAGCTAGGGCTTTTAAGGGTTGTAACATGGAATGATTCACAGTTCAAGAAACAAAAGATAAACAATCAAACTTTATTTGTACCCAACCCGTTCTTCACGATGTTCTTCAGTTCTATATTCAGTTAATTGTGCGTTTAGATCCCAATTGAGTTCTGGAATCTTGCCCTGATGCTTGGTGATGATTCATCAATTGAACATTTGTTTTGAGAAGGCAGTTATCATTTGTGATATTTTATTTTATTGAGGACTTGTAGAGACCCCTTTTTTTGATTTTATTATCCCTACCTTTTGCCTGAACTGTTTTTTTTTGTGATTACAGTCAGCGGGATGCCCCCCTTTTTTAAGTTTCCTTCATAGGTTTTGACTCAACGGGCTCTTGTTTTGAGAGATAATGACTGCCTGCTTTGATGATTATGCGGAACCATCACCATCTTTTATTTTGGAAGGGCGTCTTCAACACCACTCGTCGTGTATAAAGAGAAATCTTGCAATTGAATGCACCTTTATCTAACTGAGAAACTACCCTGCCCCAAGTTATGAATAAGGATTTCAATTTGCAAGAAAAAGAGAACTCCTACTTCTTAGGCTCAAAGGGGTTGACTAGGGATTATCTTCCTCATAACTCCACTGTTTAGGATTTGAAACAAACGCATGTACATCATCAGCAAGGTCTATTAAAAAGCATACTGTAGAGATTATGGTATCTTTTTCGTCATCCTCCCTCTAAAGGCTTATAGCTTTTAATCAGGAGTTGAATATCACAAAAGAAGTAAAAGCACAGTTTAAGCATAGTGAAAACGAATGGATTAAGTCAAGACAAACATATGCAATATGTTGTACCCTAAAATTTTCCCTCCCATATTTCTCAATACATTTCAAGTGAGATCCTCAAATTGCTCAAGGAAGTCCAAGAGTTGACCAGACAAACTCCCTCCTAAGGCAGTCTACCTCAAATTAGGGTTTCAGTTTGCATCAAGGTACTTGAGTCCAAAGGATCCCAAATTCTCACCATTTTCCTAATATGTTCTCAAGATCATCCATGTCAAGTTTCAAGCCCTACAGAGAAAGTTTGCTCAGTCAATTGCTCAAAGGCCTGAAAATCGACAATGCTAGGGCAAAAGTCAATTGTGTCCTACATATAGTCAAACTTCAAGATTTTTGGTCCACATCCTCATTTTGAAGTATTATTCATCATTTGATCAAGGGTTGATCATGATTCCTCAAGGATTGCTCACAATTCATCAAAACCCACAAGTTGCTAAATTAGGGTTTTGCAGGAAAAGTCAACTCAACTTTGACCAAGCATAACTTTCTCATACTCTATCAAAAGTGACCCATCAAAAGCTAATTTTGAATAGGATGTAATTCCCTACAATCCATATTCATCTCCCAAGTTCAAAATATGCACTCACAAGAAGATATTAATTTGGACATTATAGGTCATTTTGAAAAGTCCACAAAAACACCTTTTTTGTCAAAGATTCATACATGAACATGGAAGACTTAATTGAGATGATACCAAAAGGGTTTCTTAGAGGATATCTTGAAATTTCTAAAAAGTCCAAGAACACATCTCTAGGGTCAAAATTGAAGGAGTTATGCATTGGTGAAGTTTACCCTTTTTGTAAAATTGCCAAAAGTCAAATGTGCCTCAAATTGCAATTTTTGTCAAATGGCCCCAACTTTTTGTGCTTGTATTGAGTTGGTAACATGATACACGACCCGTGATCCTTCCCGCTTGCCTTTATTTTATTTTTGTCATTTATTTTTATTTTTATTTCAATTAAATCAAATTAAATCAAAATAAAATCATGAAAATATCAAAACTAATCAAAGCTTGAGATATTATGCATGTATAGGTCTCTCATATAGTTGAGAAGAGAATCAAATCGTGCAAGGCTTGTTTGGACAGAAAAAGATTGAATTTTTCTTGTTTTGGAAAGATTTGATGCAAGGTTGAATCAATGATCAAATCTTCATAATTGCAAGGATTTGATGCAAACTTGTAACCCTAATGCACTCTATGATATATATTGAATAAATCCAAAGCAAAAGAACGAGCATTGGAGGCGTGAGAAGCTGAAAGAAAACTTGCAAAAATTCAACAAAAGTGGTGAATCAAATTCCAATTTCTAGGCTTCTTCAGGCCATTCCAAGCACACCATTCACTTGCTGGGCATCTAAGGATTCTATCCCAATCATCGGCAAGCATTTTTGTGCCCAAATACGCACTGTAGGTATCCCACGAACTCCATGTTTTCTTGAAATCGAATCTCATAAATCTGGCATTGTTAGCATGATTTGTTTATATATTCTGCATCCTTGAAACATTTGCAAGCTAATGGTAACATTCAATTTCATTTTTATTAACTGTAGAGCAAGATGCCATAGTTAGGGTTCTTGGCTCGTTTTTGGGGTTTTTCATTGCAGGAGCAATTGGCCATGGAAATTGGTACTATGATGATCGTGAGGTTGCCACAAGTTGATTGGTACCATTGTTGGGAATTTATCTGGTTCATATGAGATTTTGGAGAAACACAGGCTTATAACTACACCCAGAAAACTGTAGGTAAAAGTTTGGACTTTTGCCAACGGAGGGTGGAAGAAGAAAGGTGGCGTGGCAGGCAGTGGTTCGTCTATTCAAAAATTCGCGCGTTTTGATGAATTAATTTGCTTTTCCAATATAATATTTGATTGTTATCCCATATACAAACATGCACGCTAGCTCAGTTAGTCAGGAGGCGCTTGGAAAAGCCAAAAGGCCTGGGTACGAATCCCAGGTCCCCCATATTATTTCATGATTTTATTTCTTGCATGATCAAGCACATATGCAGGCAAGGAGTCCACCATACTCCATCATCCTTCAACCATCAGATCGTCCACGCGCTAGATCCAAGGATTCATAATGGAGGTCTACCATGAACATAAGTCAAGCCAATGCATTGGATCATGAGAAGTCAACATGGGCCAAGGAGTTTTTGGCCTAGAAGTCAGATTGACACGCCCCTTTTGCTTTGATACCAGACCCATCTCTCTTTTCTTTTATATATTTTCTTTTATTTATTTATTTTTGTTTAATTTATTTTCTAACATAAAATTAATTATTTTTTACAAAAGACTCACAAAATCAATTTTCAACAATTTAGATTTAAGTTTTTATTTTTATCAAATTTAATTTAATAATTAGTTTAATTTAATTTTAGGGAAATTTTAACCTTTTTGTAAATAAATTAAAATCAATTAGAAAATTAGGATTTGTTTGATTTAATTTTTATTTTCTTTTCTTAAAATAATAAAATGCAAAAATAGGTCAAATTAATTATTTTTCTTAATTTAAATTAATTAGTAATTAGGATTGTATTTATTTAATTAAAACCGTATTTTTTCTCAAAAATAATCAAAAACAACAAAAAATGATTTTTCTTTCAATTAGGTTTAGACGGGGCCAAAACCCTAATTTTTCCTCGTTCTCGATTCATCACGCGCATTTATTATTTTTATGTTATTAATGTAACTGCTCATGGGATGTAATAGTTTAATTAGGATTTTTCTTTTATTTATCGTTTTACGGGTTTTTGGCTATGTAATTAATTCCCCTCCCCGAAGCCTTGTAATAGCTTAGTTTTATTTCTCGCATTTTAATTTTCGCAAATATTAACTGTTAGATGTATGATAATAGGATTGCATGACAAGAATGTATGTTAATTTTAAAATGGTTAGCAAACCCTAAATGTGCAAAGATAATAACTGAAATCAAATCACTCGTACATGCGCACTCCTAGGGTATACTCTCACTTCGGTTGCCTTCGGTAAATAATCATTAAGTATAGGATATTTTAGTTGTCGCCCTCTTGTCTAAACAAAGATTAAAAGTCCTGTTCGGAAATGTTGCCTCAGAAATGTTGCCTCGGAAAGGTTGCCTCGGAAATGTTGCATCGAATATGATCTTAAGAAACTAGGGTTATTACTAAGACGTTCTAACATTGCTTTAGTGATCATACGTCCCTTTCGAATTGACCCTTACAACTCTAACGATGGTGTTACCTACTCATTAATAGTGGGATAACATTGTCTAAAGGAAACAAGAACGAAAACATTCTTTTTTTGAGTAGGTAGATACTAGTAGGTACTTGCTTAAAATCAAACTTTTCCACACTTACACTCTTTTCAAACAAAGTTTTCAAAACGACTTCGTAACACTCTTGAAGACAAAAGTAAGGGTTAAATCAAAGTAAAACAAAGAATTTTCAAAAAACACAATTTTTAAAATGATGAGCAAGTACCTAAGAGCCCGTAGAAAACTACGGATAGAAAGGGTGTTAATACCTCCCCTTTCTATAATCTACCCCCCGTACTTAAAATCTCGAAAAAGGAATTTTTCTGTGCTTTTTTTCCTTTCCAGTAGGATAAAATAAAAGTCGGTGGCGACTCTTGCTTACCGCGACATTTTGCGAACAAAAACGCAAAATGCAAACCAGTAGTATTAAACAGTTCGGTTCTGCGACCGTATCATAGAACTGGCGACTCTACTAGAGATTAATAAGTGGGGTATACCTTAGGATCTAGTTCATCATATTTGCTTCTCTTGTTTGTCTTGGTTGCTTTACTTTTTAGGGTTGTTTGGGAGTTACTATAGATCCTAACTCGGATCTGGGGACACCTTTTAGGTAAGTAGCATTAAACTGTGAGGGAACTGTACAGCGTAGACCGATACAGTTGAGGCAGTAGCTACGTTGATGTGGCACATTGGTTGGTACCAGTATCCCTTATGGAGAAACGAGGAAAATACGGGGCCTCTACGTGTTTCGTTAAGCATCAACTGACCTTAGAACCTATAATTGACCAACTTGGCCATTGGAAGTAGTGAGATAGCCGGCCTCGGTGTAAAGCTGAGAACTGGTTGATACTCGATACTACACTCATTTAGACCATACTCTCAAGATAGTTCCGGACGCAAGAAAATATTGCGTGAGCTGAAACCATGACCGATGGAGGATGGTCCGTGATATTGAGAACCTCTAAAACCCGGTTACTTTTTCTAAGACAGGTTGAAACCAATTGAACTTCAAGAGGGTAATACCTAGACCCCATGCAAGCCTGAAACTTAAGGGCTCTTGTGTGACTTGTTTTTCTTTACCATGTCTGTTATCTGCTATACATGTTGTGTGTTTTATCATGACACCATGCATCATAACATAGCATGCATATTTTATTACACTAACCATTTCAAAGACCGAGGGGATTTATCTTTTTTCTGTTTTGTAGATTATGGCTTCCATGCGCAGAAACACCATCCTAGTTAACTTTGTGCAAATACCTGCTCAACTCAAAGAGTTAGTCTCAAAAGTTCCTGATACTTCTTCATTCATTAGAAGACGTGGTCAGCTTCTTAGCTTAGTTACATCAAAGTTTGATGAGCAGATGATGAGTGTGCTTTTCCAGTTCTTCGATCTGGTGCATCATTGTTTCACCTTCCCGGATTATCAGCTAGTTCCCACTTTGGAAGAGTTTTCTTACTTAATGGGCATATCCATCCTTGAGAAGACACCCTTCACAGGTTTGGAAGAGACTCCTAGACCAGAAGACATTGCTTCAGCTTTGCATCTGACACTGGCTGATGTAGTATCCAACTGGGAAACACGAAGCAGGGTTGAAGGTTTCTTAGCCAAGTTTCTGATAGATCAAGCTCAACTATTCTGGGATAACTTGGACTTTTAGGATTTTGAAGACATCTTGGCTCTCCTTATCTATGGTTTGGTTCTTTTCCTGAATCCAGATTCCCATATAGATGTGAATGCGGTTAAGATCTTCCTGTCTCGCAATCCTGTACCACTCTTCTGGGTGACATCTTGCATGCCCTCTATACGCGTACTGTGCGAAGAAGAGGGACTCTCATGTGTTGCATGCCGCTTCTGGAGAGGTGGTTTATTTTGAACCTCCCCAAGTCCGTGTTGAAGAATGAGGAAGGTCTAGGATGGTCTTACATGATAATGTCCCTTGCCCATACAGACATTCTTTGGAGTTCCAAGGCTATGGAAAGCACTTCTGTCATTGATCAATGTGGGGGATACCCTAATGACCCGTTGCTTGGAATCAAAGGGGGAATAACCTACAATCCTTATTTAGCTTTGCGACAGTTTGGTCGTGCTCGGAGAGATGGTCCTCATGAGCTACTTCTTACAGATATTGCATTTGACTACAAGGAGGACGTTGACGAGCATCGCCAAAGGTTTATATGAGCTTGGGGCATGGTGAATAGGTCTGACCCTCAAGATCTAGGACCAAGGACTTCTCTCCCTATGCAGCCTTATCTCCAGTGGGTCCGAGCTCGTGCTCAGAAGCTTGTGATGCCTTATGAAGTTGTGTTGCCAGTGATTGTGGAGCCTACCAATGAAGAGGGTGTTCCTTATACAGTCCTTTATCCCTACATGCCCACTGATCTTGGGGCATTGAAGAGATCCTGGATTTAGTTGAAAGAGGAGAGGGATACCTACCGAAAGAAGTACCATGAGCAAGAAAAGAAGATCTTGAAGCTCACCAGGCAACTCGAGAATGAAAGAACGATCAATGACTACGTCAGCACCAAAGGGAAGCGTCCATGGGATTTCTGATTTTTGCTTTTTCTAGTTTAGATTTGTTTTTCATTTACTTCTTTGTAACGCCTCAAAGGCATTGTTAGACATTTTTTACAAGTTTAATCTAATAAAGTTTGTTTATTTCTTGGTTCGCAAATTTAAATCTCCCAAGGTCTTTGAAATCATTACATACGCATTCCATTATCATGCACACCATTACAGGTACCCTTACAGGTTTCTCATATTCTTCATTGTTTATTTCAGCACTTTATGTCTTCTAATCAAGCTATCAAAGATCTTCAGGCGCAAAATGCCCAATTCCAAGAGATGTTCTTGAGCTTGGCTAAAGGGCAAGAGGATTTGAAAGCTCTCATCCTGAAAGAGAAAGAGAAAGAGACGGAGAAGAAGAAGAAGAAGGTTGTTCTTTTGAGTATGGGTAAAAGGTTTGCGGATAGGCTGAAACAACAAGTTGATCTGTCTCTTTCATCCAAAGGAGATGAGGACCAATAAGAAGAAAAGGGCCCTAGTCCTGCAGTTTCTGATAATGATACAGATTATGATGAAGAACAGTATCCTTCTGCTGAGGATAGGTACAAACAACTCGAAGACCGTTTGAGTGCTATGGAGTGTCAAAAGATCCCTGCTTTGGATTTTGAAGAACTGGGACTGACATCTGGGGTGGTGATCCCTCATAAGTTCAAAGCTCCGGTTTTCGCCAAGTACGATGGAGCATCCTGTCCAAAACTCCATCTCCGCTCGTATGTCCGAAAAATCCAATCTTACACTGCTGATAGAAATTTGTGGGTACATTTATTTCAAGATAGTCTATCAGGGACCTAACTTGAATGGTTTTATCAATTGGAAGGAGCTAATGTCCGAAACTGGGAGGACCTTGCTGCTGCTTTTTACAAGCAGTATCAGTATAACACCCACCTTGCTCCCACTCGTACTTAGCTTCAGGTTATGTCTATGGGTGCAAGTGAAGGTTTTAAGGACTATGCTCAGAAGTGGAGAGATCTGGCTGGAAGAGTCCAACCCCTTTTGTCTGACAGGGAGTTGGTTGATATGTTTCTAGGGACGTTGTCTGATCCATTTTTCAATCATCTGATCGGAAGTTCATCATCTGGGTTTACTGAATTAATTTTGAATGGGGAGAGAGTAGAAGCTGGTATCTGAAGTGGTAAGATACAGAAAGGTACTTCATTAAGTGCAGAAAAGAAGCCTTTCACCGGAAAGAAAGAAGCTAGTGCAGTCTACGGCTCGAGGAGCCAAAACAGACCTGAACACCGTCAAGCAGTAAATGCGGTAGTAATATCAAGACCCACCGTTGCCCCACAACACAACAATCAGCAAATAATGGAGAGACCGTGGAGACAGTACACTCGGCTTAATATGACCTTGTCTCAAATTCTACCACAATTGTTGAAGACCAACCTAGTAACTCTGAGGGAAGCCCCGAAGAATCCCAGCACCACATCTCCGCTATATAACCCGAACGCCCGCTGCGCCTATCACTCCGATAGCCCAGGTCATGATACAAACAACTCTTGGGCCTTGAAGAATAAGGTGCAAGATTTGATCGAAGCTAAAGAAATTGAGTTTGACGCTCCGGAGAATCCCAGCACCAAACATGGTCATGGAGTAAATGTTGTGGACGATGATTTATTTGTGACCTCCGTGGAAGAAATTTCTACTCCTTTGATGACAGTTAAGAAGAATCTATTATCGACCGGTTTATTTCCGAGCTGTGGTGAAGGTTGCCACCTATGTTCAATCCTGCCTGCTAGTTGCCATTTATTGAAATTAGGTGTTCAACGCCTGATGGATAACAAAGAGATCCTGTTCGAAAAGACTTTGATTTCGTTAGTTCCAATTGAAGATGTTGCCATCATAACCATTTCCGCCAATCCTTCCAAGGCTTCCTCGAGAAAGCCTGTTAGGATTACATCTGTTCCAAGAATCGCTCTGTTAATCATTACTATCCCGGGTCCTATCCCATACACTTCGGACAAGGCTGTCCCTTGGCATTATGGGGCCGATGTGTATTACCATGGAGTTAAGCAAGACTTAAAGATTGAAGAAGCTAATGCTGATATCAGCAATATTGTCGGGGATAGCAAGGTCACCATAAGTGGAAGACTCTTTTCTCCCGAGATTTCCCCTCCGACTGTCCACAAACCTGTTGTCATTCCATCTGCTAGTACATCAGTTACTGTCCCAATTCCTATTCCAGTTACCACCCCTGTCGCCGAGTCATCTGGGGCTCGGGGCAAAGAAATCACAGGTGAGCCTGCCCGGATGGAGGCACCTAAGAAGATCATTGTAGAAACCTTTAAGCAGGAGTTAGAAGAAATTCTGAAGATTATCAAGAAGAGCGACTACAACATAGTTGAGCAGATGAGGCAGACCCCGTCAAAAAATCTCCATGTTGTCCTTGTTATTGTGTTCTGAAGCCCATGAAAAGGCTTTAATTGCTTTCCTCAAAACTACGCATGTGCCGCGGGAAACTTCTATCGATCAATTCAAAGACTGCGCAGCTAGTTTGACTCCCGACAATGGGTTGGGTTTCTCAGACGCATATCTGACTGCTAAAGGAAGAAATCACAATGATGCTCTGTACGTCTCGATCAAGTGCAGGGGCACTACACTGGCCCATGTACTGGTGGATACTGGGTCCTCATTGAATGTTTTGCCAAAGAAAGCATTAGACCATCTAGACTGTGAAGGTTTGATTCTGAAGCCGAGCAATATTGTGGTTAGAGCTTTCGACGGGTCAAAAAGGATGGTGCACGGGGAGGTGGACATCCCCGTCAAAGTTGGCTCCCAGACTTTTGCATCTACTTTCTATGTGATGGATATTCGACCATCATATTCTTGCTTGTTGGGTCGCCCATGGATCCATAAGGCTGGGGCAGTAACTTCTACTCTCCATAAAATGTTGAAATATCCAGTAAAGGGGAAGATCGTCACGGTACAGGGTGAGAAGGAGTACATGGTGAGTCATCTTAATTCCTTTCACTACGTGGAGATGGATGGGGAGTTCATCAAAACCCCGTGTCAGAACTTTGAAGAGGTCCCCCAGACTCTGGCGTCGACTGAAGTTACTGATAAACCTCCGATGAAGATGGCTTCCCTCAAGGATGCCAGGGCTGTAATTGAAAAAGGTGGGTGTGCAAATTGGGGTCGACTCCCTGATTTCGCACATAAAACTGACAAGTTTGGTTTGGGCTTTACTGCAGAGGCTCAAAGGGCTGTTCGGTGCGTGCGGATTGGGAGACCTCCTCTGCACATCAATAATCAGGGAGTGAATGCAATTGAGGATGATGAAGAAGAGTCAGATATCGACAGCTGGATCTACCCGACTACCAACGGTGGATTGGACAACTGGACGGAGAAGGACTCCGTGCCTGTTTCTTTTATTACACACTAATAGACTTTTGTTTTGAGATTTGTAACATATAGTTTAAAACTTTACAGCCCGATGCCTTTCCCGAGGCACCTTGGCTTTGTTTGTGAGGGCTTATTATTTTTCATTTTCATATATAATCAATAAAGCATTAGACGTTTTCTTGCATTACAAATTTTACACTCCTTGTTTTTCTTTTCTATCTCTCACTTTATCAAAACAGCTATTGTCTTGCACACACTCACATATCATAATGCAGATCCACATCCACTCTGGATCCCATTGATAACAACTCTGCTAATACCAGTTATGACTTCGAGAATCCGATCAACCAAGCCGAGGACGAAGGTGAGGATGATTGTGAAGCGCCTGGGGAACTTGCTAGACTGTTGTTACAGGAAGAGAGGGCCATACAGCCTCATGAAGAGCCAGTGGAATCAGTGAATTTGGGGTACAGAAGAAGACAAGAAAGAGGTCAAGATAGGCGTAAATTTGGAGTCTAGTGTCAAGCAACGGTTGATACAGATGCTACGCGAATATGTTGATATCTTCGCTTGGTCTTATAAAGATATGCCTGGTTTGGACACCGATATTGTGGTTCATCACTTGCCAACCAAAGAAGACTGCCCTCTGGTAAAACAGAAGGATCGCCGTATGCGCCCCGAGATGTCTGAGAAAATCAAAGCTGAGGTCATGAAATAGTTTGACGTCGGATTTCTAGCTGTTACTTCTTACCCACAGTGGGTTGCCAATGTAGTCCCGGTGCCTAAGAAGGATGGTAAGCTACGGATGTGTGTGGACTATAGAGATCTGAATAGGGAGAGCCCCAAATATGATTTCCCACTTCCTCACATCGATGTTTTGGTCGACAACACTGCACAGCATAAGATCTTCTCCTTTATGGATCGTTTTTCTGGTTACAATCAGATTAAGATGGCTCCCGAGGACATGGAGAAGACAACTTTCGTTACACAGTGGAGCACCTTCTGTTAAAAGGTAATGTCTTTCGGGTTGAAGAATGTTGGGGCAACTTATCAGCGCGCCATGGTCGCTTTATTCCACAACATGATTCACCATGAGATTGAGGTTTATGTTGATGACATGATTGCAAGGTCCCAGACTGAAGAAGAACACCTTGACCATCTCCAAAAACGGTTCAACAGGTTGAAGATGTACTAGCTGAGGTTAAACCCGAACAAGTGCACCTTCGGGGTAAGGTCTGGTAAGCTATTTGGTTTCATCGTTAGTGATAAAGGTATTCAAGTGGATCCTGCAAAGGTGAAGGCTATACAGGAGATGCCCGCTCCTCTCACAGAAAAGGAAGTCAGAGGATTTTTGGGACGTCTGAACTATATCGCCCGATTCATTTCACATCTGACTGCTACTTGTGAGCCAATCTTCAAGCTGCTCAAGAAAGATAAAGTGGTAAGATGGAATGATGAATGTCAGACGGCTTTCTAAAGGATCAAAGAATACCTCCAAGAGCCACCAATTCTGATGCCTCCATTTGAAGGAAGACCTTTGATCTTATACTTGACAGTACTTGACAATTCAATGGGGTGTGTGTTGGGTCAGCATGACGAGTCTGGCCGAAAAGAGCATGCTATTTACTACCTTAGCAAAAAGTTTACCGACTGCAAGACCCGATACTCGTTGCTTGAGAAAACTTGCTGCACTTTGGCATGGGCTGCTCGCCGGCTGAGACAATATATGCTGACTGTAACACCCCAATTCTACCCCAAGAAAATTATGCAAAATGAATCAGAGTTATAAAATTTCAATCATACAGATGAATCAGGATGTCACAAATTCTTCTAACAAATTCATTGCATTCATCATGGATATATAACACTTTTCCAAACATCGGATGAACCATCAACATGCCATCTTTCATTAAAAAAAATCAACAACTACACAACGGAATTCTTCAATAACATCTCTAAATAAAACAGCAACTTCGAAACATCTCATATTTAATAATAATCAATTCTAAACTCAACAACTGAAAATTAACAATAAAAAATTAGCAAGCGTTCATCCCCCCCGAGTGTTACATATCAGAGCAATGACACCGACTCGAACTATTGAAGGTATACAACCTTCACTCGCGATTACCTGCACGTTGCCAACATAAGGGCAACATTCAAACAGAAGGGGTGAGATATCTAACAATATAATAAAGCGCATGATAATTAATATATTAAATTAGATCACTAATATCACCACTTCTCATCTCATAATCAACAATAATTACAGCATATATGCTGATTCATCAACATCAAATACACTTCATTATTCAATCATATAATGCGACTCAAAACTATGCAAATGCATGTGGTACCATTGGAGCAGAACTCCCATCTCAAAAATCTGCCAATTAATAGAGGCATCAACAAGGCATAGCCTTCATCTCAAAATTTGCCAATCCAGGCCATCTCAACGAGCATAAGCTCCATCTCAAAAATGCAATGTATGCGACTCATCATGAATGTAATAACAACACCCAAGTTAACAACATTTCAAATCATCTCAAAACAACAACATCTCAATAATCTCAAAACATCTCAATCATCTTAAAACAACAACATCTCAATCATCTCAAAACATCTCAATTAACAACATCTCATAATTTATTAAACATCATTTATCATCACAAAATCATCGAACACAACTTCATCAATAACATCTCACCAATACTCAATTGTATGTTAATAGTACAGTAATCCATCATGTTATTCTGCTAATTTATATCGTTACAGTCACTAATCCTACTGTCATAATTCTAACACCAGCCTCTAAACATCTACTATTCATCGTTCTGTCCAAAAATCAGCACAACGGTCGTCTACGGGAATTAATTCTTAATCATGCATTATCTGCTAGGATTACACTTCTTATCCATCATTTAATCACCTAGAATAAAGCTCATCGCGTTAGCTAATCAACGCTTCGAACGACATATCAACAACATCCTAAAACCCAAGTTACAGCAATTAAAAGCCAATTATGTCAAAAACCAGACATTATGTATCGACACAAAACCTTATGGATCGACTCATCCTGCTTCATCTGTACACTATGAGTTGACACATCCTTCTAATGGATCGACTCATCCTGGCTTTAAATCACAACATGTATCGACACATGCACCTTACCGGTCGACTCATCCTGAGTCTTGCAACTTCCATGCATCGACGCAAGCCCTTCTTGTATCGACTCATCCTGAGTCTATCCTTGCCTATGTATCGACTCATCCAGCTTGAGGCCGATGCATACCGACCCATTCCTGAATAATTCTGCGTTTCCTTCTGTATTCTCACTACGGAAATTATATTATCGTCCTGCAAACCTTAATATAAACATGATATTTCATCTCCTAACATTATCCTCTATTACCACATCGATCAAATGATATAATAACATCATTATTCATCAGGAATTCATCAATCTTTATCATACATCATTCATAATACATCCAATTCAAGAACAAAACAGAAATCCTCTAACCCCACATATCAAACATCATGAACCCAATTATAAAGTCAGAACCCCACCCTTACCTTGGATTGAAGGTCGCTCTACGATTTCCGGGTTGAATCTTCGTTGTTGCCGTTTTCCACTTTTTCCAGCAGCTTCACGTTCTCTTCCAAATCCTTATTTTCTTCTACTGCTTATTTCTTCTCTACCTTCTCACAAATAATAAAATAACCTAATATTCTATTATTCCTTATTTCTTATTGGGCTCAAAATCTACACCCCCTTATTACTTCTACTCTCTCAAAATAGGCCCACCTTAAATAATATTACACTTCTAATATTATTTCACTACATAATATTATATCTCTAATATTATTTCTCCACTTAATATAATAAATCCAATTTAATTATAACACAACCTCACAAATATTCCAAAAATAATTTAATTAAATAATTAATTAAATTACGGGCGTTACAACTCTCCCCCACTTAGAGTATTTTTGTCCTCGAAAATTTACCTCAATCAAACAATTCAGAATAGGAGTCTCGCATCTTGCTATCCAACTCCCAAGTCATGCTTTCTCCTGCAGCTCCTAACCAAACCACTTTAACCAAGGCAATATCTTTGCCCCTCAGAGTCTTCATTTCACGATCCACGATTCGTACAGGCATCGTCTCCACCGTAAGATTATCCCGTACTTGCACATCGTCCATATGAATCACATGAGATGGATCTGAAATATACTTCCAAAGTTGCGACACATGAAACACATCATGCAAATTCTAAAGATTAGGAGGTAAAGCCACTCTATAAGCAACATTCACCACTTTCTCTGAAATCTGATACGGTCCAATAAAATGAGAGTGAGCTTCTTAGACTTCAATGCTCGCCCAACACCAGTCACAGGTGTAACTCTCAAAAACACATGATCACCGGCTTGAAACTCTAAATCCTTCCTTTGCTTGTCATGATAACTCTTCTGTCTACTCTGTGAAGCTTTCATCTTTTCTTGAATCAACTTCACCTTCTCGGTAGTCTCACGAGCAAGTTCAGGTCCAAGTACTACACTTTCACCAGATTCATGCCAACATAACGGAGTTCTACATCTTCGACCATACAACGCTTCAAAAGGTGTCATTACAATATTATAATGGTAACTGTTATTATACGTGAACTCTATCAACGGAAGATACACATCCCATTAACCTCCCTGCTCAAGAACACACGCCCTCAGCAAATCTTCCAACGATTGAATAGTCTGTTCAGTCTGACCATCTGTCTAAGGATGATACGCTGAACTCAACCTCAACTTAAAGAGGTTCCTGCGGAGTACCGTAGATGTTTAGGGTGCTAATACCTTCCCTTTGCATAACCAACCCCCGAACTTAGATTCTCTCCCCCTCTTTTTGGGTTACTCGCTCTTTTCCCATTCCTTTGGAAACAATAAAGTGCGATGGTGTAACACGGTGGGAGAACTGACTTGGGTGTTTTGCGTTTGATCGCAATTGTTGCAGATAGCAAGAGTTGCCATAGACTTTTCTTTTATCCAATAAGGAAAAAGTGAAAATAATAGGAAAGACCTTTGAGATATTTTCTTGAGTTCGGGGGGTAGGTTGTGAAAAGGGAAGGTGTTAGCATCCTTTTCATCCATAGTTATCTATGGGCTCTTAGTTACTTGCTAGATCACTTGAAAATTGCTTTGTTTGAAATGTGTTTCTGGTGGGTTTTGAAAGTATTTTTGAAAAGTTCCTTCGTTTAGGAAAACTTTGTAATTATTCTCGTCTCTATAAGAATGCATACAAAGTGTTGGACTTTTGAAAACATTTCATGTTTTTGAAAGTGTTTGGTATGTTTGAAAAGATATTTGTCTTTGAAGATGGATTGTGAGCAGGCAACTAAGAACGTTCTACCTACTCAAAAGTCTTTTGTTCATTTCTATCTTCCTTTGACATTGTTATCTTACCATTGATTGGTAAGTAACCCTATCTTTGGATGTAAAGGGACGGGCGTGGGTCATCGTATAGCCATAAGATGCAATGTTGTGAGATACCTTAGCATTTCTCTTAAGTGACTAAGATCATTTGTAAGGCAACAATCGTAGCATCATCGAGGGACTATGACCTTGTATATTTGATTGCTTTTTCTAAGATGTCTCACATGCATAACATGACCATTTTTAAGGCAAAAAAGTGGAGTAAACCCTAGAGATGCAAAGTGTGTAAATGTATTGTATTTCATGCTTGAGTTTATCTTGGATTAGGGTTTTCTAAGTATTGTTTTTATCTTTTCATACAAACCCTAATTTACTAGCATTTATATGAAAGCGATAAATTGTGGAAGGTAAATTTCTACGCTATTATATCATTAGAGGATGGGGTATACAAATTTGCAAATGGGGAATTAAAAAACGATAAAGGTCCTAATTATTTATTACAACCATATTGAACTTGAATGAATAATGTACAAATGAATAAATATACAAGGAAGCAAATATAAGAGAAAATGAATTTTGTTTGGATTTTGTTAAGAAAAGGTTTTTATTTTAACCTAATTAACTAAAAGAAATGATTAATTAGAAAAAGAAAACTAAACTAAGTTAATTTAGAAAAGAAAATATTTTTTAGTCTTTTGTGAATAAGATTTTAATTCTAATTAAATAGCCTAAAAGAAAAAGAATTAATTAATTTAAAAAGAAACCTAAAAATTCTAAGTTAATTTTAATTAGAAAATAAACTAAGCCTAAGTCTATTTAATTGATTAAAAAAGAAAAGAAATTAAATTTGTAGTGAAAGTAATTTTGATATTTTTGGTCTTGAAAAATAAAATGAGTATATAGTATAAATAAAATAAAATATTCTTGAGATTTTTATTAATAAAAATAAATATTGTAATAATATTAATAATAATAAATAAAAGAAAGAAAATAAAATAAAAAAAATAAGTCAGGAGGGGTGAAACTTGAATTTGAGGTGTTTGAGGGTAAAACAGTTTTTGAGTTTGGCCCATTAATGTTTTTTTTTGTTAGTCAGCAAAAGAAAAGAAAATAAAAACATTGGGACTGCGTTGGAACAAGTAAGATGGAGGTGTTATGCAGTAAAGTGGAACAGGCCCATCAAAGGAGGCTCAGGCGCGCTATTGTTTGAAACAAAGAGAAAGGAAATGTTAGAAAAAAAACAAAATGGCAGCGCTAAGGCTCGAACCCACGCCCTAAACAATATACGTGTGATGCCTTACCACTGGGGTGGTTATACATCTGTTAACTTAAACAAAACCATAAATATATAATACAAAACACTTCCATAGCCTAAACTTCATCTTCAACCTCACGCCAACCATACCACCTGTATCTCAATCATTACTCAACCAAAATGGAAAATGCAAACATGAAAGTTGTGTAAAATCTCACCATGATTTCAAACATATAACTCTTTAAAACTATAAATCAAAGATAAATGAGAATTTTCCTGGCCCTAATCTGAACCCTAATTTTTCCTGAAATTTCAATCTCAAAATTCTCTAAGCTCAGGAAATATAAATGAAAACTATGGACATGGTTAGCTTCAGGGCAATGATGTCTACATTTTGTCTTGGAAAATAGAAGCCTAACAATGCCTATATGAAGAGTTGAAAGTTCGGAAAATTACCTTCAAGACTGGAAATCGTGAAATGAGTTTGAGCTTGTTTCAAGTGATGGTGATGATCAGGTTAGCTTCCTCAAGTTCCCAGGAAGCTAAGGCAACCCTTACTTTGCTTTGAAGGTGCTTGAATCTCCTTACTCAAGTCCAACTGCAATGGAGTTTTTTTTTTGAAAATGGTAGATGGTGAACATGGAGTTACAGAGTTGTAACATGTATTGGGATGAGCTATGTTTGATGTTAGGAATCTTTTGGAATGATTTAGAGAGGAAACGCACAAGTAGTTTGAGAGATGGGAGTGTAAGGTCACTTTCTGCACAAAAATGGAGTTTTGTGTGCAATCTGAGTTTTTGAGAGTTAGAGGGCTTGTAAAATCGTGTATTAACTTGTAAATGATGTCTCATTTTATAGAGGAAAGGTTTGGAAGCTTGGAGAAGTCAGATGTACGAGATCACATATGTTCGTGGATTTTGACTTGTTTTTGAAGTTATCTTCATAAACACCTTTCCAAGGTATGGTACAAAGCTATCTAGAGTGGTTGTAAACTTTAAACATGTTCCTATGACTTTTTAGAGGAAGCTTGTGCATAAGGAACAAGTTAGAGGCTCAATACAAGTTGACTTTGTGATTAAATTCACTTTTCAAGAATGGCAATTTTGCTTTGTTCCAAAAATGAATGAATCTTTTGGACAATGGCTCTAATGCTTGGATCATGGCTCTAGAAATTGTGTAAACCATTAATTATGGAGTTAAAAACAAGTTTTAGGCCTTCAAAGCAAAGATTATGCGGCCTATCATGGATTTGGTTCATGTTCATCCTAAAAATCTGCCTTGTAAAACAAGAATGAAACCCTAAATTCATCTCTTCGATTCTCCTTGCTCAGACACGATCTCAAGGACTTCCGTGGCTTTTTAGAAATCTTGTAACATGATCTACAATTCCTCTTTGAATCAGTTTTGAAAAATCCAATTGGAACTATGTGAAACTTGACCAAGAAGTTAGGTTAAAATCCTGACTTAAAATGCTCAAAATTTCACTAAGTGTTTTAGTTTCATGGACATGTTTTCATAAATTAATAACTTGAAATCCAATCATTTTTAGAACTTATCCTTTCCTACAAAGTTTTAGATCTCATTGAGATCTACAACTTTCATGTTGAAAGTTTTTCTTGAATCATCTTGCATTATAGTGGAAATTTGGCACAAAGTTATGAAATTATCATTTTTTTCTTAACACTTAGAAAAATTTCTAAGTGTTTAGAACTTTGACTTTTTCAAAGTAATCTTGAATTTTGATTTCTTGATGAACAATTTGCATACTTTGACATGTCTTGATGAAATATGATTTTTGAAACTTGATTTTGATCAAAAAGTCAAAGTTTGACTTTTTAGTGTAGAGTTGAGTTTTTCATCAGTTGACCAGATTTCAACTATCAATCAATTGATCATGAGAAATGTTTTAAACCATGACATTAGGTAAAAATGATGCATTTGGATTCTTTATATCATGTCTCAAACCAACAAGTCATGCATTTGGTCAATAGTAAAAAATCAAGCCTCTTCAATCAAAACCCTAATTTTGACCATTTTACCCTTTTGAAGATCTGATCAAATTTCTTGAGGAATTATGATCCAAACTTGATCAATTTACATATATGAGTTCATAATGTTGATGTGGATCAACAATTGTGAAGTTTGACTGTAAATTGACCATAATTTACTTTTTCCCCAATATAGTTGATTTTAGGTCAATTGATCAATTGACTGAGCAAAAATGTGATCCAAAGCTTGAAACTTGACATGAGCAATATTGGGAGTCCAAAATTATCCTTGAAAGTCATATGAAGCATTAAAATTCCAATTGTCCTTGTATAAACTCAAACCCTAATTTTGAGTCATCAGTGCGTGAGGAGGTGTCTTGAGCTGATCAAACCTTGTGTAGTCTTGAATTAATAGAGATCTTGTGAGAGAATTCTTGAGAAATTGATAGGGAAAATTTTGGAGTACAACATTTGTCCCTGCTCAATCTTCTTGAACCTGAAGAGTTAGGTTGGCGGATCTGCCTTTCATGACTTGAAGGTGAAAGATGATTGAACAGTAATGTGCCCAGAAATTTGCACTCGATGATGTATTGATCTGAGAATGGGCTTATAGACGCCATTTAGTAAGATAATGGTAGAAACTGGAGGAAACATTAGCATGAATCTTTGGTCGATTCATACTGAGACTAGATATCTTGCCTGTCTTTAATTGGGAGAATTAATTCTGGTCCAGAAGAGATCTTTTGATTGATAATTTTTCTGCAAGGAAAAAGGGGTTAGCTGCATGCCAATGTATGCACGGTGTAATGATGTTCTCAAAATAAATGAGATTATGTCGTATGTATATGTTATTTATGTTATATGATGTATGAATGTGAAAATGTTGTTGAAGCCTATCCTTGATAGATGCTGGACACGATGCTTCAGTTGGGGATTCTTGTTGTGTTGAGGAGAATTCCACTGGGGAATTTCAATTTTACTTGAGAAGACTCTGTGGAGATTATTGATCTCTTCTTGGGAAAGAGTTCAAAATTCTAGTCGTCTGTTGCTCTAGTGGGGAACTATCTCTTGAAAGTTGGTTTTTATCTGGTCGGATTCCAGGCTTCATAACGACTTGTTGGGGATAAAGAAGTTAGTTATTATCTGGTCGGATCCAGGCTTTGCAACAACTCACTGGGATAGTGGAAAACTCTAATGTCAGAAGTTGAATTTTGACTGCAACTTTGACGGAAGAACTTCGTATTGTTGGATTTCCTTCTATGAGAAGCAAGCTTACCATATCGAGTGGTTCATAGCCCCTGACTCAAGTTATCGTGTTTTGATCTTTTGACGGCATTGGCTAGAGGAAAATAAATCCCCTTGCCCCTTGGTAGACGTCTGGTTTATCAAAACCTGCATCACAGGCCCTTTGAGATCCTTGAAATGGTTAAGGAAATGCTATGGTATGATATTATGGTGTGTATGATATGCACCAAACAAAAGTGGAAGATGATGAAGATAAGTAAATCTTGCAAGAAAACCAGTTTATTGGATAATGGATACAAACAAGGTCCTGCAAGGAATATAATCAAAGTCCTGCAATGTGTTTAATTTGTTAGATAATGAAAGCAGACAAGTCACACAAGCAGCCTTAGGTTCAGGCTTGCATGGGGTTTGTAGGTAAGTACCCTCTCGAAGTTTAGTTGGCTCAACCTGTCCTAGTAATAGTAACCGGGTTCTAAAGAGTCTCAATATCACTGATCTTTCTTCACTGGGTATTGTTTCAGCCTAAGCCTCTTTATTGGCGACCGAAATATCCCAGAAGTCAGATCTCAATGAGTGTAGTATCGAGTATCAACTAACTTCGGATTGCACCAAAGCCGGCTATCTCACTACTTCCTAATGGCCAAGTTGTTCAATTAAAGGTTCTATGGTCAGTTGGTGCTTCGTGACACCATACAGCAGCCCTGTATTCTCCTTAACTACTCAAGGGCTACCGGTACCAACAAATGTGTCACACCAACATAGCTATCGTTTCAACCATGTCAGTATACCCCACACAGTCCCCACGATCTATTGATACTTACCTAAACGGTGCCCCAGATCAGGGTGTAGGATCTTTACAAGTATACCCAATCAAAAACCCTTAAAGATAAATAAATCAAAGCATGCAAGGAACGCAAATTAAATATGACCTAAGCTCTAAGGTAAGCCCACTTTTTATTAATTTCCCAGCAGAGTCGCCAGTTCTGTGATATGGTGGAAGAACCGACTGTTATACTGGTTTTGTGTTTGTATTTGAAAATGTTGCGGTAAGCAAGAGTCGCCACTAACTTTTCTTTTATCCAACAAAGGAAATGGTAACAATAACAGAAAAATACCTTTCGATTTCTGAGTAAGGGGTAGATTATGGAAAGGGAAGGTGTTAGCACCCTTTCCATCCATAGTTTTCTACGGGCTCTTAGATGCTTAGCTCATTTGAAAAATACCTTTTGATTTTGTGTGTTTTTGAAAAGTATTTTCAAATGCCATGGTAAGGCAGTTGGCTTTACAATAACTCTTGTATCAGTTCTCAAGAGTGTTGATAAAGCGTTTTTGAAAAGGTTTTTGAAAAGGTTTTTGAAAATTGTTTTGTGTATGTGTAACAGTTTGTTTTTTTAAGCCAGCATCTAACAGCTATCTACTTTTACGCGAAAGGACTTGTTCTTTTCCTCATTTCCTTTAGACAGTGTTATCCTACTATTAGTGAGTATGTAGCCCTATCGTTAGATGTTTGAGGGACATTCGAAGGGACGTTTTATAGTCACAAAGGCAACTTGGAAAGAAGTTTTAGTAACTACCCAAGGGTTTAAATATCATTGTTTACCGAGGCAACGTCAAGAGGGTCATCGAGGAACTTATGATCTTTTTAAACCGGAGGATAGCCACTAAAATCTCTCACGTTTCGAGAATCGTGACTATTTTCTGAAAGGCAACCAAAGTGGGAGTACCTTAGAGGTGCGCATGTGCAAGTGTGTTTATTTTCAGTTATTTTTGTCTTGTATTAATTTTACTAGCGTTGGTTTCAATTCTTGCCATGCAATCCTATTAACATACATCTAACAGTTAATATATGTACAGGAAATATAAAGTGCGGGAATTGAAAATCCTAGCTATTACATGGCTTCGGAGAGGGGAAATTATTTAAATGTCCAAGAATGGGGATAAAAAACAGTAAATGTCCTAAATTTAAACTATTACATCCCAATAGACAGATACAATAATATGAATGTAAACGCGCGTGAAATGAAAAAGAACGTCTAAAAAATCCTAAGGTATAAAAATCTTTTTGTTTTGTTTTTATTTTGGGAAAATGATTTAATTAAAATCCTAAGTTTATTTAGTTTTAAATTAAAAAAAGTTAAAATAATTAATTAATTAGTTAATTTACAGAATTCATTTAATTAACAAAAAAATACTAAGCCTAATGTTTTTTTTATGATTTTTTGATTTTAATATTTAAACAAATTAAAAAGAAATTAAAAGAAATAAATATAAAGATAAAACAAAAAATATGAATGGGCCTAATAGAAAAAGAAAAGAGAGGGTATGAAGTAAAATTCGTTGGGCCCAAGTGAGAGGAGCCCATATCTGCCCTTGTATTCAGTGGGGAGATCCCCAAGAGGGTCCATGGTGAAGTTGTGTACTTGGGCGTTATATCCGGATCAGATGTGCATATGATGGCATGGACTTGATGGTATATGGTGAGCCAGCGTAGGACGTGCCAGTACTGGATCTGCAAATGACATGTTAGAAAAACATAATATATGACCTGGGTATCGAACTCAGGCCCTTTCAATTGCACACCTTCCCCTTTACCATCTGAGTTGTTTGTCAATTGTTAGTACAAATAAAATCATAACATTCCATTACCAAACGAATCAGATATATATATATATATATATATATATATATATATATATATATATATATATATATATATATATATATATATATATATATATATATATATATATATATATATATATATATATATATATATATATATATATATAAAATTCGAAATCCCTACATGCATGCTACACAAGCCAAAAGGACAAGGATGCCTGGATTGAGATTCCAAGGAATCTGTTTTACATGCCTTAATAAAAGTATCCTGTTACTTAACAATCACAAACGTCATGCAACAATCAAAATTAAATTATGCATTAGATGAATTTAAGATCTAAGGTTTGTTACCAATGGGATGATTTATTTTGGATGGAGATGGCTTGCAAAGTGTGCTTCAATTTTGGCAGCTTTGGTGTATTACTTGTAGGCTTCGCGTGGATCCTTTGGGGACAATGTGTGTGTACCTGGAGGCAAGGTTTTCATTCGGCTGATGCGTGTAGAGGCCAAAATGTTTTTGTAGGCGGTCAGCCTGCAGCTTCGATTGGCAATAAGTATTCTTTGTGATGCAGTGTGTGGCAAAAATACTTTCGTTTGGCAATGTGTTTCTTATCTCTTTTTTTTTCATCCCTGGAAATGTGTCCTTAGGCTTGTATTTATAGGGGTGTAGAGGGGAATGGAAATGAAAAGGGACAACCTTTAACCAGGCTTTGAAGGAAAAATCAGACAAATTAAAGAATTTCAATTTTTGATGGATTCCTACCCTTTTGGGTTTTGGGATGAACCTGGACATCCCTGACTCCTTCAAATGCCTCCAGACCTGGTTCTTCGATTGGCCCTGAGTTGCTTCCTTAGAATGGCTCCAGGCCTCATCATTATGGCCTCTTTGATTGAACCACAATTTTCCTTAGTAGCTTGATCTGAAACTTTTCAACTAGGCCAATCGAAAACTCCTTTCTGGCCAGTCGAAGCTTCTTTTGTTACCTCCTTCGAATGCAATTGTGCAGGAGGCTTGGACTTGGCAACATGTTGGATTTTGGCCAGCAAGCATCTTGGACCAAGACTCATCATAAAACAAACTGGTTTCCCACAATTATGTTTCTTTCGAATGGACCAATTGTACGTCCTTCGAAGGCACCATTTGTGTGTCTTTCGAATAGCCCATATGTATGTCCTTCGAAGGCACCATTTATGTGTCCTTCGAATAGCCCATATGTATGTCCTTCAAAGCACCATTTGTATGTTTCTCTGAATGGGCCTTTTGAATGCTTCTTCGAATGGACCATGTTGAACGCCTCTTTGAATGGGCCATATTATGTGTTAAAGTGGGGAAAACTGTGTGTTGAAGGGTTTAGAGGTGGAGTCAAAGCTAGCATGAGGGTAGCCAACTTCTTAATGAATCGAATCACATATGAAAGGGGCTTTTGCCTTGTAGATTAAAGGCAGGCATGAAGAGGCCTTTTCCTTGTGCGCTAAAGGCACAGACAGAGGAAGTCATTTCCTTGTGGGTTGAAGCACACATGAAAGAAGCTCTTGCTTTGTGAATTGAAGGCATGCATGTAGGAATTATTTGTCTAGTGAATCGAAGGCAAGTTTGAAGAAGCCTTTGCCTTGTGCATCAAAGGCAAACCTGAGGAAGCATTTGCCTTGTGGATCGAAGGCAAGTCTTAGAAAGCCTTTTCCTTGTGAATCAAAGGAAAGCATGAAAAGGCCTTTTAGCTTGTGAATCAAAGGCAAGCCTGAAGAAGCCTTTTCCTTGTACGCTGAAGGCACGTCTGAGGAAGCATTTTCCTTGTGAATCAAAGGCAAGCATGAAAAGGCCTTTTACCTTGTGAATCAAAGGCAAGCATGAAAAGGCCTTTTACCTTGTGGATCAAAGGCAAGTCTAAGGAAGCATCTACTTTGTGAATTAAACTTGATCGAAGGAGGCCAAATGTTTAATCGAGGCTTGTGAACTAAGCTTGTGTCGAAGGAGGCCAAATGTCAATCGAATACTTTGAAACAAAATCTCGCTCGAAGGATTTTTGATGCCCAATTGAAGAATTTGAAACAAAGGCTCGCTCGAAGGATTTCAGATGCCTAATTGAAGAATTTGAAACAAAGGCTCACTCGAAGGATTTTAGATGCCCAATCAAAGACTTTGAAATAAAGGCTAGCTCGAAGGATTTCAGATGCCCAATTGAAGACTTTGAAACAAAGGCTCGTTCAAAGGATTTTAGATGCCCAATTGAAGACTTTGAAACAAAAGCTCGCTTGAAGGATTTCATATGCCCAGTCGAAGCTTATGAATCAAGGAAAACTTGCTCTTCTTTGATTTGATGCTTGAGAGCCTAAATGATCCATGGAAACTTGTGTAAACTTTCCCTTTTGAAAACCCTTGTGAGAAAATGACTTGAGAAAAAGGAGGGCAAATTTTTGGGTACAACAGCTGCCCCTGTTCAATCTTCTTAAACCTGAAGATTTAGATTGGCTTGCTTGCCTTTCGTGATCTGAAGGTGGAAGATTATTGAACACTAGAGTGCCCAAAAATTTTCACTCGCATGATGTGATGGTTGACTGTGTAGGGAATGGGCTTAAAGATGCCATTTGGAGAAGATGGCTGAGAGTTGTTGGAGATGGGCTTAAAGATGCCATCCAAAGTAGGTGTTGACTTCATAAGAAGTCTCTTTATGGAGATTTCTATTCCTGTTGTCTGAGGAGGACTCTGCTGGGGAAAATTGATTTATGATGTTCTCCTGCTTGAGGAAAACTATGTGGGGAATAGAGTCTAGGAACTTCATTTGTCCAAGGCTCTACTGAGGAGTTATCTTTGGAAAAGTTTGATATTTTCTGGTTGAAATCCAGGATTCACAGTAATTTTCTAGGGAGAATGAAATTAACTGCTATCTGGAAATATATTAGAAGAAATTGGTGTAGGGATGCTTCAGACTGAGTCCGTGTTAGCCTGTATCTGAAAACTGCAGGAACGAATCCGTGTAAGATTGCTTCAGGATAAGTCTGTGTTAGACTGCATCTGGAGATTAGGAGAAGAAACCTGTGTAAGATTACTTCAGGATGGTCATGTAGATATTCGCCCCGTCTTGTTTTGGAAATTGATCCACAATTAGCTGTTTCACATATAGTTGTCCTGTCTTGTTTCAGGTATTAATCTGAAACTTGCTTTTGTCGGTCATTTGAGATAGTTGTCCTGTCTGGTTTCAGGTATTAATCTTTGACCTTAGAGAAAGAAAGATAGTTTCCCCGACTTGTTTCCGGAGTTAATCTTCAATCTGCTCATGTAGATACTTATCCTTGCTTGTTTCAGGTATTAATCTATAATCAGTCGTTCACATATAGTTATCTTGGCTTGTTACAGGTATTAATCTGGAACTTGTTTTTTCCGGTCGTTTGAGGTAGTTGTCCTGTCTAGTTTCAGGTATTAATCTCTGACCTTATAGAAAGAAAGATAGTTTCCCCGGCTTTTTTCGGGAGTTAATCTTCAATCTACTCATGTAGATAGTTGTCCTGGCTTGTTTCAGGTATTAATCTACAATTAGTCGTTCATAGATAGTTATCCTGGCTTGTTACAGGTATTAATCTGGAACTTGTTTTTGTCGGTCGTTGAGATAGTTGTCATGGCTGGTTTCAGGTATTAATCTCTGACCTTAGAAAGAAAGATAGTTTTCCCGTCTGGTTTCGGGTATTAATCTTCAATCTGCTCATGTAGATAGTTTTCCTGTCTGGTTTCAGGTATTAATCTACAATCGGTCGTCCACAGATAGGTATCCTGGCTTGTTATAGGTATTAATTTGGAACTTGTTTTTGTCGGTTGTTGAGATAGTTATCCTGGATGGTTTCAGGTATTAATCTCTGACCTTAGAAAGAAAGATAGTTTTCTCGTTTGGTTTCGGGTATTAGTCTTCAATCTTCTCATGTAGATAGTTTTCCTGTCTGGTTTTAGGTATTAATTTATAATCGATTGTCCACAGATAGTTGTCCTGGCTTGTTTCAGGTATTAATTTGGAACTTGTTGAAAATTGGTGATGACACTCATTTGTCGATCTTTCCTGAAAAGGTAAAAAATTAGATGCATGCAACATCATGATGCATGAAGTGCAAAGGATTATCTCAAAATAAATAAGATTGTGATATATGCATTCATGCTGCATATGCTAGACGCTTGTAAAATGGTGTATGAATGCAATGTATGAACGTATCAGTTGCCCTATTGTTGTATTATTGAACTAGGGAAAATAAATCCCTGATTGCTACTCGGGATGAAGAGTGTAAGTCTTCAAATTTTGTTGAAGTTGAAATGCTGGGAGATGGATTTCCGTTGTTAGAGAAATAAACTATGTTGAGGAAGGGAAACTCCATGAACTGCTTGGGGATTTCTTATGAGATCCTGCTGGGGAATCTTGAAAAGCTTGTAAACCAGGCTAAGGAACTTCTTGAGATGTCGGGTAAGTAATTGGAAATTTTGCTCCGCCGGGGATATCAAAAACTTTGACATTATTAGGCTGTAAACTGAGAATATGGCAGTGATTTTATGGTAAAATTCCCCTGCCTCTGTACATGCTGGAGAAAGTATCTATCGGGGATTTTGTAGATGGTCTGAATGTTATCCCAACTCCTGGGGTCTTTGAGTAAATGTTGGTCAGGGTGATAAGTCTTCTACTGATAGATAAGTGATGAGATGACAGGACATAGTCTTACGCTTTAATCCCTAACTTTTGCCTGGACTGTCCTTTCAGATTTTCAGTCCAATGGGATACCCTTTTTTTCCAAGCCGCCTTTTTAGGTTTTCAACTTGCCGGGTATACAGATTTTTCATATGTATATCCCTAATTTTTTCCTGAACCCTTTTGGTTCGTCGGGATGCCCTTATTTTTTCATAAGCCAGTCGACCTAGCGGGTCTTTCCTCATGCGTAGTATATTTTAACTATGTACGCGTTCATCGGATGCGGAGGATTGTCACTGTCTATAGTAGTAAGTGTTTCCACACTTCCAGAAGATGTTTGCTTGATTGCGCGTGATTCGTTGCTGGAAATCATGTCCAATGCCCTAAGTGATTCAGATGGAGATCTTCCCCTGGCTATTTGGCACTTTTGAGAGATTCCTTGAATTTTGACTTGACTGCCCCGGATCAGATGGACACCATGCTATGCCCCTTGATTATGAAAGTCATGTTACTGGAATTTCTTTCCATCTGAGGTGATTATGTCCATTGAGAGGATTTCTGTTCATCGAATATCCGTTTGTGCGAATTTCTCTGTTGTTGAACAATTAGTCATATGCAAACAATGGTATTTTTAAAATGCAAAGCTTATGTCCGTCTTGAAGTTTGAAAATTCGTTTTTTAGTAAAACAAACAAATTTCGTAAGAGTGTGATATCAACTCAGGATTTATAACAAACCTTACAGGAGTCAGGATACCTTTTTGTAACAATATGCTTTCGAACTAACCCATGCTTCAGCTAGGACTTTTAGGGGTTGTAACGTGGCCTGGTTTACGGTTTAAGAAACAAATGATAAAGGCTCAAAATTTATTTGTACCCAAGCCGTTCTTCGTGATGTTCTTCAGTCCTATACTCAGTTAACTTTGCGTTTAGATCCCAATTGAGTCTGGAATCTTTGCCTTGATATTCCGGTGATGGTTCGGACATTGAAAGTTCATTTTGTGGAAGGAAGTCATTTTTGTAACCTTTTATTTTTTTGTCGAAGATTTGCAGCGACCTCTTTTTTTATTTTATTATCCCTACTTTTGCCTGAACTGTTTCTTTTGTGATTACAGTCATCGGAATGCCCCATTTTTTTTCTTAAGTCTCCTTCATAGGCTTTAACTTAGCGTGATTTTATTTTGAAAAATAATGACTTCCTGTTTTAATGATTATGCGAAACCATCACCGTCTTCTGTTTTGGAATGATACCTCTGAAACTACTTGTCATGTACAAGAGGAAGGCTTACGATTGGAATGCACCTATGAATTAACTAAGAAACTAACCTGCCCCAGGTTATGATTAGGGGTTTTAGTTTGTGTGAAAAGAAAAACTCCTGCTTCTTAGGCTCAAAATGGTTGACTAGGGATTATCTTCCTTATCACTCCACTGTTTAGGATTTGAAACAACGCATGTACATCGTCAGCGGGGTCTGTTCAAAAGCATATTATAGATATTTTGGTATCATTTTTGTCATCCTCTCTCTAAAGGCTTAGAACTTTTCATTGAGAGTTGAATATCACAAAAAGGAAGTAAAAACACAGTTTGGATATAGTGAATACGAATGAATTGATTCAAAATAAACATATGCAATGCATTGATGAAATAACAAAGTTTGACATAAATAAGTGTTCGAACAAATCAAAAGAAAATTACAATTTAAAAGTTTTAATGAACGAATAGCCTCCTTGCCAGAACTTGTCACTTCAGATGATGTTCCTTTAAGGGATAGCAGAAGAATTCAGCTTGACCATCTTGTGTAAACTCCAGCAATCCTTCGTCGATCAAGTCTTGAATCTTATTTTTCAATGTTCAACAGCTATTAGTGTCATGTCCAGGACTATTGGAGTGGTACGCACACCTTGCATTTGGATTGTACATTGAGGAAGCAGTGTTGGGATTCTGAGGGGGATCCTTCAATGTAATCATCTTGGCCTCCAACACATGCTGCAATGCTTGAGCCAATGACACGTTGATTTTGGTAAAGCGCCTTTTAGGTGTATTCCGCTTACACTGATTACCATGTCGTTGTTGGCGAGGTTGTGACGTAGCAGCATTTTGGAAAGGTCTACTCTCCACCAAGCCAACTTCTTGTCTCTTCAGGGGCTGATTAATGACTTAGTCCCCATCCTCGATTGTTTACTTCATACGGTTACATCCGTCTTGATGAAGCTTACTGATGTGAATCCTCAACTCTTCATGTCCCCGAGCTAAGTTTTGGATAAGATCCATTTGATTACTCATATGGACTCTTATATTTTCCATCTCAGCATACAGTTGTTCCAACTGGTCATCCTTGTTGTTGTCAGGATGTTTCTTGGTTAAATTCCCGTTGAGGAGTGCTTTCAACTCTTCTTTCCCCTTGGATAGGTTCATGAACATTTCCTTGAACTGAGCATCATGAGTTTAGAGATCTCTGTTGTTCTGTTTGAGAGCCATTTTCCTTGTTGAAATACACAGCGAGAACATGAGAAACCTGTACTGGAAGACTTGTTAGGTAATGACATGCATGATGTGTGGATGCAATGTTTTCAAGGATCTCGCACGGTAAACACACGAAAATGTCAGAAGTTGAATTTTGACTGCAACTTTGACAGAAGAACTTCATATTGTTGAATGTCCTTCTATGAGAAACAAGCTCACCATATCGAGTGGGTCATAGCCCCTAACTCAAGTTATCGTGTTTTGATCTTTTGACGGCATTGGCTAGAGGAAAATAAATCCCCCTGCCCCTTGGTAGACGTCTGGTTTATCAAAACCTGCATCACTGGCCCTTTGAGATCCTTGAAATGGTTAAGGAAATGTTATGGTATGATATTATGGTGTGTATGCTATGCACCAAACAAAAGTGTAAGGTGATGAAGATAAGTAAATCTTGCAAGATAACCAGTTTATTGGATAATGGATACAAACAAGGTCCTGCAAGGAATATAAACAAAGTCCTGCAATGAGTTCAAGTTGTTAGACGATGAAAGAAGACAAGTCACACAAGCAGCCTTAGGTTCGGGCTTGCATGGGCTATGTAGGTAAGTACCCTCTTGAAGTTTAGTTGGCTCAACTTGTCCTAGTAATAGTAACTGGGTTCTAAGGAGTCTCAATATCACTGATCTTTCTTCACCAGACATTATTTCAGCGCAAGCCTCTTTATTGGTGACCGAAATATCTCAGAAGTCAGATCTTAATGAGTGTAGTATCGAGTATCAACCAACTTCAGACTGCACCAAAGCCGGCTATCTCACTACTTCCTAATGGCCAAGTTGTTCAATTAAAGGTTCTAAGGTCAGTTGGTTTTTCGTGACACCATACGGCGGCCCCATATTCTCCTTGACTACTCAAGGGCTACTGGTACCAACAAATGTGTCACACCAATGTAAATATTGTTTCAACCGTGTCAGTATACCCCACACAGTCCCCACAATCTATTGCTACTTACCTAAAAGGTGCCCCAGATCCAGGTGTAGGATCTTTACAAGTAAAACCAAGCAAAAACCCTTAAAGATAAAGCAATTAAAGCATGCAAGGAATGCAAATTAAATATGACCTAAGCTCTAAGGTAACCCCACTTTTTATTAATTTCCCAATAGAGTCTCCAGTTCTGTGATACAGTGGCAGAACCGACTGTTATATTGGTTTTGCGTTTGTATTCGAAAATGTTGCGGTAAGCAAGAGTCACCACTAACTTTTATTTTATCCAACAAAGGAAAGGGTAAAAAGAACAGAAAAAGACCTTTCGAGAGTTTTTTGAGTAAGGGGCGTAGATTATGGAAAGGGAAGGTGTTAGCACCCTTTCCATCCGTAGTTTTCTACGGGCTCTTAGATGCTTAGCTCATTTGAAAAATACCTTGTGTTTTTGTGTGTTTTTGAAAAGTATTTTGAAATGCCATGGTGAGGTAATTGGCTTTATGATAACTCTTGTATCAGTCCTCAAGAGTGTTGATAAATCATTTTTGAAAAGGTTTTTGAAATTTTTTTTGTGTATGTGTAACAGTTTGTTTTTTTGAGCCAGCATCTAACAACTATCTACTTTTACTCTAAAGGACTTGTTCTTTTCCTCTTTTCCTTTAGACGGTGCTATCCTACTATTAGTGAGTAGGTAGACCTATTGTTAGATGTTTAAGGGACATTTGAAGGGACATTTTATAGTCACGAAGGCAACTTGGCAAGAAGTTTTAGTAACTACCCTAGGGTTTTAAGATCATTGTTTACCGAGGCAACGTCGAGAGGGCCATCGAGGGACTTATGATCTTTTTAAATCAGAGGGTAGCCACTAAAATCTCTCACGTTTCGAGAATTATGACTATTTTCCGAAAGGCAACCCAAGTGGGAATACCCTAGAGGTGCGCATCTGCAAGTGTGTTTGTTTCCAGTTATTTTTGTCTTGTATTAAGTTTGCTAGCATTGGTTTCAATTCTTGCCATGCAATCCTATTAACATACATCTAACAGTTAATATATGTACAAAAAATATAAAGTGCGGTAATTGTAAATCCTAGCTATTACATGGCTTCGGGGAGGGGAAATTATTTACATGTCCAAGAATGGGGATAAAAAACCGTAAATATCCTAATTTTAAACTATTACATCTCAGTAGAAGACACAATAATATGAATGTAGACGCGCGTGAAATGGAAAAGAGCGTATAAAAAATCCTAAGGTATAAAAGTCTTTTTGTTTTGTTTTTATTTTGGGAAAATGATTTAATTAAAATCCTAAGTCTATTTAGTTTTAAATTAAAGAAAAGGTTAAAATAATTAATTAATTAGTTAATTTACAGAATTAATTTAATTAACAAAAAAATATTAAGCCTAATGTTTTTTTTTATGATTTTTTTATTTTAATGTTTAAACAAATTAAAACGAAATTAAAAGAAATAAATATAAATATAAAACAAAAAATATGAATGGGCCTAATAGCAAAAGAAAAGAGAGGGTATGAAGTGAAATTCGTTGGGCCCAAATGAAAGGAGCCCAGATCTACCCATGTATTTAGTGAGGAGATCCCCAGGAGGGTCCATGGTGAAGTTGTGTGCTTAGGGCGTTGGATCCAGATCAGTTGTGCATCTGATGGCATGGACTTGATGGTGTATGGTGAGCCTGCATAGGACCTGCCAGTATTTGATCTGCAAATGACATGTTAGAAAAACATAATATATGACCTGGGTATCGAACCCAAGCCCTTTCGATTGCACACCTTCCCCTTTACCATCTGAGCTGTTTGTCAATTGTTAGTACAAATAAAATCATAACATTCCATTACCAAAAGAATAAGATATATATACATATAATTCTAAATCCCTACATGCATGCTACACAAGCCAAAAGGACAGGGATGCCTGGATTGAGATTCGAAGGAATCTATTTCACATGCCTTAATAAAAGTATGTTGTTACTTAACAATCACAAACGTCATGCAACAATCAAAATTAAATTACGCATGAGATGAATTTAAGATCGAAGGTTTGTTACCAATGGGATGCTTTGTTTTGGATGGAGATGGCTTGCAAAGTGTGCTTCGATTTTGGCAGCTTTGGTGTTTTACTTGCATTATTCGTGTGGCTCATATGGGGGCAATGTGTGTGTACCTGGAGACAAGGTTTTCGTCTGGCTGATTTGTGTAGAGGCCAAAATGTTTCTGTGGGCAGTCAGCCTGAAACTTCGATTGGCAATAAGTATTATGTGTGATGTAGTGTGTGGCAAAAATACTTTCGTTTGGCAATGTGTTTCTTATCTCTTTTTTTTGTCCCTGGAAATGTGTCCTTAGGCTTGTAATGATAGGGGTGTAGAGGGGAATGGAAATGGTAAGGGGGCAGCCTTTAACTAGGTTCTGAAGGCAAAATCAGACAAATTAAAGGATTTCCATTTTTAATGGATTCTTACCCTTTTGGGTTTTGGGATGAACCTGTACATCCCAGACTGCTTCGAATGCCTCCACACCTGATTCTTCGATTGGCCCTGAGTTGCTTCCTTCGAATGGCTCCAGGCATCATCATTATGGCCTCTTCGATTGAAGCATTATTTGCCTTAGCAGCTTAATCTGAAACTTTTCAACTAGCCCAATCGAAAACTCCTTTCTGGCCAGTCGAAGCTTCTTTTGTTACCTCCTTCGAATGCAATTGTGCAGGAGGCTTGGGCTTGGCAACATGTTGGATTTTGGCCCGCAAGCATCTTGGACCAAGACTCATCATAAAACAAACTGGTTTCCCACAATTATGTTTCTTTCGAATGGACCAATTGTACGTCCTTCGAAGGCACCATTTGTGTGTCTTTCGAATAGCCCATATGTATGTCCTTCGAAGGCACCATTTATGTGTCCTTCGAATAGCCCATATACATGTCCTTCAAAGGCACCATTTGTATGTTTCTATGAATGGGCCTTTTGAATGCTTCTTTGAATGGACTATATTGAACGCTTCTTTGAATGGGCCATATTGTGTGTCAAAGTGTGGAAAACTGTGTGTTGAAGGGTTTAGAGGTTAAGTCAAAGCTAGCATGAGGGAAGCCAACTTCTTATTAAATAGAAGCACATATGAAAGGGTCCTTTTCCTTGTGGATTGAAGGCAAGCATGAAGAGACCTTTGCCTTGTGCGCTGAAGGCACGCATAGAGGAAGTCGTTTCCTTGTGGGTCGAAGCACACATGAAAGAAGCGTTTTCTTTATGAATTGAAGGAAAGTATGTAGGAATTATTTGTCTAGTGAATCGAAGGAAAGTCTGAAGAAGCCTTTTCCTTGTGCATCAAAGGCAAACCTGAAGAAGCCTTTTCCTTGTGGATCAAAGGCAAGTTCGAGGAAGCATTTGCCTTGTGAATCAAAGGCAAGCATGAAAAGGCCTTTTACCTTATGAATCAAAGGCAAGCCTGAAGAAGCCTTTGCCTTGTGCGCTGAAGGCACGTCTGAGGAAGTCTTTTCCTTGTAAATCAAAGGCAAGCATGAAAAGGCCTTTTTTACGTTGCGAATCAAAGGCAAGCATGAAAATGCCTTTTACCTTGTGGATCCAAGGCAAGTCTGAGGAAGCCTTTGCTTTGTGAATTAAACTTGATCGAAGGAGGCCAAATGTTCAATTGAGGCTTGTGAACCAAGCTTGCATCGAAGGAGGCCAAATGCCCAATCGAAGACTTTGAAACAAAATCTCACTCGAAGGATTTCAGATTCCCGATCGAAGACTTTGAAACAAAGGCTCGCTCAAAGGATTTCAGATGCCCAATCAAATACTTTGAAATAAAGGCTCGCTCGAAGGATATCAGATGCCTAATCGAAGAATTTGAAACAAAGGCTCGCTCGAAGGATTTCAGATGCCCAATCGAAGACTTTGAAACAAAATCTCGCTCAAAGGATTTCAGATGCCCAATCGAAGACTTTGAAACAAAATCTCACTCAAAGTATTTCAGATTCCCAGTCGAAGCTTATGAATCAAGGCAAACTTGCTATTCTTTAATTTGATGCTTGAGAGCCTAAATGATCCATGGAAACTTGCCCTTTTGAAAACCCTTATGAGAAAATGACTTGAGAAAAAGGAGGGCAAATTTTGGGGTACAACAGCTTCCTTTTAAGACCAAACTCAACTGGGGAGAGGATATTTTGGAGATGAAAACTCTGGCTGGAGATTTTATGAATCTAAATTTATGGGGATAATATTATTGAAATAATTCCGTATGCATGTCATTTTTTTAAACATACATTTGTTGAAATTTAATCATGTTCGTATGCATATGCTCATTCAATTTTAGTCATTGGACACTTTTGCACTCAAAATAGAAAAACAGAAAGTTTGCACTCCAAAATATATTTGTATTGATGTTTTACCCATGAATAGGAGTTTTGTACAAAGAGACTGAGATCCTAGTAAGAGGAAATCATCGAAAGAGTTGAAATAATACAAAGTGAAAACAAAAAATAATAGCCATGTGAAAATGATCTCATTGTGTTCCAACCCCAACATTTCGCCTATGTCCTCGAACATCATCCCTTGTCATTGAAAGATGTTGATTGGATTGATCTTGGACCATTTGAACTTGAACTTTGGTAATAAATATGGCTGTAGAGATCCTGCAGGACATAGTCATACACTTTTAATCCTAAACTTTTCCTGCACCGCCCTTTCGGGTTTTCAGCCCACCAAGATACCCATTTTTTCCCAAGCCGCCCTTTCGGGTTTTCGACTTACCGGGTGTACAATCTTTTGCATATATCCCTAATTTTTTCCCAGACCTCTTTGGTTCGCCGGGATGCCCTTTATATTTCCTAGGTGTGTCAACCTAGCGGGTCATTTTATGCGTTGTATTTTTTAACTATGTCCATGTTCACAGGATGTGGGAAGTCCTCGCCATCCATAGTAGTCAGCATCATGACACCACCAGAGAAAACTTTCTTTACAATAAATGGTCCTTCGTGAGTGGGAGTCCACTTACCCCTGGGATTTCCTTGTGGAAGAATGATGCGCTTTATTACCAGGTCGCCAGCTTGATACACTCGAGGCTTGATCTTTTTGTTGAACGCGTTGATCATACGCTTTTGGTACATCTGGCTATGACAAACAACAGCTAGTCGCTTCTCGTCAATCAAGTTCAACTGATCCAACCTAGTTTGAATCCATTCATTTTCACCTAAATTTGCTTCCTTCATTATCCTTAGAGAGGGAATCTGAACTTCTACAGGAAAGACGAATTCCATTCCATAGACCAAAGAGAAAGGAGTTTCCCCAGTTGACATACGAGCCGAAGTACGGTAGCCATAGAGAGAAAACGGTAACATCTCATGCCAGTCTTTGTAGGTTACCACCATCTTTTGCACAATCTTCTTGATATTTTTATTGGCAGCTTCCACTGTGCCATTCATCTTGGGTCTGTACGGAGAAGAATTGTGATGCTTGATTTTGAACTGAGTGCAGAGTTCCGTAATAATAGTGTTGTTGAGGTTAGTTCCATTGTCGTTGATAATCCTTTCAGGGATACCGTAACGACATATGAGATTATGCTTGATGAATCTAGCTACAACATTCTTCGTAACAGAGGTAAATGAGGCAGCTTCGACCTATTTGGTGAAGTAATCGATAACGACAAGAATGAAGCGATGTCCATTAGAAGAAGTAGGTTTGATCTCTCCAATCATGTCAATTCCCCACATTGCAAATAGCCACAGAGCAGTCATGACATTTAGAGGAATAAAAGGTACATGGACCTTGTCGGCATAGATTTGACACTTGTGGAAAGTCCTTGAGTGATGATGACAATCAATTTCCATTGTGGACCAATAGTAACCAGCCCTCTGGATTTTCTTGGCCATAGTGTGTCCACTAGAGTGGGTCCCGAAAAGTCCATCATGCATGTCTTCCATAATTTTCTCTGCCTCTTTCTTGTCCACACATCGGAGTAGAGTAGAATCATGGCTGCGCTTGTATAGGATTATGTTGCTTAGAAAGAATTTGGCTGAAAATCTATGCAAGAATTTCCTATCATTGATGGAAGCTCCTTCAGGATATTCTTGTGCCTCAAGATATCTCCTCACCTCATGGTACCATGGTTTCTCTTTGTCAGTGTCAAGCTCATAGCAATGCGCAGGTTCGTCAAATCTCTCAATTGTAATCATAGGAGCTTCGTTGTCCCATTTGATATTGAACATGGAAGACATTATGGCCAAAGCGTCGGCTAACTGATTTTCCTCCCTAGGGAAATGTTCAAAGGTGATCTTTTTGAAGCATGGAATCAGAGTTAACACAAGCTCCTTGTAAGGAATCAGGTTAGGATGCTTAGTGTCCCATTCTCCCTTCACTTGGATAATAACTAGAGCAGAGTCTCCGAATACATCCAAATGCTTGATCCTTAAGTCAATGGTAGCCTTCAAACCCAAGATGCATGCCTCGTATCCAGCCATGTTATTCGTACAATCGAAGCATGATCTAGCAGTGAAAGGAGTGTGATAACCTTCAGGAGAAATTATCACCCCACTAATTCCATTTCCTAGAGTATTGGAAGCCCCATCAAAAACCATAGTCCATTGGGATTCTTGTTCAGGTTCGTCATATGGTCCAGGTTTTTCACAGTCAGTCACTAACATGATATTCTCATCCGGGAAGTCAAAGTTCATAGATTCATAATCATCAACAACTTGATGGGCCAAGTGATCTTATAATACACTTCCTTTTATGGCCTTTTGTGTTGTATATTGAATATCATATTCTTCAGAATCATTTTCCATCTATCTATTCATCCAGAGAGAATGGGTTTCTCGAAGATGTACTTGATAGGGTCCATCTTAGAAATCAATAAAGTGGTGTGAGTCAACATATATTGTCTTAGCCGGCGAGCAGCCCATGCTAGAGTCCAACAAGTTTTCTCGAGCAGTGAATATCTAGTTTCACAGTCAGTAAACTTTTTGCTCAGGTAGTATATTGCATGCTCTTTTCGGCCAGACTCATCATGTTGTCCCAACACACACCCCATAGAATTCTCTAGCACAGTCAAGTACATGATCAATGGTCTTCCTTCCACTGGAGGCATAAGGATAGGAAGTTCCTGCAAATATTCTTTGATTTTATCAAAGGCATCTTGGCAGTCGTTGTTCCATCTGACTACTTGATCTTTCTTCAAAAGTTTGAAGATTGGTTCACAAGTAGCAGTTAAGTGAGATATGAAGCGGGCAATGTAGTTAAGACGACCCAAGAATCCTCTAACCTCCTTTTCATAATAGGGAACCAACCTTTCTTGAATGGATTTTACCTTTGCTGGATCAACTTTGATGCCTTTACCACTGACGACAAAACCTAGAAGCTTTCCAGACTTTACTCTGAATGTGCACTTATTAGGGTTCAACCTCAACTTATACTTCTTCAGCCTCTCAAATACCTTGTGTAGGTGATCGAGATGCTCTTCTTCAGTTTGCGACCTTGCAATCATATCATCCACATAGACCTCTATTTCATGATGGATCATATCATGAAATAAAGTTACCATAGCTCTTTGATATATTGCCCTTGCATTCTTTAATCCGAACAACATGACTTTGTAGCAAAAGGTGCCCCATTTTGTAACAAAGGTGGTTTTTTCCATGTCTTCAGGAGCCATCTTGATTTGGTTGTAGCCAGAAAATCCATCCATAAAGGAGAAGACTTTATGTTGAGTGGTGTTGTCAACCAAGACGTCAATATGTGGTAGAGGGAAATCATCTTTGGGGCTTGCCCTACTCAGATCCCTATAATCTACACACATGTGAACCTTTCCATCTTTCTTTGGCACGGAGACCACGTTCGCAACCCATTGAGGATAAGATGTGATGGCTAGAAAACCTGCATCAAATTGCTTCATTACCTCAGCCTTTATCTTTTCAGACATGTCTGGCCACATACGACGAACCTTTTTCTTAACAGGAGGGAAATCTTCCTTTGTTGGTAGACGATGAACCACAATGTCGGTATCCAACCCTGGCATATCTTCGTACAACCAAGCAAACACCTCAACATAGTCATGTAACATCTGAACCAATCTTCTCTTGATACCATCTTCTAGGTTGGCGCTGATCTTGACTTCTTTCCTGACTGTCTCGGTACCTAGGTTGATAACTTCGATGGGCTCTTCATGAGGTTGAATAGCTTTCTCCTCTTGCATCAGCAGCCTAGCTATTTCTCCTGGTATTTTACAATCTTCCTCGCCTTCGTCTTTGGCTTGGTTAATTGGATGTTTAAAGTCATAATTGGAAATAGTAGAGTCGTTGGCAATGAGATCCAGAGTGGATTAGGATCTGCAAGTGTGTGTGCGTGTGTGTGCTTGTGCATGTAAGATACATGGATATTGAAAAAATTTAATGAAGGAAAAGAAACACAATGAACACAAAAATTTGAATGCAAAAGGTCCAATGGTTTATATTAAATGATCATATGATAAATGAACATGAACAAAACCCTTAACAAATGGACCATAATGCCCCGGGAAAGGCACATGGCTTAAAAGTCATTGTTTGGAATTTAAGATTACAGATAAAAGTTCTTGCATTGACCGAAAACAGTAAATAGTAATTACTCCACAATGAAGGAGATATGAGTGAAATCCTTTGCATACCAATTGTTGAGCTTTCCTTTGACAGTAGGGTAGATCCAATCTTCAAAAGTATTTTCATCATCAGAGTCTTCCACATCGTTCACTTCATGTTTCCCGATGTGGAGAGGTGGCTTTCCCACGCGAGCACGCCTGACTTCTTTTTGAGCTTTGATGGTGAAACCCAATACAAATTTGTCTGCTTTAAACGAAATGTCGGGGAGTTGTCCCCAGATAGTAAAGTTTCCATCTTTGACCACGGCACGGGCATCCTTAAGTGAAACCATTCTTGGTATAACTTCATCATATTTTGATATGTTGGAGGAGATTTTGGTGGCGGCAACCGTAGGAGGAAAAATTTCGAAAGCCTGGCATGGAGTTTCTATGAATTCTCCATCCATTTCCACATACTTGAAGGAATTGAGGTGGCTCACCATGAATTCCTCTTCACCATAAACAGTGACAATCTTCCCCTTGACTGGGTATTTTAATTTTTGATGAAGGGTGGATGTTACTGCCCCTGCCCCATGGATCCAAGGGCACCCAAGAAAACAAGAGTATGTGGTACGTATGTCCATCATATAAAAGGTAGAGTTGAAAATCTGTGAGCCAACTTTAATTGGAAGATCCACCTCTCCATGAACCATTCTCTTAGACCCACTGAAAGCCCTTACGACAATATTGCTTGGCTTGAATACAAGTCCTTCACAATCTAGCCGGTCTAAAGAACCTTTGGTTAACACATTTAAAGATGAGCCATTATCAATTAGGACATGGGCCAGGGTGGTTCCCTTGCATTCAATAGAGATATGCAAGGCTTTGTTGTGGTTCTTTCCCATACGAGTCAAATCCGTGTCGGAGAACTCTAATCCATTGTCAGCCGTTAAATTTGCTACACAGTTCTTGAACTGGTCAACTGTGGTTTCTTGGGGAACATGGGCTTTCTTCAAGAACTTGATTAGAGCCTGGGCATGAACGTCCGAACAGAGTAACCAGTGCAGCATGGAAATTTTGGAGGGGGTTTGCCCCAGCTTCTCAACTATTTTGAAGTCACTCTTCTTTATGATTTTCAGGATTTCCTCCATCTCTCAAGTGGAGGGTTCTTCAGTGTCAGTATCTTTGGTAGGCGCCTCTATCCCAGCAGGCTCACCTTCTTTCTATTTCCCTCTAGTGTTGGCACTAGACTTGTCATTGGTTATGCGAATGGGAGTTATTATAGTAGTGGGTGATGAAATATAAGGGGAAAGGATTCTCCCTATTCTTGTTACTTTACTAAAACCTACAATATTAGTAACATCATCTTCGTCTTTGTTGATCCAAGAATCTTGTTTTATCCTATGATAATAAACCTCAGTACCATAGTTCCCTGGAACCGCTTTATCAGAGGAGTAGGGAATAGGCCCAGCGGCATTGATTATTAAAGGAGAAATGGTTGGTTCATTTGAAATTCTAATAGGACCCTTTGAGGGATCCTAAAAGGCTTGATGGAAATTGTTATTATGGAAAGGTCTTCAGCTTTGTTGGTCAAACTCTTGATGGTAGGAATCTTCTCAAACAGAATCTCGCGGTTATCTATCAGGTTTTGCACACCTTCCTTCAGTCGCTTTCACCTATTTACTTGTTGATCATAGCAAACAAAATCTTTAGAACTTCCCAAGAACACCTCGACTCTCAGCAAATTAACCTTCACAGTAGTTAACGGAGTTGTTAAATCTTCAATGTAAGAGACGAAAGTAGTATCATCAATTTCATTAACACCTTTTCCATGATTCGACATTAGTGAAGTTATCACATTTTGAGTAGTAGGTGGATCAAATTAAATTATTTTATTATCTATCAGATCTTGAATCTTATTCTTCAGAGCCCAGCATTGATCAGTTTCATGCTCGAGGTTGTTGGAATGATATGCGCACTTGGCATTTGGATTGTACTTAGGTGATGAAATGTTTGGATTGGATGGTGGATCGCGCAATCTCACTAAGTTGGCCTTTAACAGATGTTGTAAGGCGTGGGATAATGACATGTTTATCCTCGTGAACTGTCTTTGAGTAACTTCAGATTGTTGATTGTTGGATGATTGCCTTTGAGAAGATGGAGGGTTGGAGATTAACACAACATTAACAGAAGGTCGATGATCCTTCTTGGTATGGGCCCTTGCCCCATACACAACATCTATTTCCTTTTTTCCAGTGAACGACTTCTTTATAATATTGGATGCGGAAGCAGATGTCACGGGAATTTTCCCACTCTTAATGCCATTTTCTACCCTTTCACCATTTAGGATTAACTCGGTGAAACCAGACGAAGAATTTCCAATCAATAGTTTGAAAATTGGGCCTGTTAATATACCCATGAACATGTCCACTAATTCTATGTCAATTAGTGGTGGTTGGACCCTACCAGCAAGATCCCTCCATTTTTGTGCGTACTCGTTAAACCCCTCATTAGTACTCGTTGTCATACCTTGAAGTTGGACTCTAGTTGGTGCTAGATCGGAATTATATTGATACTGATGATAAAAAGCAGTGGCTATATCTTCCCATGTGTGGATGCGGGAACCCTTTAATTGATAGAACCATTCTAGTTGAGTCCCAGCCAGACTCTCTTGGAAGAAATGGATCTAGAGCTTTTTGTCGGTAGTGTGCGGCTGCATCTTGTGCATGTAAGACCTTAGATGAAGTTTCGGGTAGGAAACCCCATCATACTTGGCGAAGACCGGTATTTTGAAATTATGGGGGATGACGATGCCAGGTATTAAGCCTAACTTACTAAAATCCATACCAGGCACGACTTGAATTTCAACAGCATTTAGTTTATCTTCAACTGCTTGTATTTATCCTCAGCCGGAGGATATTGCTCATCAAAATAATCTTCATCTTCGGAAGCTTGATTATTGGCACCCCCAACACGGGTGCTCCTTGCCTCTTCATCTTTATTTTTTTCCTCCTTAGACGACTCTTCGACTATTTGTACCTGATGAACTAGACCTTTGAACCTCATACCCATGTTGATGAAGGCCTTCTTTTTGGTTTTCTTCTTGGCTACTAGCATAGTCATCAGCTCTTGTTGTCCCTTAGCCAGGGTCAACAAGGTCTCTTGGAACTGGGAATCCTGTGCTTGCAAGTCCTTCACTATTTGTTCGATATCCATCTTACTGAAATAAACAGTAGAAAGATAAGGAAACTTGTTGTGGAAAACTTGTTTATATTATGATGCATGAAAATGCGTATGCAAATGATTTCAATGATTTAGAAGATTTAAATTCATTTAGACAAAAGGGAACAAACATTAATTGCATTAATAAGTTCATATTGATTACAAACATGCCTCTTGGGCTTACAATGGAAGAAAGAAATACAAAAAAAATTCCTAAGACAAGAAGGTTGAACGCATCCTCTTCGGTGCAATGTAGGCGTTCAAACTTCGTTCTTCATGAAGCTGTCTCGTAAGTTCCAAAAACCTTTTTTTCACTTGCATAAAACTGGGTTTCAAAGGTATCTCTCTCCCCCTTTAGCTGAATCCAAGCTCATTGCAAATCCTTAAGAGAGGTAGGCATATCAGGATAAAGGACAGTATATGGAACATCTCCTTCGGCGACAGGCTCCATGATGATAGGTAGGATGGCTTCATAAGGCATCATGAGGTTTTGGGCGCGAGTTCGCACCCACTTGAGATAAGGTTCCAAAGGGATGGAGTTTTAATGCCCCAATGTCTTGCTATCAACCGTGTTAACCATGCCCCGAGTTGGTATGAATCTCTGACGATAACCTTGGACATCGTTCTCGTAGTCGAATACAATTCCTTGGACAAGTGCATCATGAGGGACATCCCTCCTAGAATATCCAAATTGTCGCAAAGCCAAACAAGGATTGTAGGTAATACCTCCCCTAATTCCAAGTAGAGGGACATTAGGGAATTCCCCACAACGGTCAATAATAGTAATGTCCTCCATGGATCAAACACACCAATAAATATTAGAATGTGTGAGTGACATTAACCTTTGAGACCATGTCAAGCCTTGCTCATTCTTCCACATTGATCGAGGTAGGTGTGAAATAAACCATCTAGAGAGTAATGGAATGCAACACAAGAGAGTACCCCTTTTGTTCATGGTGCGAGTGTGGAAATAATGTAGAATGTTTTATGAGTTGGTCTGAATTGGGAAATAGAACCAAAACATAGATTAGAAGCGCCAAGACATCCTCAAAAGCTTGAAAATCCATATCTTCCCAGAACAAACGAGCCTCCTCCAACAGAAATTTGGCTAAGAAACCCTTAACTCCACTTCTTGTCTCTCAATTTTCCACAATGTCAGATCTCTTCAAATGCAAATATTTGGAAATAACTTCAGGTTTTGGAGTCTCTTCTAAACCAGTGAATGGTATTTGATCAATCATAGGAACTCCTAACAATTGAGAGAATTCTTCTAATGTAGGCACCAATTGATAGTCGGGAAAGGTAAAGCAATGATGCATAGGATCAAAGAATTAGAAAAGCACACGCATCATTTCTTCTTGGAAGTTTGAGGTAGCCAAGTTGAGAAGTCGACCATATTTCTTGGTGAATGGAAAATCTCTAGGAACTCTTGATGCTAACTTTTGAAGTTAATGATGCACTTACACGAACTTGACTCGGATGGTATTCCTACGAGTAGAAGTCATGACCTACAAAACAGAACAAATATAAATTACTAAATCCTTAAAATGCTTAGTGAGAATGCTTTATGATGTTATGATGTTTTATTATGACATGAATAATAATCACAAACAAATCACACAAAGACCTTAGGTTTAGGCTTGCACGGAGCTCATAGGTAAGTACCCTCTTAAAGTTTAGTTGGTTTAACATGTCCTAGAAAGTAATCAGGTTCTAGGGAATCTCAATATCACTAAACTTTCTTCATTGGGCATTTTTTAGCACACTCAATCTTTTCTTGCGGGAAAAATATCCCAAAAGTCCAATCTCAATGAGCGTTGTATCGAGTATCAACCAATTTTCAGCTTTCCACCAAAACCGGCTATCTCACTAATTCCTAATGGCCAAGTTGTTCAAATTAAAGGTTCTAAGGTTCGTTAGTGCTTTATGATATCACTCAGCGGCCACATATTCTTCTTAATTCGCCATAAGGGATACTGGTACCCATAAATATGTCACACTAACATAGCTATTATCTCAACCATATCGGTCTATAATGTACAATTTCCACAATCTTTTCTATTTACCTAATGGTGTTCCCAAATCCAGGTAGAGGATCAATACAAACCCAAACAGGGACCCATAAATGTAAAGCAAACAAATCAAACAATGAAAGCAAGTAAATGTGATCTAGCTCTAAGGTAACCCCACTTTTAAGTAACTCCCAAGCAGAGTCACCAGTTCTTTAATACCGTGGGAGAACTGACTTGAGTATTTTTCATTTGATTGCAATTGTTGCAGATAGCAAGAGTCTCCACCGACTTTTCTTTTATCCAATAAGGAAAGGGTGAAATGAATAGGAAAGACCTTTTAGATATTTTATTGAGTTCGGGGGGTAGGTTATGAAAAGGGAAGGTGTTAGCAACCTTTTCATCCATGGTTATTTATGGGCTCTTAGTTTCTTACTAGATCACTTGAAAATTGCTTTGTTTGAAATGTGTTTGTGGTGGGTTTTGAAATTATTTTTGAAAAGCGCCTTCGTTTAGGCAAACTTTGTAATGATTCTCGTCTCTATAAGAATGCATACAAAGTGTTGGACTTTTGAAAATATTTCATGTTTTTGAAAGTGTTTGGTGTGTTTGAAAACATGTTTGTCTTTGAAGATGGATTGTGAGCAAGCAACTAAGAACGTTCTACCTACTCAAAAGTATTTTTGTTCATTTCTCTCTTCCTTTGACATTGCTATCTTACCATTGATTGGTAAGTAGCCCTCTTTGGATGTAAAGGGACGGGCGTTGGTCATCGTATAGCTCTAAGATGCAATGTTGTGAGATACCTTAGCATTTCTCTTAAGGGACTAAGATCAATTATAACGCAACAATCGCATCATCATCGAGGGACTATGATCTTGTATTTTTTATTGCTCTTGCAAAGATGTCTCACATGCATAACATGGCCATTTTTAAGGCAACAAAGTGGAGTAAACCCTAGAGATGCAAAGTGTACAAGTGTATTGTATTTCATGCTTGAGTTTATCTTGGATTAGGGTTTTCTAAGTATTGTTTTTATCTTTTTATACAAACCCTAATTTACTAGCATTTATATGAAAGCGATAAATTGCGGAAGGTAAATTTCTATGCTATTACATCATTAGGGGATGGGGTATACAAATTTACAAATGGAGAATTGAAAGCGATAAAGGTCCTAATTATTTATTACAACCATATTGAACTTGAATGAATAATGTACAAATGAATAAATATACAAGGAAGCAAATAGAAGAGAAAATGATTTTTTTTTGGATTTTGTTAAGAAAAGGTTTTTATTTTAACCTAATTAACTAAAAGAAATGATTAATTAGAAAAAGAAAACTAAACTAAGTTCATTTAGAAAAGAAAATATTTTTAGTCTTTTGTGAATAATATTTTAATTCTAATTAAATAGCCTAAAAGAAAAAAGAATTAATTAATTTAAAAAGAAACCTAAAAATTCTAAGTTAATTTTAATTAGAAAATAAACTAAGCCTAAGCCTATTTAATTGATTAAAAAAGAAAAGAAATTAAATATGAAGTGAAAGGAATTTTGATATTTTTGGTCTTGAAAAATAAAATGAGTATATAGTATAAATAAAATAAAATATTTTTGAGATTTTTATAAATAAAATAAATATTGTAATAATATTATTAATAACAAATAAAATAAATAAAATAAAAAAATAAGTCAGGGGTGAAACTTGAATTTGAGGTGTTTGGGGGTAAAACAGTTTTTGAGTTTGGCCCATTAATGTTTTTTTTGTTAGTCAGCAAAAGAAAAGAAATTAAAAACATTGGGCATGCGCTGGAACAAGTAAGATGGGTGTTGTGCAGTAAAGTTGAACATACCCGTCAAAGGAGGCCCAGGCGCCCTATTGTTTGAAACAAAGAGAAAGGAAATGTTAGGGGGGAAAATGGCAGCGCTAGGGCTCGAACCCACACCCTTAACAATATACGCGCGCTGCCTTACCATTGGGGTAGCTATACATCCGTTAACTTAAACAAAACCATAAATATATAATACAAAATACTTCTATGGCCTAAACTTTATCTTCAACCTCACGCCATCCAGACCACCTGTATCTCAATCATTTCTCAACCAAAATGGAAAATGCAAACATGAAAGTTGTTTAAAATCTCACCATGATTTCAAACATATAACTTTTTAAAACTATAAATCAAAGATAAATGAGAATTTTGCTGGCCCTAATCTAAACCCTAATTTTTCCTGAAATTTCAATCTCAAAATTCTCTAAGCTCAGGCAATATAAATGAAAACTATGGACATGGTTAGCTTCAGCGCAATGATGTCTACATTTTGTCTTTGAAAATAGAAGCCTAAAAATGCCTATATGAAGAGTTGAAAGTTCAGAAAATTACCTTCAAAACTGGAAACTGTGAAATGATTTTGAGCTTGTTTCAAGTGATGGTGATGTTCAGGTTAGCTTCCTCAAGTTCTCAGGAAGCTAAGGCAACCCTTACTTTGCTATGAAGGTGCCTGAATCTCCCTACTCAAGTCCAACTGCAATGGATTTTTTTTAAATGGTAGATGGTGAAGATGGAGCTACAGAGTTGTAACAGGTATTGAGATGATCTATGTTTGATGTTAGGAAGCTTTTGGAATGATTTATAGAGGAAACACACGAGTAGTTTGAGATATGGGAGTGCAAGGTCAGTTTCTGCATAGAAATGGAGTTTTGTGTGAAATCTGAGTTTTTGAGAGTTTAAGGACTTGTCAAATCATGTCTTAACTTTCAAATGATGTCTCATTTTATAGAGGAAAGGTTTGGAAGCTTGGAGAAGTCAAACGTACAAGATCACATATGTTTGTGGATTTTGACTTGTTTTTAAAGTTATCTTGACAAACACCTTTCCAAGGCATGATACAAAGCTATCTAGAGTGGTTGTCAAATTTAAACATGTTACTATGACTTTATAGATGAAGCTTGTGCAGAAGAAACAAGTTAGAGGCTCAATACAAGTGGACTTTGTGATTAAAGTCACTTTTCAAGAATGGCAATGTTGCTTTCTTCCAAAAATGAATGAATCTTTTGGAAAATGGCTCTAATGTTTGGATCATGGCTCCAGAAATTGTGTAAACCATTAATTATGGAGTTACAAACAAGTTTGAGGCCTTCAAATCAAAGATTATGCGGCCTAGCATGGATTTGGTTAATGTTCATCCTAAAAATCTGCCTTGTAAAACAAGAATGAAACCCTAAATTCATCTCTTCGATTCTCCTTGCTCAGACACGATCTCAAGGAGTTCTTTGACTTTTTAGAAAGCTTGTAAAATGCTATACAATTCCTCTTTTCATCAATTTTGCAAAATCCAATTGGAACTCTGTGAAACTTGGCCAAGAAGTTAGGTCAAAATCTTGACTTAAAATGCTCAAAATTTTACTAAGTGTTTTAGTTTCATGGACATTTTTCATAAATTAATAACTTGAAATCCAAGTGTTGTACCCCAAAAATTTCCCTCTCACTTATCAATAATTTGCTCACAAGATCTCCTTGGGCTCAAGACTGCACTAGGGTTTGATCAGCTCAAGACACCTCCTTAAGCACTGATGACCAAAATTAGGGTTTGAGTTTGCACAAGTATTTTTAAACTTCCAATGTACCATAGTACTTTCATGGATCATTATGGACCCCCAGGATTACTCATGTCAAATTTCAAGCCTTGGATCACACTTTTGCTCAGTCAATTGAGTAGTTGACCTAAAAATCAGATGTATTGGGGAAAAGTCAACTATGGCCAATTTACAGTCAAACTTCATAATTCTTGATCCACATCAACATTTTGAACTCATATGTATCATTTTATCAAGTTTTGACCATAACTCCTCAAGAAATTTGATCAAATCTCTAAAAGGGAAAAATGGTCAAAATTAGGGTTTTGACTGAGAAAGGGCAATTTCTGATTTTTGACCTGGAAAATGGTCAATTGGGTTAAGTCATGATATCAAGAGGCCAATTGCATCATTTTTACCCAATGACATGGTTCAAAAACATTTCAATTCATTGGATTGACATATGAATTTTCCAGTCAACTGATCAAAAGTCAATTGTATACTGAAAAGTCAAACTTTGACTTTTTGGTCAAATTCAAGTGCCAAAGATCATAATTCATCAAAACATGTAAAAATATGAAACTTATTCATTAAGAAATCAAAAAGTCAAGATTTCATTTTGAAAAGTCAAAATTTCTAAACTTAGAAATTTTTCTAAGTGTTGGAAATTTCATGTTTTTTCATAACTTTGAGCAAAATTTTCACCATGATGCAAGATGATTCAAGAGAAACTTCCAACATGAAAGTTGTATATCTCCATGAAATATACAACTTTTATTTACACAACTCCTTCCAAAAGTGTTTGGATCTCAAGTTATAATTTTATGAACATGTGGTCATGAAACTAAACACTTAGTGAAATTTTGCCCTAATTTGATCAGGATTTTGACCCAACTTCATGGAACTTTTTCATATAGTTCCAAGAATAATATTCAAAAGAAATTCAAATACGGGTTGTAGATCACATTGCAAGCTTTCCAAAATGTCCAAGAATTCCTTGAGATCATTCTTTATTAGGGGGAATCGAAGAGATGAAGTTAGGGTTTCATCACTAGAATTATATGTCATTTTTTATGAACACATGAACCAAATCCATGCTAGGCTGCATAATCTTTTCTTTTCAGGCCTCAAACTTGTTTGTTACTCCATAATTAAATGTTTACACAGCTGTTAGGGCTTTGATCCAATCAATTGAGCTATTATCCAAGTTACATTTCCATTAATGGCACAAAGTTAACATTGCCATTCTTGTAAAGCAAGCTTTTTGCATAAAGTCCATTCTTGAGCCTCTAACGTGTTCCCTCTGATCACACTCTATCCACAAAGTCAGAAGCAAGCTTGTTTAAAGCATAACCACTCTATGAACCAAGTATAAGGCATGGAAACTTGTTTTGTCAAAAAAATCACATGTTGAACTTAAACATGTAAATTTGAATTATGATTAACTAGAACACTCCAAACGTGTTGCTTATAAATAGAGTCACTATTTGTAAGCTAAAGGACGAGTTTTAGCACCCTGAAACACTCCTAAATTCCCTCTAGCCAGAAATTGCACAAAAAACTCCATTGATACACAGTTCTGACCTTAAACTTGTATCTCCCATTTCCCTCGTGCGTTTTCCCTCAAATTCATTCCTAAAGCTTCCTTACATCAAATACAACTCATCCCCATCCTTATACTAGAACTGTAACACCATTTACCATAACCTCTGTAACCAAGGAAGCTAACCTGATCATCACCATCACTTGAAACAAGCTCAAACTCAAAACACAATTTCCAATTTTGAGGTAAGTTTTCTCAACTTGGAACTCTTCATACAGGCATCATCAATAGTTTATTTGTGAACAAAACATGTAGATATCATTGCCCTTAAGCTAACCATGTCCATAGTTTCCATTAATTTTGCTTGAGCTTAGAGAATTTAGAAACTGAAAATTCTAAAATTTTAGGGTTCAAATTAGGGCCATTAAAATTCATGCTTATCTTTGATCTATAGTTTTAATACTTTACATTTCTGGAATCGTGAGAAAATTTGCTACAAGTTTCATGTTTACAGTTTTCATTTTTGATGAGAAATAAGCAAGTTACAGTTGGTCTGGCTAGAGGTTGAAGATGAAGTCTTCAGGGTGCGTTTTGCCTTGTATATTTATTATTTTGCTTATATTAACGGATGTATAGCGGCCCCAGTGGTAGAAGCGCGCGCCTGTAACCTTTGGGACTTGGGTTCGAGCCCCAGTGGTACCCTTTTCATTTTTCACATTTTCACTTTTCTGATTTTTGGCTTTTCGGCAGACGCTGGGCCTCTTTGGGCCTGGCTTGTTTTTATTTTTGCTAACCAACCTCCCTACAGGCTATTGGCACCCCTGTCCCAAGATTATTTATTTTCATTTTTATCTTCTTAAATATATTTTCTAAATACTGAAAAAATCATAAAATACAAAAAATGATAGATTTATATTTTGACTTAGTTTATTTTATTTTTCTCACAAAAAATATTTTTATTAACTATACTTTATTATCTTGTAAATATAATTAAAATTAGGTTATTAGTTATTTTCTTTCATACTAATTTAAATATATTATTTTTGATATAAAAAAAAGACTAAAAGATATTTTATAATGCTATAAATATTTTTAAAATAAAAATACCAAAAAAATACTTTTCTTAAACTTATTTTCTTTTGATCAATTAATAGAACTAGTGTTTTATTTAAAATCTTTTCTTAATAAAATTCAAATTTAATTAATTATTTTCTTTATTTAATTAGGTTAAGACAAAATCCCTTTTTCATGAAAATCAAACAAAGATACATTTTCTTTATATTTTTGCATTTTTTGTACATTTATTCATTTTGTACTTTGTATTTATTTATTTCCTTGTACATTGATATCAATTCAATATGGTTCTAATAGACTAATTAGGTTTACATTATTGCAATCCCCATTCAATTTGTACACCCCCTCCCCGCAAATGTTGTAATAGCGTAGTAACTTTAAATTCCGTAATTTATCGCTTTATATGCAAATGCTAGTAATTAGGGTTTGTATGGAAAGACTAAAACCAATCAATTAGAAAACCCTAATAAAAGACAAAATCAAGCATGAAAACAATACACTTGCACACTAGCACCCCTAGGGTTATCCCACTTAGTTTCCTTATACAAAATGGCCATATTACGCATGTGAGGTATCTTAGCAAAAACAAAGCAAATATAAGATCGTAGTCCCTCGATGGCGCTATCTAAGTTGCCTTTCAAATGATCTTAGTACCTAAAAAAGAATGCTAAGATACCTTGCAACATTTCTAATCATGGTAATATGATGACCCATGCCCGTCCCACTTACATCCAAAGATAGGGTTACTTACCAAATCAATGGTAAGACAACAATGTCAAAGGAAAAGAAAATGAACAAGAAAGACTTTTGAGTAGGTAGAATACTCCTAATTACTTGCTCAATTTCAAACAAACATCCTTGTTATTTTTAAAACAATCACCTACACTTTCAAACATCTTACAAGCTTGAAGACATTTTCAAAAGATCAACATCTTTGTATATATTCTTACAAACAAGAATCATTACAAAGATTTCCTAAACAATGGCCTCTTTACAAAATACTTTCAAAAACCACACAAAGCATAATTTCAAACAAAAGCAAGTGATCTAGCAAGTAACTAAGAGCCCATGGAAAACCATGGATGAAAAGGGTGATAATACCTTCCCTTTTCATAATCTACCCCCCGAACTCAAGAAACAATCTCAAAGGTCTTTCCTGTGCTTTTTCACCTTTCCTTTTGGATAAAAGAAAAGTCGATGGCGACTCTTGCTAACCGCAACATTTGCAATCAAACGCAAAACCTTCAAGTTAGTTCTCCCACCGTATCACAGAACTGGCAACTTTGCTGGGGAATCTTATAAAAGTGGGGTTACCTTAGGGTTAGATCACATTTATTTGCTTGCATTGTTTGACTTGTATGCTTTATATTATGGTTCTTTGTTTGGGTTTGAATCCTCTACCCAGATTTGGGATACATTATAGGTAAGTAGAAATATGTTGTGGAAATTGTGTGGGGTATACCAACATGGTCAAAGCAATAGCTACGTTAGTGCGACATATTTGTGGGTACCGGTTGCCTTTGATTTAATCAAAGAGAATACGGGGAGGCTGAGTGATGTCATAAAGCACTAATGAACTTCTAGAACCTTTACTTGACCAAGTTTTCCTTTAGGATGTAGTGAGATGACCGGCTTTGGTGCAGGCCGAAGTTGGTAGATACTCGATACTACACTCATTGAGGTTTGGTTTCTTGGGATATTTTGGTCGCCATTAAAGAGGCTTGTGCTGAAACAATGACTAAGGAAACAAACCAGTGATGTTGAGCTCCTTAGAACCCGGTTACTATTACTAGGACAGGTTTGAGCCAACTAAACTTCAAGAGGGTACTTACCTATGAAACTCCATGCAAACCTAAACCTAAGGACTTGTTTGCTTTGTTTATGTATATACATACTTATACATAACATCATTTTGATACGGTGGCAGAACCGACTGTTAATACTGGTTTGCATTTTTTGTTCGTAAAATGTCGCGGTAAGCAAGAGTCGCCACCGACTTTTATTTTATCCAACTGGAAAGGAAAAAAGCACAGAAAAATTCCTTTTTCGAGATTTTGAGTACGGGGGATAGATTATAGAAAGGGAAGGTTGTTGTACCCCAAAATTTTCCTTCTTATTTTTCAAGTATTTGCTCACAAGATATTCTAAGACGTCAAGTTTGCAGTACTGATACATCAATTTAGTCTTGAAATTGGCACAAGGGCAAAATGGTCAATTGCATACTGGAAAGTCAAACTTTGACTTTTTGGTCAACATTACAACCCAAAGATCAAATTTCATCGAGACATTCAAAAATATCAAGCTTGATCATTAAGAAGTCAAGAGAATAAAAAATCCAACTTTGCAAGACTTTAAGATTTTTCTAAGTATTCTCTATACTTGGTTAATTTCATTTGCTTCATGGAATTTTACTACAACTCCAATTAATTCAAGATGATGCAAGTAATTCAAGTTATTACAAAGTGACATTTTGCAAAATTACAAATTCTAAAACTATGTCTTGATTAAAACCTTGTCACAATATTTTTGCCTTTGACATAATGTGCACAAGACCAAATTTGTGACATGCTACAAACTATGCTGTCCAAAGTTAAATAAAATGTGATATGCCACAACACCCCATACTGCCTTGCAAGAAAGCTTGTACCATGCTACATACAAAGTATGTATGTTGTCCAATACAGTCAAAAAACTGCTCTATGCAGTCAGCTCAAGCCTACACCATGACATCCCCCAGATTACACCAAAATGGCAAAAGAAAATTGGGTGCAGAAAGTATCAAAGCAGTATGCCAAAACAATTCAAAACAACTTATTTGTTTTCCCCCCTAAACCACAGTCAAGGGGTCTACAAAATAGAACTGTCTCATAGGACAAAGGGGTTGGACTTTGGAAGAGGCATAGAGAGAGAGAATAGAGAGTCTCATTGAGAAGAAAAACAGTATGCTTGTTAACCTTGACTGATTTTTCAAAATCAAATTTGTTCTTGTTCAAAACAGAACCCCAACCTCTTACTCCACCATAAAAACTCTCCCTAAGACAAACACTTCATACAAAGTTTGTCCAAACATAAAAATAGTCCTTGTAGTGCTACTCACCTTCATCATCAAAAATACCAAAAATATTACACTACAGTCCAACTCAGTTCTAGCAGTCCAGAGCAGCTTCCTGAAGACTCACAAGGTTATCACATCATTTGGAAAAGCATTCAGATCTAAAACAATCAGTGCAGCCCAAAGGTAAGTCCTCTTGACTTTATATCTTGTCATTACATCATTAACAAGTTGTTGTTCTTTGAAGACAAGATTTAGTACTTTATTATCCTGTTGAACTAGTCATCTACACTTTGTTGAGGCTCATTCAATCATTTGTTATTCATGTTTATCCATCATATGCCATAAGCTAATCTGTACATTTAGTAAAATAATGTTTAAGGCAGGAAATGAAGCATGTACCGACACATATCCTCATGTGTCGACTCATCCTAGTGAAAAACAGGGTATGAGTCGACACATAACCCCCATGCATCGACTCATACTGATTTCAGGTTACAAAACAGAAGTGGGAAAAGACTATGAGTCTACAAATACGCGTTTCGCGTCGATGCAAGAAGGTGCATGAGTCGACACATCCCATTATGTGTCGACTCATACTGAGAAGATTTTGTTTTACAGGAGCGAGGAGAAGCCTATGAGTTGATACATACGCGTTTCGTGTCGATGTAGAAGATTCATGAGTCGACACATCCCATTATGTGTCGACCCATACTGAACTAATTTTGTTTTATAGGAGCAGGAGGAAGCTATGTGTCAATGCATAGCAGCATGGGTCGACACATAGCAGTTCAAAATGCAGTTTTCCTTTTATTTTACACTATTTTTACATTGTTTTCATTAGCATTCAATATGGTTGTAATATTTCAGTCTCCACTTCATCCCCATTGTAAATTTGTACCCCCATCCCCCTAAAGTGATGTAATAGCTTAGGATTTATTTTCCTCATGTTTACTTGCTTTCATATATTGCTAGTAATTAGGATGTATGGCAAGATAAAATCAGCAAATCGATAGCCTTTCAAATACAAGACAAAATGCATGCAAACTAACACACTCGCACGCTAACACCTCTAGGGAAACCTCACTTTGTCGCCTTTCGGAAAATAGTCATGTCCCTCGAGCATGGGAGTTTTAGCAAAAGACCCTCGATAAAAGATCGTAGTCCCTCGATGACCCTCGATGTTTCCTTCGGTAAACGATCTAGTCCCTAAAACGACATTGCTAAAACATCTCTTATGTTGCCTTCTATGACTATACAAACGTCCTAATGCCCGTCCCTTCACATCCAACGATGGGGCTTCTTACCAAATCAATGGTAAGATAGCAACATCTAAAGGAGGAGGAAAAGCACATTTAAGACTTTTCGAGTAGGTAGATTCGCTCTTAGTTACTCGCTTGCTCACAATAAAAACATTTTTACCCACACTCTCATCTTTGAACTATTTTCGAAACAAACACTTTGTAGGCGTTCTTATAGAAATGAGAACCATTACGAAGTTCCATTTTTAAAATACTTTCAAAAACACATCTCACAAACACACTTTTGAACTATTTTCGAAACAAACACTTTGTAGGCGTTCTTATAGAAACAAGAACCATTACGAAGTTCCATTTTCAAAATACTTTCAAAAATCACCACCACAAGCACACATTCAAACAAAAGCACGTGATCTAGCAAGTAACTAAGAGCCCATGGAAAACCATGGATGAAAAGGGTTCTAATACCTTCCCTTTTCATAATATACCCCCCGAACTCAAAAAACATCTCTAAAGGTCTTTCCTATGCTTTTTCACCTTTCCTTTTAGATAAAAGAAAAGTCGGTGGAGACTCTTGCTAAACCGCAACATTTCCGAACACAAACGCAAAACCTCAAGTCAGTTCTCCCACCGTATCACAAAGGTATTAGCACCCTTTCTATCTGTAGTTTTCTACGGGATCTTAGCTACTTGCTCATCATTTTAAAATTGCTTCTGTGTTTGTGTGTTTTGAAAAGTTTTCGTTTTACTTTGATTTAACTCTTGCTTCTATCTTCAAGAGTGTTACGAAGTCATTTTGAAAACTTTGTTTTGAAAGGAGTGTAAGTGTGAAAAAGTTTAGTTTGTTTGAGCAAGTACCTACTAGCATCTACCTACTCGAAAAAAGAATTGGTCTATGTTCGTTTCCTTTAGAAAGCGCTATCCCACTATTAGTGAGTAGGTAGCACCGTCGTTGGAGTTTTAAGGGTCAATCCGAAAAGGGACGTACGATCACTAAAGCAATGTTAGGACGTCTTAGTAATAACCCTAATGTCTTAAGATCAATATTCCAGGCAACTATTCTGAGGCAACCCTTCCGAGGCAACTTTGATCTTTAGGACAAAAGAGCGACCACTAAAATACCCTATACTCAATGATCGTTTACCAGAGGCAACCTGAGTGGGAGTATACCCTAGGAGTGTGCATGTGCGAGTGATTCAATTTCAAGTTATTTATCTTTACACATTTAGGGTTTGCTACTGTTTTAAAGTTTACGTACATTCTTGTCATGCATCCCTATTGTTCATACATCTAACAGTTAATATTTGCGAAATTTAAAGTGCAGAAAGTAAAGCTACGATATTACAAGGCTTCGGGTATTTACATAGCCAAAAACAACCCGTAAAAAGAACGATAAATGAACGGAAAAGGAAATCCTAATTAATCTATTACAACTTGTGAGCAATTACATCAATATCGTAAAAAATATAAGGCGCGCACGAATAATTAAGAACGAGAAAAGAAACAGGGTTTTGACCCCGTCTAACCTAATCGAAAGAAAAAATTATTTTTGTTGTTTTTAATTATTTTTTAAGAAAAAGAATAAGGTGTTTAAAATAAATAAAAAATTAATTAGTAATTAAATTAATTAAAGAAAATAATTTACATGGCCTATTTTTATATTTTGGTTATTTTTTTTAAGAAAAAAAAGAAAATAGAATTAAGTTAGAAACAAAAACCCTAATTGTTCTAATTAATTTTAATTTATTTACAAAATAATTAAAATTTCCCTAAAATTAAGTAAACTAATTAAATTAATTTTTTATATAAAACCTAAATCTAATTTGGGTGAAAATTATTTTATGAATTTTGATTAAAAAAAAGGAATTATTTTAGTATTAAAAAAGATAATAAAAATAGAAATAAAAAAGTAAAAGAAATAACCCAAGGGCCTACTGCCAGCGGCTCTGATCAGAGGATGGTGATCCAGATGATGAAGGTCCAGAAGATGATGGTCCAGCGGATGGTGATACTGGACCTGTTTCTGGCTAGTGGATCCAGCAGATTATGACCATCAGAAGATGAGGTGCGCTGGATCTGGCTAGGACTGATGGATCCAGAAGATAATGCCCAGGGGATGCTTGATCCGGTCCTGGTTGATGAAATAAGAAGATAACGCCCAGAAGATGTAGCCGCTGGATCTGGTGAAAAACAAAAGGGAAAAAATGCCAGAGGGTCACGCCCGGGATCGAACCCAGAACCATGAACTTCTGACTTCTTTCTTCTGACCAACTGCGCTGGGTTAGTTTATCAACATAACAGAAACAAACAAACAGATCAGAACTATAGGTTTCTGGCCAGAATAAACGCGCCAGAATTTAAACCGGCCAGTAGAGTGGTGACACACTATCATCTTCTTCTCTGGATCCGTCGTTTAAAATTCAGAACCTTTACCTACGGACATGGCACTGTAGCTGTAACCATGTACATCTCAGAAATCACATACAATCAATATAAATAAAATTCAAGACCATGGATCAGTTGAGTTTGATCTACTGATCACAATAGTCTCCTCCGTTTGGATCAATTGTTCCTGTATGAAAAGACCCTAAAACGAACCAAGAAAACCTAACAATGGTATATCTCTATATTGTTAGCAAAAATGCAATTAATCATTACCAATAGCCTACAAATGCTTCAATGAACAAGAATATATGAATAATTTGTGCTATAAATGTCAGAATCATGCAACTCGGTTTCAAAAAGAAGCCATTGTTGTGGCTGACTTACAGTGAGTTCTAGCGCTGGAAAGTCCTTGTTCTTGATTGGTATAGCTTGCTTGTGATCCCAGGAAATGAATGAGATGGTCAGGGAGCCTTGTAATCACATGGAACTATGAAATTAACTCAGCACTTTTTTGTGATTTTTTCAAGTTTGCTCTGCCTTTTCACGCCTCCAAAACCTTTTTTTCTAGGTATGCAAAGATTCACTATATACTGAGGAATCAATTAGGGTTGCAAAAGCATTCTCAATCTTCATCCATTATGGCTTTTGATATTGATTTGATTCACTTGAAAATCATTCTAAAAATAGGCCAAAACCAATATTTTTGTGTCCACTTATGCCTTGCACGAATTCAAACTCTTGCTAGCTGGATATAGGACCTGAAATATGCACAAGATCTTGAGGTTTCAATGATTTGGATTTTTCATGATTTGTTTTGATTTAAATTGATTTAATTGAAATAAAAAATAAAAATAAATAGAAAAAATAGGATAAAGACAAATGGGAAGAGCTAGGGCTCGTGGACCATGCTGCCAACTCAAAACAAGTGCAAAAAGTTAGGCCCATTTAGCAAAAATTGCAATTTGAGGCACTTTTGACTTTTGGCAATTTTGCAAAAAAGGTCAACTTCACCAATGCATAACTTCATCTATTTTGTCTCTTTGAAGGTGTTCATGGACTTTTTAGAAAGCTTGAGATGTCCTATAAGCAACCCTTTTGGTCTCATCTCAATTGAGTCTTCCATGTTCATGTATGAACCTTTGACAAAAAGGGTGTTTTTGTTGACTTTTCAAAATGACCTATAATGTCAAAATTCATAACTTCTTGTGAATGCATATTTTGAACCTGGGAGATGAAGAAGAATTGTATAGTATTGCATCCTATTCAAAATTAGCTTTGTATGGGTCATTTCTCATAAAGTATGAGAAAGTTATGCTTAGTCAAAGTTACGTTGACTTTTCCTGCGAAACCCTAATTTAGCAACTTTTGGGTTTTGATGCATTGTGAGAAATCCTTGATGAATCATGATCAACCCTTGGTCAAATGATGAATAATACTTCAAAATGAGAATGTTTACCAAAAATCTTGAAGTTTGACTGTATGTGGGCCACAGTTGACTTTTGCCCTAGCACAGTCGATTTTTAGGCTTTTGAGCAATTGACTGAGCAAACTTTCTCTGCAAGGATTGAAACTTGACATGGATGATCTTGAGAATATATTAGGACAATGGTGAGAATTTGAGACCCTTTGGACTCAAGTACCTTGATGCAACATGAAACCCTAATTTGAGGTAGACTGCCTTAGGAGAGAGTTTGTCTGGTCAACTCTTGGACTTCCTTGAGCAATTTGAGGACCTCACTTGAAATGTATTGAGAAATATGGGAGGGTAAATTTTGGGGTACAACAGCTGCCCCTGTTCAATCTTCTTAAACCTGAGGATGTAGATTGGCTTGTCTGCCTTTCGTGATCTGAAGGTGGAAGATGATTGAACACTAGAGTGCCCAAAAATTTGCACTCGCATGAAGTGGCGCTTGTCTTGCAACATCAGGAATGGGCTTATAGATGCCATTTGGAGATTGATGAAGAAAGATGGGCTTAAAGATGCCATCCTAAGAAGTGTCAATCACATAAGAGATTCCTTAGCGTGAGCTTGTATACCTGTTGTTTAAGGAGGATTCCGCTGGGCAATGCTGGTCTATGTCTTGAGAGAAAGTCGAACTTTAGGAGCTTCAGTCATCCGTTATTCTACTGGGGAATAGTCTCTTGGTTGAAGAGGTGAAAGTGAACTATTATCTGGTCGTGATCCAGGCTTCATAGTGATAAGATCGATTGCTATTTGGTCGTAATCTAGGCATTACAGTGATCTACTGGGGAGGTGAGATTTAACTTGCTATCCAGTCGTAATCCGGGCTTTGAAATTTCTCAATTCTTATCTGGTCATAATCCAGGCTTCATAATGAATTAAGTTGTTATCCGGTCGCATTCGGGCTTCAACTTGACTTCAGGGCATACTAATATCCGGTCGACTTCGGGCTTCTTAGTAGTTGTCCAGGTAAAACTGCTATTTGGTCGAAATCCAAGCTTCACATTGTCTTGTATCGCTATCTGGTCTTAATCCAGGCTTCACGATGTAATATACCATTATCTGGTCGAATCCAGGCTTCATGGTGTTCGGGGAAATCAAGGTATTATCCGGTCGAATTCGGGCTTCATAACTTGAATTAAAGATATACCACTATCTGGTCGTAATCCAGGCTTCGTAGTATTCATGGCTGTTATCTGGTCGTAATCCAGGCTTCACAGCGTCTTCTACCATTATCTGGTCGAGTCTAGGCTTCATGGCATCTCGTATTGCTATCTGGTTATAATCCAGGCTTCACAATAACTTTGGGGATTAAACTACTATACGGTCGAGTCCGGGCTTCATAGCTTGAATCTGAGATAAACCACTATCTGGTCGTAATCCAGGCTTTGTGGTATTCTGATATTGTTATCCGGTCGTTCTCTGGGCTTCACAATATGATGGAGGAATCAAGATACTATTCGGTCATGCCCGGGCTTCATAGCTTGAACTTTGTGAGAATTTGATTGTATCTTTCCCTGAAAGGTAAAGAGTTAGTCCTATGTAATGTCATGATGTATGCCATGTATTGAGTAATGATGTTCTCAAAATAAATGAGATTGTATTGTATGATGCATATGCGCATGTCATGATGTATGCAATGTATTGTGATGTTTTCTAGATGGGGAAAATAAATCTCGGACTGCTGCTGGAGAATAAAAGGAGTTTCGCTCGCTGAGGATGACGACCGTAGATGATTTGAGAATACATTGGCAGGAAAATAATTCTGCTAGAGAATAAACTGGTGAAAGAATGACTCTGTAGGGAAGAGATACTCTGTCAGAATGTCCGCTGATTTGGAGAAGTAACCTCGGCTGTGGATGAATTACCGTTGCTGCGATGATGAACTCTGTTGGGGATAAAGTTATGTTTGTGGGAGAAATAAACTCCATTGGGGATGGTCTTCCATTACTGGTGATAGATGAACTCTGCTTGGGGAGAACTAACACCACTGTTTTTGGATACCTTTTAACTCTGCGGGGAGTGTATGTATCTTTCAGTCTTATTCTTCAGTTGGGTCTATCCCTATACCTGGTGGATAGAGCGAATGTAAGGTTTGGACATTTATTGTTTGCCCCTGTTTCTGAAATTACTGGTAATCGTCTTTTGTTTCGCATGTAAATGTTTATGAGCAGCAGTTATTGTCAAATGCATATATCAAGAATGAATCATTGGACGCTCTTGCAAAACAAAACAAAAAAAGAAAACACAAATTTGAAATTCCTTTGTGAAAATGATTCGTATTGATTTTGAAGTTGGCCTGTAATAGGTGTTATTGTACAAGAGGCTGACGTCCTAGTAAGAGAACGTCGCCGAAATATAGAATTTATACAATGTGTGTAAAAGCAAAGAAAATAGCTATGTGAACAATCCCACTGGGTTCCAACTCTGCTATTGCCTTTATATCTACGAACGTCTCATCACTTTGCTACTTGATTGAAGGTGAGTCAGGTTAATCGGCGTCTTCCGATATTAGTAGTCGATACTGAAGTCTGGTTGCAAGGTGTTCCAATAAGACATAGTGTTACGCGTTGATCCCTAATTTTTGCCTGGACTGCCCTTTCGGGTTTTCAGTCCACCGGGATACCCTTTTTTGCCCAAGCCGCCTTTTCAAGTTTTCGACTTTCCGGGTGTACAGATTTTTCATTTTCATCCCTTACTTTTTCTCGAACCCTTTTGGTTCGCCGGGAAGCCCTTATTTTTTCCTAGGTCAGTCGACCTAGTGGGTCCTTGATTATGCGTAGTATTTTTTCACTATGTCTGCATTGACGGGTGAGGAAGGTCGTCACCATCCATGGTGGTTAGAATCATAGCTCCTCCCGAAAAAATGTTCTTAACCACAAATGGCCCTTCGTATGTGGGGGTCCATTTGCCCCTGGGATCACCTTGTGACAGTATGATGCGTTTGATCACCAGATCCCCGACTTGATATTCTTGTCGTCTGACTTTGTTGTTAAATGCCTTGATCATTCGCTTTTGATACGTCTGACCGTGACAAATAGCAGTAAGTCTCTTCTCATCAATTAAATTCAGTTAATCAAGTCAGGTCTGGATCCAGTCGTCCTCGCTCAGACCTGCATCCTTCATAATCTGAAGAGAGGGTATCTGGACTTTAATGGGTAAGACTGCCTCCATGCCATATACCAAAGAGTAGGGAGTTGCCCCTGTTGACGTCCGTGCTGAGGTACGGTACCCATGAAGAGCGAATGGTAACATCTCATGCCAGTCTTTGTATGTCATCGTCATCTTCTGCACAATCTTCTTGATGTTCTTATTAGCCGCTTCAACAGCCCCATTCATCTTCGGCCGATAAGGAGAAGAGTTGTGATGTTGTACCTTAAACTGTTTGCAGAGCTCAGTGATTATTGTATTGTTGAGATTTGTACCATTGTCCGTAATGATCCTCTCTGGTACACCATATCGACAGATCAGATTGTGTCGGATGAACCGCGCCACGACGTTCTTGGTTACTGTAGCAAAGGAAGCTGCCTCAACCCATTTCGTAAAATAATCAATTGCTACCAGAATGAAACGATGCCCATTAGCCACAGTAGGTCTGATCTTGCCAATCATATCGATTCCCCACATTGCAAAAGGCCAAGGTGCTGTCAAAACATTCAGAGGAACTGGAGGTATATGCACCTTATCAGCATAGACTTGGCACTTGTGATAGGTACGAGAATGTTGATAGCAATCAGCTTCCATAGTAGACCAATAATATCCTTCCCGTAGGATTTTCTTTGCCATGGTATGTCTACTGTAATGAGTTTCGAAGGTACCTTTGTGTAACTCTTCCATAATCCTTTCTGCCTCGCTCTTGTCCATACATCGCAGTAAGGTTGAGTCATGGTTACGCTTGTAAAGGATAACATTACTGATGAAGAACTTCGCCGCAAACCTTCTCAAGAACTTCTTATCATTAATAGAGGCACCCTCGGGGTATTCCTGAGCCTCAAGATACCTCTTTACCTCATGAAACCAGGGTTTATCTGCTACCTCTTCAGTCTCAATATCATAGCAATGTGCGGGTTCATCCAACCTCTCGATGGTAATCCGGGGAGCTTCATTATCCCACCTAACCTTGAACATATAAGACATAGTAGCTAGCGCGTCCGCTAACTGGTTCTCTTCTCTGGGGAAATGTTCAAAGGTTATCTCCTCGAAGTGCGAAAGCAACATCAGTACATACTCTTTGTAAAGAATAAGATTTGGGTGTTTTGTATCCCACTCGCCTTTGATCTGACTGATCACGAGAGAGGAATCTCCAAACACACTCAAGAACTTCATCCTCAGGTTAATAGCTGCTCGAAGACCCATGATGCATGCTTCATACTCCGCCATATTGTTGTTGTAGTTAAAACATAATTGGGCGGTGAACAGAGTATGACAGCCTTCAGGAGATATGATCACGGCACCAATGCCATTACCCAACGTGTTTGAGGCTCCGTCAAAATACATAGACCATCGGGATACTTCCTCCGCTCCTTCATCCGGTCCAGGTTCTTCACAGTCAGTCACCAACATGATGTTCTCATCCGGGAACTCGAAATTCATAGACTGGTAATTGTTCACGGCCTGATGCACCAAATGGTCTGCCAACACACTTCACTTGATTGCTTTCTGGGTTGTGTATTGGATGTCATACTCAGTTAAGATCATTTGCCATCTTGCTATTCTTCCGGACAAGGAGGGCTTTTCGAAGATATACTTGATTGGATCCATCTTTGATATCAATAGGGTAATGTGAGTCAGCATATACTGTCTCAGCCGGCGAGCAGCCCATGCCAAAGCGCAGCAAGTTTTCTCGAGCAACGAGTATCGGGTCTCGCAGTCGGTAAACTTTTTGCTAAGGTACTAAATAGCATGCTCTTTTCGGCCAGACTCGTCATGCTGCCCCAGCACGCACCCCATTGAGTTGTCCAACATTGTCAAGTATAAGATCAAAGGTCTTCCTTCGACTGGAGGCATCAAAATTGGTGGCTCTTGGAGATATTCTTTGATCCTTTCGAAAGCGGCCTGACATTCATCATTTCACTTTACCACTTGATCTTTCTTCAGCAGCTTGAAGATTGGCTCACAAGTAGCAGTCATATGTGAAATGAATCGGGCAATGTAATTCAGACGTCCCAAAAAGCCTCTAACTTCTTTTTCTGTTCGGGGGACTGGCGTCTCCTGTACAGCCTTCACCTTCGTGGGATCCACTTGAATACCTTTATCACTAACGACGAAACCCAACAGCTTACCAGACCTTACCCCGAAGGTGCACTTGTTCGGGTTTAACCTCAGCTTATACATCTTCAACCTGTCAAACAACTTCTGGAGAAGGTCGAGGTGTTCTTCCTCAGTCTGGGACCTTGCAATCATGTCGTCAACGTAAACCTCAATCTCATGGTGAACCATGTCGTGGAATAAGGCGACCATGGCGCACTGATAAGTTTCCCCAGCATTCTTCAACCCGAAAGGCATCACCTTGTAACAGAAGGTACCCCACTGTGTAACAAAATTTGTCATTTCCATATCCTCGGGAGCCATCTTAATCTGATTGTAACCAGAGAAACCATCCATGAAGGAGAAGACCTTATGCTGGGCGGTGTTGTCAACCAAAACATTGATGTGAGGCAAAGGGAAATCATCCTTGGGGCTCGCCCTGTTCAGATCTTTATAGTATACACAAATACGTACCTTACCATCCTTCTTCGGCACCGGCACCACGCTGGCAACCCACTGTGGGTAAGAAGTAACAGCTAGAAATCCGGCGTCAAGCTGTTTCATGACCTCAGCTTTGATTTTCTCAGACATTTCGGGGCACATACGGCAAACCTTCTGCTTTACCGGAGGACAGTCTTCTTTAGTTGGCAAGCAGTGAACCACAATATCAGTATCCATACCAGGCATATCTTCATAAGACCAGGCGAAGATCTCAACATAGTCGCGTAGCATCTGTATCAACCGTTGCTTAACACTAGGTTCCAGATTCGCACCTGTCTTGACCTCTTTCTTGTCTTCCTCCGTACCCAAATTTACTGATTCCACTGGCTCTTCATGAGGTTGTATGGCCCTCTCTTCCTGTAGTAACAATCTATCAAGCTCTCCCGGCACCTCACAATCATCCTCACCTTCGTCTTCAGCTTGGTTGATCGGATTCTCGAAGTCATAGCTGGAAGTAATAGAGTCGTTATCAATGGGATCCAGAGTGGATGTGGATCTGCATTATAATATGTGAGTGTGTGTAAGATAATAGCTGTTTTGATAAAGTGAGAGACAAAAAATAAAAACAAGGAGCGCAAAATTTGTAATGAAAGAAACGTCCAATGCTTTATTAATGATGTATGAAAATGACAAATGATAAGCCCTCACAAACAAAGCCAAAGTGCCTCGGGCAAGGCACCAGGCTGTAAAAGTTTCAAATTATCTGTTACAAATATCAAAACAAAAGTCTATTACTGTGTAATAAAAGAAACGGGTATGAAGTCCTTTGTCATCCAGTTGTTCAAGCCACCATTGACAGTCGGGTAAATCCAGTTGTCGATATCTGACTCTTCTTCATCATCTTCAATTGCATTCACTCCTGGATTACAGATGCACAAAGGAGGTCTTCCAACCCGCGTGCGCCGAACAGCCCTTTGAGCCTCTGCAGTAAAGCCCAAATCGAACTTATCAGTTTTGTGTGTGAAGTCAGGGAGTTGTCCCCAATTTTCACACCCACCTTGATTAATAACAGCCCTGGCATCCTTGAGGGATGCCATCTTCAACGGAGGTTTATCAGCAGCAACTTCAGTCGACGCCAAAGTCTGGGGAACCTCTTCAAAATTCTGACACGGGGTTTCGATGAACTCTCCATCCATCTCCACATACTGGAAGGATTTAATGTGACTCACCATGTACTCCTCTTCACCTTGTACCGTAACAATCTTCCCTTTTATTGGATATTTCAGCTTCTGATGAAGCGTAGAAGTCACTGCCCCAGCCTTATGAATCCAAGGGCGACCCAACAAGTAAGAATAAGATGGTCGGATATCCATCACATAGAAAGTAGATGCAAAAGTCTGAGAGCCAACTTTAACAGGTACATCCACCTCCCCGTGCACCATCCTTTTCGACCCATCAAAAGCCCTAACCACAATATTACTTGGTTTCAGAGTCAAACCTTCACAATCCAGATGGTCTAATGCCTTCTTTGGTAAGACATTCAATGAGGACCTAGTATTCACCAACACGTGGGCCAAAGTAGTGCCTCTGCATTCGATCGAGACGTACAGAGCATCATTGTGATTTCTTCCTTTAGCAGTCAGATCTGCATCTGAGAAACCCAAACCATTGTCGGCAGTCAAACTAGCTACAGTCTTTGAATTGATCAGCATAGGTTTCCCGCGGCACATGCGCAGTCTTAAGGAAAGAAATTAAAGCCTTTGCATAGGCTTCAGAGCACAATAACAAGGATAGCATGGAGATTTTTTATGGGGTCTACCCCAGTTGCTCGACTATGTTGTAGTCGCTCTTCTTGATGATCTTCAGAATTTCTTCTATCTCCTGCTTAGAGGCTTCTACAACAATCTTCTTAGGTGCCTCCGTCCGGGAAGGCTCACCTGTAACTTCTTTGCCCCGAGTTTCAGATGACTCAGCAATAGGAATGATAACTGGAGTAAGAATCGGAGCAGTAGATGATGTATTGGCAGATGGAATGACAACAGGTTTTGGAATAATCGAAGGAGAAATCTCAGGAGAGAAAAGTCTTCCACTTCTGGTGACTTTGCTAGACCCGACAATATTGCCGATATCAGCATAAGCTTCTTCATCTTTAAAGTCTTGTTTAACCCCATGGTAATACACATCAACACCATAGTGCCATGGGACAACCTTGTTTGAAGTGTAAGGGATGGGACCAGGAATAGTAATGATCAACGGAGCGATTTTTGGAACAGATGTAATCCTAACAGGAGTTCTCGAGGAAGCCTTGGAAGGATTGGCGGAAATGGTTATAATGGCAACATCTTCAACTGGAATCAATGGAGTCAAAGTCTTCTCAAACAAGATCTCTTTGTTATCCATCAGGCGCTGAACACCTGACTTCAATAAATGGCAACCAGCAGGTAGAATTGAACATAGGTGACAACCTTCGCTACAGCCTGGAAATGAACCGGCCAACAAAAGATTCTTCTTCATTGTCATCAAAGTAGTAGAGATGTCTTCCACAGAGGCTACAAACAAATCATCGTCCACGAAATTTACTCCATGACCATGCTTGGGCATAGGAGCAGTTATGACATTGGGTTTCTCTGGAGCGTCAAACTCGATCTCTTTAGCTTCAATCAAATCTTGCACTTTATTGCTCAAAGCCTAAAAGTTATTCGTATCACGGCCCGGGCTATCAGAGTGATAGGCACAGCGGGCGTTTGGATTATATAGCGGAGATGTAGTGCTGGGATTCTTCGGAGCTTCCCTCATAGTTTCCAGATTGGTTTTCAGCAATTATGGTAGAATCTGAGACAAAGTCATATTAAGCCGAGTGTACTGTCTCTGCGGCCTATCCATTCTTTATTGATTGTTGCATTGTGGGGAAACAGTGGGTCTTGATATTACTGCCGCATTCACTGCTTGACAGTGTTCAGGTTGGTTTTGGCTCCTCGAGCTGTAGACTGCACTAGCTTCTTTCTTGCCAGCAAAAGGCTTCTTTACTGTACTGGATGACGCATCCTTCTATATCTTACCACTTCTGATACCAGCTTCTACTCTTTCCCCAGTGATAATCAATTCAGTAAACCCAGATGACGAACTACCGATCAAATGATTGAAAAACAGACCAGACAATGTCCCAAGAAACATATCAACCAACTCCCTGTCAGACAGAGGGGTTTGGACTCTTCCAGCCAGATCTCTCCACTTCTGAGCATAGTCTTTAAAGCCTTCGCTTTCACCCATAGACATACCCTGAAGCTGAGTACGAGTGGGAGCAAGGTCGGCATTATACTGGTACTGCTTGTAGAAAGCGGAAGCAGGATCCTCCCAGTTGCGGACATTAGCTCCTTCTAATTGATAAAACCATTCAAGTTGAGTCCCTGACAGACTGTCTTGAAATAAGTGTACCCACAGATTCCTATCAGCAGTGAAAGGTTGACTTTTTCTGACGTATGAGCGGAGATGGAGTTTCAGACAGGATACTCCATCGTACTTAGCAAAAACTGGAGCTTTGAACTTGTAAGGGATCACCACCCCCAATGTTAGTCCCAAATCTCCGAAGTCTAACCCAGGGACCTTCTGGATCTCCATAGCACTTATACGGTCCTCAAATTGTTTGTACCTATCCCCAGCAGGAGGGTAGTGTTCCTCATCAAAGTCAGTATCATTATCAGAGACCACAGGACTAGGCCCCTTTTCTTCCTCTTGATTCTCTCCTCCTTTGGATGAATGAGACAGATCAGCTTCCTCTCGCAACCTATTCCCAGATATGTGACCCATATTCAAAAGAACCACCTTCTTCTTCTTCTTTTCTTTCTTCAGGATGAGCGTCTTCAAATCTTGTTGCCCTTTAGCCAAGTTCAAGAACATCTCCTGGAATTGAGCATTTTGAGCCTGAAGAGCTTTGATGACTTGATCGGTAGGCATTTCAGAAGACATCTTATGCTGAAATAAACAGCGAAGAAGATGAGAAACTTGTAATGGTACCTTTGATGAGGTGCATGATAATGGAATGCGTATGAAATGATTTCAAAGACTTTGGGAGATTTAAATTTGCCAAAAAAAATAAAAAAAATAAAAACACACTTTATTAGATTAACTTGTAAAAATGTTTAACAATGCCTTTAAGGCGTTACAAAAGAAATAACTGAAAAGCAAATCTAAACTAGAAACAATAAAAGACATCAGAGTTCCCATGGTCGCTTCCCCTTCGTGCTGACATAATCATTTATTGTCCTTTCATTCTCAAGTTGCCTCGTGAGCTTCAAGATCTTCCTCTCTTGCTCATGATACTTCTCTCGGTAGGTATCCCTTTCTTCCCTCAACTGAATCCAAGATCTCTTCAATGCCCCAAGATCAGTAGGCATGTATGGATAAAGGACTGTATAAGGAACACCTTCTTCATTGGTATGCTCCACAATCACTGCCAGCACAGCTTCATAGGGCATCCCAAGCGTCTGGGCTCGAGCTCGGACCCACTGGAGATAAGGTTGCATAGGGAGAGAAGTCTTTAGTCCTAGCTCGTGAGGGTCATATCTGTTCACCATGCCCCAAGCTCGTATGAACCTTCGGCGATGCTCATTAGGGTCTTCCTTGTAGTCAAAGGCAATGTCCTCAAGAAGCAACTCATGGGGACCGTCTCTCTGAGCGCGACCAAACTGTCGTAAAGCCAAACAAGGACTGTAGGTTATTCCCCCTCTTATCCAAGAAACAGGACATTAGGGTATCCCCCACATCGATCAATGACAGCAACCTTTTCCATATCTTTAGAACTCCAAAGGATATTTGTATGGGCAAGGGACATTATCCTGTATGACCAACCTAGACCTTCCTCATTCTTCAATACAGACTTGGGGAGGTGCGAAATAAACCACCTTGCCAGCAGAGGCATACAACACATGAGGGTCCCTCTTCTTCGCACAGTACGAGTGTAGAGGGCATGTAGGATATCACCCAGGAGAGTAGGCACAGGATTGCGGGACAGGAAGATCTTAACCGTATTCACATCTATGAAGGAATCTGGATTCGGGAAAAGAACCAAGTTGTAGATGAGGAGAGCCAAGATGTCTTCAAAAACCTGAAAATCCAAGTTATCCCAGAACTGTTGAGCTTGATCCATTAGAAACTTAGCCAAGAAACCTTTAACCCCGCTCGGTGTCTCCCAGTTGGATACTACATCAACTCTTTTTAGATGTAAGGCTGAAGCAATGTCCTCATGTCTAGGAACCTCTTCCAAACCTGTGAAGGGTGTCTACTCGAGGATGGATATGCCCAGTAGATAAGAAAACTCCTCCAAAGTGGGAACTAGCTGATAATCTGGGAAAGTGAAGCAATGATGCACCGGATCGAAGAATTGGAAAAGCACACTCATCATCTGCTCATCAAACTTTGAGGTAACCAAGCTAAGAAGCTGACCATGTCTCCTAATGAATGATGAAGTATCAGAAACTCTCGAGGCTAAATCTTTGAGTTGAGCAGGTATTTGCACAAAGTTAACTCGGATGGTGTTTCTGCGCATGGAAGCCATAGTCTGCAAAATAGAACAAAGATAAATCCCCTCGATCTTTGAAATGGTTAGTGTAATGAAATACGCATGCTATGTTATGATGCATGATGTCATGATAAACACACAACAAGTATAGCAGATAACAGACATGGTAAAAGAAAATAAGTCACACAAGAGCCCTTAAGTTTCAGGCTTGCATGGGGTCTAGGTACTACCCTCTTGAAGTTCAGTTGGTTTCAACCTGTCCTAATAATAGTAACCGGGTTCTAGAGGTTCTCAATATCACTGACCATCCTCTATCGGTCATGGTTTCAGCTCACGCAATCTTTTCTTGCAGCCGGAACTATCTCGAGAGTATGGTCTCAATAAGTGTAGTATCGAGTATCAACCAGTTCTCAGCTTTATACTGAGGCCGACTATCTCACTACTTCCTATGACCAAGTTAGTCAATTATAGGTTCTAAGGTCAGTTGATGCTTAACGACACACATAGCAGCCCCGTATTCTCCTTGTTTCTCCACAAGGGATACCGGTACCAACCAATGTGCCACATCAACATAGCTACTGCTTCAACCGTATCGGTCTACGCTGTACAGTTCCCTCACAGTCTATTGCTACTTACCTAAAAGGTGTCCCCCAGATCCGAGTTAGGATCTATAGTAACTTCCAATACAAAAAACATCTCTAAAGGTCTTTCTTGTGCTTTTTCACCTTTCCTTTTGGATAAAAGAAAAGTCGATGGCGACTCTTGCTAAACCGCAACATTTCTGAACACAAACACAAAACCTCAAGTCAGTTCTCCCACCGTATCACAAACGTATTAGCACCCTTTCTATATGTAGTTTTCTACGGGCTCTTAGGTACTTTCTCATCATTTTAAAATTGCTTATGTGTTTGTGTGTTTTGAAAAGTTTTCGTTTTACTTCGATTTAACTCTTGCTTCTGTCTTCAAGAGTGTTACGAAGTCGTTTTGAAAACTTTGTTTTAAAAGGAGTGTAAGTGTGAAAAAGTTTCGTTTGTTTGAGCAAGTACCTACTAGCATCTACCTACTCGAAAAAAGAATTGGTCTATGTTCGTTTCCTTTAGACAGTGTTATCCCACTATTAGTGAGTAGGTAGCACCATCGTTGGAGTTTTGAGGGTCAATCCGAAAAGGGACGTACGATCACTAAAGCAATGTTAGGACGTCTTAGTAATAACCCTAATGTCTTGATCAATATTCGAGGCAACTATTTCGAGGCAACCCTTCTGAGGCAACTTTGATCTTTGGGACAAAAGAGCGACCACTAAAATACCCTATACTCAATGATCGTTTATCGAAGGCAACCAAAGTGGGAGTATACCCTAGGAGTGCGCATGTGCGAGTGATTCAATTTCAAGTTATTTATCTTTACACATTTAGGGTTTGCTAACTGTTTTAAAGTTTACATACATTCTTGTCATGCATCCCTATTGTTCATACATCTAACAGTTAATATTTGTGGAATTTAAAGTGCGGAAAGTAAAGCTACGCTATTACAAGGCTTCGGGTATTTACATAGCCAAAAACAACCCGTAAAAAGAACGATAAATGAACGGAAAAGGAAATCCTACTTAATCTATTACAACTTGTGAGCAATTACATCAATATCGTAAAAAATATAAGGCGCGCACGAATAATTAAGAACGAGAAAAGAAACAGGGTTTTGACCCCGTCAAACCTAATCAAAAGAAAAAATTATTTTTGTTGTTTTTAATTATTTTTTAAGAAAAAGAATAAGGTGTTTAAAATAAATAAAAAATTAATTAGTAATTAAATTAATTAAAGAAAATAATTTATATGGCCTATTTTTATATTTTGGTTATTTTTTTAAGAAAAATAAAATAGAATTAAGTTAGAAACAAAAACCCTAATTGTTTTAATTAATTTAAATTTATTTACAAAATAATTAAAATTGCCCTAAAATTAAGTAAACTAATTAAATTAATTTTTTATATAAAACCTAAATCTAATTTGGGTGAAAATTATTTTATGAATTTTGATTAAAAAAAAGGAATTATTTTAGTATTAAAAAAGATAATAAAAATAGAAATAAAAAAGTAAAAGAAATAACCCAAGGGCCTACTGCCAGTGCTCTGATCAGAGGATGGTGATCCAGAGGATGAAGGTCCAGAAGATGATGGTCCAGCGGATGGTGATACTGGACTTGTTCCTGGCTAGTGGATCCAGCAGATTATGACCATCAGAAGATGAGGTGCGCTGGATCTGGCTGGGACTGATGGATCCAGAAGATAATGCACAGGGGATGCTTGATCCGGTCCTGGTTGATGAAATCAGAAGATAACTCCCAAAAGATGTAGGCGCTGGATCTGGTGAAAAACAAAAGGGAAAAAATGCCAGAGGGTCACGCCCGGGATCAAACCCATAACCATGAACTTCTGACTTCTTTCTTCTGACCAATTGCGCTGGGTTAGTTTATCAACATAACATAAACAAACAAACAAATCAGAATTATAGGTTTCTTGCCAGAATAAACGTGCCAGAATTTAAACCGGCCAGTAGAGTGGTGAAACGCTATCGTCTTCTTCACTGGATCTGTCGTTTAAAATTCAGAACCTTTACCTACGGACATGGCATTGTAGCTGTAACCCTGTACATCTCAGAAATCACATACAAGCAATATAAATAAAATTCAAGACCATGGATCAGTTTGGTTTGATCTGCTGATCACAATAGTCTCCTTCGTTTGGATCAATTGTTCCTAGATGAAAAGACCCTAAAATGAACCAAGAAAACCTAACAATGGCATATCTCTGTATTGTTAGCAAAATTGCAATTAATCATTACCAATAGCCTGCAAATTCTTCAATGAACAAGAATATATGAATAATTCGTGCTATAAATGTCAGAGTCATGCAACTCGATTTCAAAAAGAAGCCATTGTCGTGGCTGACTTACCTTGAGTTCTAGCGCTGGAAAGTCCTTGTTCTTGATTGGTATAGCTTGCTTGTGATCCCAGGAAGTGAATGAGATGGTCAGGGAGCCTTGTAATCGCCTGGAACTATGAAATCAACTCAGCACTTTTTTGTGATTTTTTCAAGTTTGCTCTGCCTTTACACGCCTCAAAAACCTTTTTTTTCTAGGTCTGCAAAGATTCACTATATACTGAGGAATCAATTAGGGTTGCAAAAGCATTCTCAATCTTCATCCATTATGGCTTTTGATCTTGATTTGATTCACTTGAAAATCATTCTAAAAATAGGCCAAAACCAATCTTTTTGTGCCCACCTATGCCTTGCACGAATTCAAACTCTTGCTAGCTAGATATAGGACCTGAAATATGCACAAGATCTTGAGGTTTCAATGATTTGGACTTTTCATGATTTGTTTTGATTTAAATTGATTTAATTGAAATAAAAAAAAATAGAAAAAATAGGATAAAGACAAATGGGAAGAGCTAGGGCTCGTGGACCATGCTGCCAACTCAAAACAAGTGCAAAAAGTTAGGCCCATTTAACAAAAATTGCAATTTTAGGCACTTTTGACTTTTGGCAATTTTGCAAAAAAGGTCAACTTCACCAATGCATAACTTCCTCAATTTTGACTCTTTGAAGGTGTTCTTGGACTTTTTAGAAAGCTTGAGATGTCCTATAAGCAACCCTTTTGGTCTCATCTCAATTGAGTCTTCCATGTTCATGTATGAAGCTTTGACAAAAATGGTGTTTTTGTTGACTTTTCAAAATGACCTATAATGTCAAAATTCATAACTTCTTGTGAGTGCATATTTTGAACTTGGGAGCTCAAGATGAATTTTAGATCATTGCATCCTATTAAAAATGAGCTTTGGATGGGTCATTTCTCATAAAGTATGAGAAAGTTATGCTTAGTCAAAGTTGCGTTGACTTTTCCTGCGAAACCCTAATTTAGCAACTTTTGGGTTTTGCTGCATTGTGAGCAATCCTTGATGAATCATGATCAAACCTTGGTCTAATGATGAATAATACTTCAAAATGAGAATGTTGACCAAAAATCTTGAAGTTTGACTGTATGTGGGCCACAGTTGACTTTTGCCCTGGCACAGTCGATTTTCAGGCTTTTGAGCAATTGACTGAGCAAAATTTCTCTGCAAGGCTTGAAACTTGACATGGATGATCTTGAGAATATATTAGGACAATGGTGAGCATTTGAGACCCTTTGGACTCAAGTACCTTTATGCAACATGAAACCTTAATTTGAGGTAGACTGCCTTAGGAGAGAGTTTGTTTGGTCAACTCTTGGACTTCCTTGAGCAATTTGAGGACCTCACTTGAAATGTATTGAGAAATATTGGAGGGAAAATTTTGGGGTACAACAATCATGAACATCATAACATCATACACATTCACTAACCATTTCAAGGATTATGGGATTCATCTTTGTTCTTGTTTTGTAGGATATGGATTCTCTTCGCAGGAAAACTATTCAAGTCAACCTTGTAAGGATCCCTTCACAACTTAAGGAGCTAGCTTCAAGGATCCCTGAAAACTCTCCATTCACCGAGAGATATGGTCACCTACTCAACTTGGTCACCTCTAACACAAATGAGGACATGATGAAGGTGCTCTTTCAGTTCTTTGATCCTTTACACCACTGTTTCACATTTCCCGACTATCAACTTATGCCTACTTTGGAAGAATTCTCCCGACTCTTGAGGATTCCCATTCTCAATCAACTACCTTTCAACAGTACGGAAAGAGACCCAAAGCCAGAAGAGATTGCTCAAGCTCTACACTTTCACTCATCTGATGTCACAACTCATTGGGAAACAAGGTGTGGTGTCAAGGGTTTCCTAGAAAAGTTCTTGTTTGAGAAGGCCCAAAACTGTTGGAATTCTTTGGACCTGCAAGCTTTTGAGGAAATTGTGGCTCTCCTCATCTATGGGATGGTTTTGTTTCCAAATCCTAACCAACTCATAGATGTGAACACCGTTAAAATATTCATATCCCGCAACCCGGTGTCTACATTGCTAGGGAATATCCTACACTCTTTTCACACTCACACTATGAGGAAAAGAGGTGTCCTTATGTGTTGCACTTCTCTCTTGGTTTATTTCCCTAATGTCCCCTTACTTGGCATTAGGGGAGGTATCACCTACAACCCCTGCTTAGACTTAAGACAGTTTGGTTATGCTTGAAGGGACAGCCCTCATGAGATGCTGATTCAAGGTTTGGTATTTGACTACAAGAACGACGATCAAGGTCTTCGCCATAGATTTATCCAAGCTTGGAGGATGTTGAACAAGGTAGATAGCAAGACTTTATGGTATAAAAATTTCATCCCTCTTGAGCCTTACCTCAAATGTGTACGAACTCGTGCTCAGAATCTTATGATGCCTTATCCTTCCATTCTCCCGGTAATCATTGAGCATGTCATGGAAGGAGATGTTCCATACACTATCCTACATCCTGACATGCCCGTCTCTCTTAAATACCTAAAAAGGGATTGGATACAACTCAAGGGGGAGCGAGATACTTTTGAAGCCTAATTCTACGCAAGCGAGAAGAAGGTTTTGGAACTCACTAGGCTACTTCGTGAGGAGCAGACTCTGAATGCCTACATTACACCAAAGAGGATGAGAACCACCTTTTTATCTTAGAGTTTTTGTATTATTTTCCCCAAAAAAGCATTGATGTACTCAAGCTTTAATATATTATTATAACGTGTGTTTCCTTTTTGTCTAAAATAAATTTGAATCTTAAAATCCTTGAAATCATTGCATATGCATTTATCATTCATCATAACATAAGCAGGTTTCTTGCAACAAGTCTCCTCATCTCTCTACTGTTTATTTCAGTAAGATGGATCTCGAGCAAACAGTGAAAGACCTCCAAGCTCAGAATGCACAGTTTCAATAGTTGTTCTTAACTCTATCCAAAGGATAAGAAGAGTTGAAGACCTTGTTGGCTGAGGAGAAGAAAAAGAGGACAAAGAAGATAACCGGAGTTCTAAACATGGGAAGAAGATTCCAAGGGAAGACAAGAAGGGCCTTAGACTTTGCAATGACATCCGGTGAGAAAGACAATCAAGATGGGAAAGGAAAAGAAACAGTTGTCCAGTCAGAATCAAAAGAGGAAGAGGAAGAAGAAGATTATTCTGAAGAATAGTACCCTCTAGCCGATGACAAGTATAAGCATCTAGAAGAACGGTTGAATGCAATGGAAATCCAAAAAGTGCCTGGATTGGACTTTGAGGAGTTGGGCTTAGTGTCAGGGATTGTCATTCCTCTAAAATTCAAAGCACCTGTGTTCGCCAAATATGACAGAGTCATGTGCCCTAAAATGCATCTCCGGTCCTATGTAAGGAAAATCCAGCCCCATACCGCTGACAAAGACTTGTGGGTACACTTCTTCCAAGTAAGTTTGTCTGGAACTCAACTTGATTGGTTTTATTAGTTAGAAAGAGCCAACTTTCATAACTGGGAAGATCTTGCTGCAGCCTTTTACAAACAATACCAATACAATGCTGATCTTGCACCCACCCGTACTCAACCCCAAAGTATGGCCATGGTTTCCAGTGAAGGCTTCAATGACTATGCGCAAAAATGGAGGGACTTAGCAGGGAGAGTCCAACCTCCTTTATCTGAAAGAGAGTTAGTTGATATGTTTTTGGGCACCTTGTTTGGTCCCTTCTTTAATCACTTAATTGGGAGTTTATCGGAAGGTTTCACTGAATTGATATTGACCGGAGAAAGGGTAGAAGCCAGAATAAATAATGGAAAGATTCAAAAAGATGCATCATCCGCTGCTGTAAGGAAGACATTCATCGGAAAGAAGGAAGTGGTTGCTGTATATCCTCCGAGAAATCAAGATAGGTCTGAACGTCGTCCAATGGTGGGGGCTGTTATGATTCCTAAACATGCGCCTGATCATCAAAGAAACAACCAACCAAGAATGGAAAGACCAGTCAGACAATTCACCAAAATTAACATGACCTTATCTCAAGTATTGCCACACTTGTTAAGATCCAATCTAGTGACCTTGAAAGAAGCTCCAAAGAACCCTAACACAACCTCTCCTCACTATCATCCAAATGCCCGTTGTGCATACCACTCTGAGAGTCTCGGCCATGACACTAACAAATGTTGGGCTCTAAAGAACAAAGTACAATACCTCCTTGAAGCCAAAGAGATTGAATTCGACGCGCCATAAAAGCCCAATGTCATTTCTGCCCTTATGCCCAAACATGGTCATAATGCCAATGCCATTGAGGAAGATATGTTTGTTACTTCAGTTGATGAACTTATGACCCCACTCCTAATTATCAAAAAGAGTTTATTAAATGCCAGTATTTTCCCAGGCTGTTATGAAAGTTGTCATCTATGTTTATCCTCACCAACCAGCTATCCTTTGTTGAAAGCAGGCATTTAGTGTTTAATATACAACAAGGAAATTTTGTTCGAAAAGACTTCTGCTCCACCTGTTTCTTATAATGATGTTTCCATCGTGACCATTTCTGACAATTCTTTCAGGGTCTCCACCAAAAGACCCGTTAGAATTACATCAGTTCCAAAAGTAGATCCTTTGATAATTACAATGCCTAGACCAATCATGTATTTATCAGATAAAACCATACCATGGAATTATGGAGGGGATGTCTACTACCACGGTATCAAGCAAGATTGGCCAGCTACCGAAGATTCTAGTTCTGAGAAGGTTGACTCTGATATCAGTAATATTGCCGAAACAAGCAAGATCACTCAAAGCGGAAGGGTTTTCTCTCCAGAGATAGCTCCTCCAAAAGCTATTTTTGGATCCGTAATCATTCCTGTTGTTGTTGCTCCTCCGAAGGCTATTCCCAATCCTACAATCATCTCCACTAATACTCCAACTGACAAAGCTGATACAACCCCTGTTATCACTCCTACTGACATTCCTGCTGCCGAGTCGACCGAGACTCGAGGTAAAAGTATTCTGATTGAGCCTGCCTAGATGAAGGCACAATCATTTGCTATCCCTGAGACCTCCCGGAAAGAGATGGAGGAAATTCTAAAAATCATAAAAAATTAGCGACTACGATGTAGTTGAGCAACTGGGGCAAACTCCAACAAAAATTTCTTTGCTAGTTTTACTACTATGTTCCGAGGCGCATGCAAAGGCCTTGGAAAAATTCCTAAAAACTGCCCATGTACTCCAAGAAACATTTGCCGATCAGTTCCAAGACTATGTAGCCAGCTTGACTGCGGATAATGGCTTAGGTTTTTCAGATGCTGATTTAACGCCAAGAGGGAGGAAGCATATTAAGGCATTACATGTCTCAGTGGAATGCAGGGGCACAACCTTGCCTCATGTCTTGGTGGACACTGGCTTGTCTCTAAATGTATTGCCTAAAAAGGCTCTTGATAGGCTTGACTATGAAGGATTGACATTGAAGCCAAGCAACATAGTAGTTAGGGCCTTTGACGGCTCAAAAAGGATGGTGCATGGGTAAGTGGATATCCCCATAAAGGTTGGAACCCAAAAATTTGATTCAACTTTTAATGTAATGAATATCTGCCCTTCATATTCCTGCTTGCTAGGCCGACCATGGATTCACAATGCTAGCGCTGTTACTTCTACGTTGCACCAAATGCTGAAGTATCCAATTCAAAGGAAGATTATCATCGTTCATGGAGAAGAAGAGTATATGATCAGCCATCTCAATTCCATCAGACATGTGGAATTAGATGGTGAATTTATTGAAACTCCATTCCAGCACTTTGAAGAAGTCCCGCAAGATGTGGCAGTAACCAAGGTTGTGTCTCAAATTCCCAATATCACAAGGCCTCCACTCTGGATGTCATCTTTGAAGGATGCCAAGGCATTGATAGAAGAAGGTGGGTGCACTATTTGGGGACAACTCCCAGATATCCCATACAAGTCTGAAAAGTTTGGCATGGGTTTCACATCAGGTGCCCAGAAGGTTGTACGCCATGCTCGTGTCAGAGGACCACCTTTGAAGATCAGCAACCGTGAATTCAATGCGGTGGAAGATGATGAAGACAGCTGCAACCTGGAGGATTGGATTTTCCCAAATGTCAGTGGAGAGCTCAACAACTGGGAGGCTAGAGATTTTGTCCTGGTCAATTTTATCCCACAGTAATTTGTCTTTACATTTTGTTGGATATGTAATATTAAAACAATTCATACTCTTAAAACCTTGTGTCTTACCCGAGGCACAATGGTCCATTTGTAAGGGTTATTATCTCATTTCCATATGACATCAATGAATCATGTACGTTTTTGCATACAAACTTTGTGCTCATTGTTTTTCTTTTTACATTCTCATTTCTTTCAAAGATAGTTATACCCTTACACACATTCACACTTACAATGCAGGTCTACATCCATTCGGGATCCCATGGGTAATTGTTCTGCTATGGCCTTCTGTGACTCTGAAAATCTAATCTACCAAGCCGAAGACGAAGGTGAGGAAGATTATGAAGTACCATGAGAACTTGCCAGATTACTACAACAAGAAGAGAGAACCATTCAAACCCACGAGGAACCCGTGGATACAATCAACCTAGGTACCGAGGAAGACAAAAGAGAAGTCAAGGTGGGTGCCAATCTGGAACCCAGTGTCAAAAAGCGTCTAATTCAGTTACTACACGAGTATGTTGAGGTTTTTGCCTGGTCGTATGAAGACATGCCAGGACTTGATGCAGATATTGTGGTACATCATCTACCTACAAAAGAGGATTGCCCACCAGTAAAACAAAAGGTCCGTCGAATGCGACCAGATATGTCGGAGAAGATTAAAGCAGAAGTCATGAAACAATTCAATGCTGGATTCTTGGTTGTCACCTCTTATCCGTAATGGGTTGCAAATGTTGTTCCCGTGCCCAAAAAGGACGGCAAGGTATGAATGTGTGTGGATTACAAATATTTGAATAGGACAGGCCCTAAGGATGATTTCTCACTTCCCCACATTGACATCCTAGTTGATGATACAGCATAGCACAAAGTGTTTTCCTTCATGGACGGTTTCTCAAGCTACAACCAAATCAAAATGGCGCCTGAAGACATGGAGAAGAAAACTTTTGTCACACAGTGGGGCACATTCTGCTACAAGGTTATGCCATTCGAGTTGAAGAATGCTGGGGAAACTTATCAGCGTGCCATGGTCGCTCTATTTCGCGACATGATTCATCACGAAATAGAGGTTTATGTGGACGACATGATAGCTAGATCTCAAACAGAAGAAGAGCATCTTGATCATTTACAGAAACTGTTTGAGAGGCTAAAGAAATACAAGTTGAGGTTGAACCCCAATAAATGCACGTTTGGAGTAAGGTCTGGTAAGCTCCTAGGCTTTGTCGTCAGCAATAAAGGTATTGAAGTAGATCCTGCCAAGGTGAAAGCGATACAAGAGATGCTTGCTCCTCGTACTGAGAAGGAAGTCAGAGGATTCTTGGGACGTTTGAACTACATTGTCAGATTCATTTCTCACCTGACAGCTACTTGTGAACCAATCTTCAAACTACTGAAGAAAGATCAAGTAGTCAAATGGAATGATGAATGCCAAACTGCTTTCGACAAGATCAAAGAGTATCTGCAAGAGCCTCCTATTTTGATGCCACCAGTCGAGGGAAGACCATTGATCATGTATCTGACTGTTTTAGAAAATTCAATGGGGTGTGTGATGAGGCAGCATGACGAGTCTGGACGAAAAGAGCACACTATTTATTACCTGAGCAAAAAGTTATCGACTGTGAAACAAGATATTCACTGCTCGAGAAAACTTGTTGCGCTCTGGCATGGGCTGCTCGCTGGCTAAGACAGTATATGATGACCCATACTACCTTGTTGATATCTAAAATGGATCTGATAAAGTACATCTTCGAGAAACATGTCCTCTCTGGGAGAATAGCGAGATGGCAGATGATCCTGATAGAATATGACATACAGTATACTACCCAGAAAGCGATAAAGCGCAGTGTACTAGTTGATCACCTTGCTCACCAAGTTGTGGAAGACTACCAGTCCATGAAGTTCGAATTCCCAGATGAGGACATCATGATGGTAAACAACTATGAAGAATTCAGGCCATATGACGGACCTGAACAAGGATCCCGATGGACCCTGGTTTTTGATTGGCCATCTAACGCACTCCACAACAGTATCAGTGTTGTACTTATATCTCCTAAAGGGTGTCATACTCCTTTTACTGCAAGACTCTGCTTCAATTGTACAAACAACATGGCGGAATACGAAGCTTGCATCTTTGGCCTCAAAGCTGCCATAGACTTGGGGATCAAATCTTTGAATGTATTCAGAGATTCAGCTTTGGTCATTAGCCAGATCAAAGGGGAATGGGACACCAAACACCCTAACCTTATCCCTTACAAAGAAAATGTTTTGACATTTCCCTCACATTTTGAGAAGATTACCTTCGAGCATTTCCTGCGAGAAGAAAATCAGCTAGCATGCGCACTAGCCACAATGTCATCTATGTTTAAACTTAAATGGGATAACGAGGCTCCCCATATCACCATTGAACAAAGGGATGAACCAGCATATTGTCACGATATTAATACTGAAGAAGTAGTGGACCAGCCTTGGTTTCACGAAGTCAAGAGGTATCTCAAAACCCAAGAATATCCAGAAGGAGTTTCAGTAAATGATAAGAAGTTCCTAAGGAGATTCTCTGCTAAATTCTTCCTTAGTAATGGCATTCTTTACAAACGCAACCATGACTCTGTGTTACTTCAGTGTGTAGACAAGGTTGAAGCCGAAAGGATCATGGTTGAATTACATGAAGGCACTTTTGGCACCCATTCTAGTAGGCATACGATGGCGAAGAAAATCCTACATGCAGGCTATTACTGGTCTACCATGGAAGCAGATTTCTATCAACACTCTCAAACCTGCCACAAGTGTCAGATTTATGCTGACAAGGTGCACGTACCTCTGGTTCCTCTGAATATCTTAACGGCTCCTTGGCCCTTTGCTATGTGGGGAATTGATATGATTGGGGAAATCAAGCCAGCAGCCTCTAATGGATACCGCTTCATCTTAGTGGCCATTGACTATTTTACAAAGTGGGTAGAGGCAGCTTCTTTCGCTTCCATTACCAAGAATGTTGTCGCCCAGTTCATCAAGCAGAATCTCATATGTCGTTACGGTATCCCAGAGAGGATCATTACAGACAATGGTACGAACCTGAATAATACTATGATCACTTCCCTGTGCGAGCAATTCAAGATCCAGCATCACAATTCTTCCCCTTACCGGCCGAAGATGAATGGTGTTGTCGAAGTTGCAAATAAGAGCATTAAAAAGATCATACAGAAAATGACAGTCACATACAAATACTGGCATGAGATGTTATATGGAATCGAGGTTGTCTTACCTATTGAGGTCTAGATCCCCTCTCTAAGAATTATGAAGGATGCAGGGCTGAACAAAGACAATTGGATCCAGACTCGACTTGATCAACTAAACTTGATTGATGAGAAAAGGCTTACTATTGTCTGTCATGGTCAAATGTATCAAAAACGGATGATCAAGGCTTTCAACAAAAAGGTCAGACGCCAAGTATATCAAGTTGGGGATCTGGTGATCAAGCGCATCATACTGACGCAAGGTGATCCCAGGGGAAAATGGACTCCTACATACGAAGGACCATTTGTAATCAAAAACATATTCTCTGGTGGAGCAATGATCTTGACCACCATGGATGGCGACGACCTGCCGCACCCTGCGAACGCATACATAGTCAAAAGATACTACGCATAAGAGACCTGCTAGGTTGACACACCTAGGAAAAACAAGGGAATCCTGACGAACCAAAAAGGTTCGGGCAAAAATTTGGGATAAAACAAAAATATGTACACCCAGCAAGCTGAAAACCTGAAAGGGCGGCTTGGGCAAAAAAGAGTATCCTGGTGGACTGAAAACCCGAAAGGGCGGTCCAGACAAAAGTTAGGGAATTAAAGCGTATAAATATATCCCATTGGATCACCTTACAGAAAACCTGTAAACTTAGAGGTTCTGATCAATTCAATCAACTTCGGACAAGGCAACAAATAGACAAGATGCTCAGAGATACGAAGGCTATAGCAGAATAGGAACCCCATGGGATTATTACACATAGCTATCTTTTCTTTGTATCAAAATTTTCATTTTTTATGACGGCGTTATCTTACTAGAATGTTTGTCTCATTGTACAAAAATACTTACTCAAATTTAATACAGATATATCTCTTTAAAAGTGCAAAACTATCTGTTTTTTCTTTACTCCTGTGTTTTGTTTACAAAAACGTCCAATGATTTATTTTTGAACATATGCATTTGAATATAATTACTGTTTACAAATAAACAAAATAGAAAGAAAGTCACTGATGACTTTAAGAGGTAGGGAAATCTCTCTAAACTATTTCTATAAATCCCCCACAGTGTGCAGTTTAATCCCTAGCGGAACAAAGCTTCCAGTTATCAACCCCCAGTAGAAGTCGTCCAACTTCTCAAGATTCCCCAAGCAGGATTTTTCAAGCAGTATACGGCATTTCCCTTACAACAAAGTTTATTTCTCTAAGGGGAAATTCATCAACACTTCAACTTCACCACATGAAGACTTACATATCTTCAGCAGCAGTCAGGGATTTATTTTCCCAAATCCAACAAGCAGTGCAGCAAATTAGCTCACATACGCATACATCGCATCCATATATCATAAACATTGATAACATAAATGCATCATACCATGCATTTCAAACAACATGACTTTGCATTTTAGCTAACATTTTACCCTTTTCAGGATAAGTTTAACAGCTACCATTAACAATGTTCAAAGTTTGCAGATACAGTTCAGATACACTCCAGACATGGATGCCATTCTGATATGCATTCAGATCCAACTTTCAGATAAAGTTCAGATACGCTCCAGACATGGATGCCATTCTGATACTCATTTAGAGCCTCTTTCAGATACAGTTCTGATACGCTCCAGACACGGATGTCATTCTGATACTCATTCAGATCTAACTTTCAAATACATTTCAGATATGCTTCAGACACGGATTCCATTCTGATACTCATTCAGAGCCTCTTTCAGATACAGGTCAGATACGCTCCAGACATGCATGCCATTCTGATACTCATTCAGATACAACTTTAAGATGCAGTATAGATACGTTCCAGATGCGGACGCCATTCTAATACTCATTCAAAATCAGCCTCCAAATGCAGTTCAGATACGCTCCAGACACGAACGCTATTATGATACTCGTTCTTTCAGCTTGCAAGTTACAATTCAACAATCACTTTTGGATGGCATCTACAAGCCCATCTCCAACAAATTTCTAGCGCCTCTCCAAATGGCATCTTTAAGCCCATTCCTTCAACTCTCACATCACCGAGTGCAAATTTATGGGCACTCTAGTGTCCAATCATCTTCCACCTTCGAGTCACGAATGGAAAAACTTGCCAATCTAACTCTTCAGGCTTAAGAAGATTGTACAGGGGAAACTTTTGTACCCCAAAATTTTCCCTCTCACTTATCAAAAATTTGCTCACAAGATCTCCTTGGGCTCAAGACTGCACTAGGGTTTGATCAGCTCAAGACACCTCCTTAAGCATTGATGACTAAAACTAGGGTTTGAGTTTGCACAAGGATTTTTGAACTTCCAATGGCCCATAGGACTTTCATGGATCATTATGGACCCCCAATATTAATCATGTCAAATTTTAAGCCTTGGATCACACTTTTGCTCAGTCAATTGAGCAGTTGACCTAAAAATCAACTATATTGGGGAAAATATCAACTATGGCCAATTTACAGTCAAACTTCATAATTCTTGATCCACATCAACATTTTAAACTCATATGTATCATTTGATCAAGTTTGGACCACAACTCCTCAAGAAATTTGATCAAATCTCTAAAAGGGCAAAATGGTCAAAATTAGGGTTTTGATTGAGAAAGGGCAATTTCTGATTTTTGACATAAAAAATGGTCAATTGGGTTAAGGAATGATCTCAAGAGTCCAATTGCATCATTTTTACCTAATGACATGGTTCAAAACATTGCAAGTCCATTGGATTGACAGATGAATTTTCTAGTCAACTGATCAAAAGTCAACTGTATACGGAAAAGTCAAACTTTGGCTTTTTGATCAAATTCAAGTGCCAAAGATCATAATTCATCAAAATATGAAACTTATTCATCAAGAAATCAAAAATTCAAGATTTCATTTTGAAAAGTCAAAATTTCTAAACTTAGAAATTTTTCTAAGTGTTGGAAATTTCATGTTTTTTCATAACTTTGAGCATAATTTTCACCATGATGCAAGATGATTCAAGAGAAACTTCCAACATGAAAGTTTTATATCTCCATGAAATCTACAACTTTTCTTTACTCAACTCCTTCAAAAACTTCTTGGATCTCAAGTTATAATTTTATGAACATGTGGTCATGAAACTAAACACAGTGAAATTTTGCCCTAATTTGGTCAGGATTTTGACCCAACTTCAGGGCACTTTTTCATATATTTCCAAGGGTAATATTTAAAATCAATTCAAAGATAGGTTGTATAGAACATTGCAAGCTTTCCAAAATGTCCAAGAACTCCTTGAGATCATTCTTTAGTGGGGAGAATCGAAGATATGAAGTTAGGGTTTTATCACTTGAATTACAAGTCATTTTTGATGAACACATGAACCAAATCCATGCTAGACTGCATAATCTTTACTTTTCAGGCCTCTAAATTGTTTGTTACTCCATAATCAAATGTTTACACGGCTGTTAGGTCTTTGATCCAAGCAATTGAGCTATTATCCAAGTTGCATTTCCATTAATGGCACAAAGTTAACATTGCCATTCTTATAAAGCAAGCTTTTTGCATAAAGTCCATTCTTGAGCCTCTAATGTGTTCCCTCTGATCACACTCCATCCACAAAGTCATAAGCAAGCTTGTTTAAAGAATAACCACTCTATGAACCAAGTACAAGGCATGGAAACTTGTTTTGTCAAAAAAATCACATGTAGAACTTAAACATATAAATTTGAATTATGATTAACTAGAGCACTCCAAACTTGTTGCTTAATAATAGAGTCACTATTTGTAAGCTAAAGGACAAGTTTTAGCACCCTGAAACACTCCCAAATTCCCTCTAGCCAGAAATTGCACAAAAAACTCCATTGATACATAATTCTGACCTTAAACTTGTATCTCCCATTTCCCTCGTGCGTTTTCCCTCAAATTCATTCCTAAAGCTTCCTTACATCAAATACAACTCATTCTCATCCTTATACCAGAACTGTAACACCATTTACCATGACCTCTGTAACCAAAAAACAGAGTCTGCAACTTGACTTCTCCAGGCCATTTCAGCCACTCTCAACTCAAGCAAACCATTGCATTAGCTTCCTAGGACCTCAAGGAAGCTAACCTGATCATCACCATCACTTGAAACAAGCTCAAACTCAAAACACGATTTCTAGTTTTGAGTAAAGTTTTCTCAACTTGGAACTCTTCATACAGGAATCATCAATAGTTTATTTGTGAACAAAACATGTAGATATCATTGCCCTGAAGCTAACCATGTCCATAGTTTCCATTAATTTTGCTTGAGCTTAGAGAATTTTGAAACTTAAAATTCTGAATTTTTAGGGTTCAAATTAGGGCTATTAAAATCCATGCTTATCTTTGATCTATAGTTTTGCATTTCTGGAATCGTGAGAAAATTTGCTACAAGTTTCATGTTTACAGTTTTCATTTTTGATGAGAAATGAGCAAGTTACAGTTGGTTTGGCTGGAGGTTGAAGATGAAGTATTCAGGGCGCGTTTTTCCTTGTATATTTATTGTTTTGCTTATATTAACGGATGTATAGCCACCCCAGTGGTAGAAGCGAGCGCGTGTAACCTTTGGGACCTGGGTTCGAGCCCTAGTGGTACCCTGTTCATTTTTCACATTTTCACTTTTCTGATTTTTGGCTTTTTGGCAGACGCTGGGCCTCTTTAGGCTTGGCTTGTTTTTATTTTTGCTAACCAACCTCCCTGCAGTCTATTGGTACCCCCTGGCCCAAGATTATTTATTTTCTTTTTATTTTCATTTTTATCATCTTAAATATATTTTCTAAATACTGAAAAAATCATAAAATACAAAAAATGATAGATTTATATTTTGACTTAGTTTATTTTATTTTTCTCACAAAAAATATTTTTATTAACTATACTTTATCATCTTGTAAATATAATTAAAATTAGGTTATTAGTTATTTTCTTTCATACTAATTGAAATATATTATTTTTTATATATAAAAAAAGACTAAAAGATATTTTATAATGCTATAAATATTTTTAAAATAAAAATACCAAAAAAATACTTTTCTTAAACTTATTTTCTTTTGATTAATTAATAGAACTAGGGTTTTATTTAAAATCTTTTCTTAATAAAATTCAAATTTAATTAGGTTAAGACAAAATCCCTTTTTCATGAAAATCAAACAAAGATACATTTTCTTTACATTTTTGCATTTTTCGTACATTTGTTCATTTTTGTACTTTGTATTTATTTATTTCCTTGTACATTGATATCAATTCAATATGGTTGTAATAGACTAATTAGGTTTACATTCATTCAATCTCCATTCAATTTGTACACCCCCTCCCCGCAAATGTTGTAATAGCGTAGTAACTTTAAATTCAGCAATTTATCGCTTTATATGCAAATGCTAGTAATTAGGGTTTGTATAGAAAGACTAAAACCAATCAATTAGAAAACCCCAATTAAAGACAAAATCAAACATGAAAAAAATACATTTGCACACTAGCACCCCTAGGGTTATCCCATTTGGTTGCCTTATACAAAATGGCCATATTACGCATGTGAGGTATCTTAGCAAAAACAAAGCAAATAGAAGATCATAGTCCCTCGATGACGCTATCTAAGTTGCCTTTCAAATGACCTTAGTCCCTAAAAAGAATGCTAAAATACCTTGAAAAATTGCTAATCATGCATATACGATGACCCATGCATGTCCCGTTTACATCCAAAGATAGGGTTGCTTACCAAATCAATGGTAAGACAACAATGTCAAAGGAAAAGAAAATGAACAAGAAAGACTTTTGAGTAGGTAGAATACTCCTAATTACTTGCTCAATTTCAAACAAACATCTTTGTTATTTTCAAAATAATCACCTACACTTTCAAACATCTTACAAGCTTGAAGACATTTTCAAAAGATCAACATATTTGTATGCATTCTTACAAACAAGAATCATTACAAATATTTCCTAAACAATGGCCTATTTACAAAATATTTTCAAAAACCACACAAAGCATAATTTTGAACAAAAGTAAGTGATCTAGCAAGTAACTAAGAGCCCATGGAAAACCATGGATGAAAAGGGTGCTAATACCTTCCCTTTTCATAATCTACCCCCCGAACTCAAGAAAAAATCTCAAAGGTCTTTCATGTGCTTTTTCACATTTCCTTTTGGATAAAAGAAAAGTCGATGGCAACTCTTACTAACCGCAACATTTGCAATCAAATGCAAAACCTTCAAGTCAGTTCTCCCACCGTATCGCACCAAGCATTTTTAGAACTTGTCCTATCCTAAAAAGTTTTAGATCTCATTGAGATCTAAAACTTTCATGTTGAAAGTTTTTCTTGAATCATCTTGCATTATAGTGGAAATTTGGCACAAAGTTATGAAATTGTCATGTTTTTTTTTCTTAACACTTAGAAAAATTTCTAAGTGTTTAAAACTTTGACTTTTTCAAAGTAATCTTGACTTTTGATTTCTTGATGAACAATATTCATACTTTCAAATGTCTTGATGAAATATGATTTTTGAAACTTGATTTTGATCAAAAAGTCAAAGTTTCACTTTTCAGTATAGAGTTGACTTTTTCATCAGTTGACCAAATTTCAACTATCAATCAATTGATCATGAGAAATGTTTTGAACCATGCCATTAGGTCAAAATGATGAATTTTGATTATTGATATCATGTCTCAAACCAATAAGTCATGCATTTGGTGAATAGTCAAATATTTAGCCTTGTTGGTCAAAACCCTAATTTTGACCATTTTGCCCTTTTGATGATCTGATTAAATTTCTTGAGGAATTGTGATCTAAACTTGATAAATTGACATATATGAGTTCATAATGTTGATGTGGATCAACAATTTTGAAGTTTGACTGTAAATTGACCACAGTTGACTTTTTCCCCAATATAGTTGATTTTAGGTCAACTGATCAATTGACTGGGCAAAAATGTGATCTAAAGCTTGAAACTTGAAATGAGCAATCTTGGGAGTCCAAAATGATCCATGAAAGTCATATGAAGCAATAAAAGTCCAATTGTCCTTGTATAAACTCAAACCCTAATTTTGAGTCATCAGTGCTTGAGGAGGTGTCTTGAGCTGATAAAACCTTGTGCAGTCTTGAATTGGTAGAGATCTTGTGACAAAATTATTGAGAAAATGAGAGGGAAAATTTTGGGGTACAACAGGTGGCGATTTTTATTTTGATTTGTGCCAGTTAAGTCAATCCAATGGCTTAGTCTCAACATTTCTACCTCTACCCGGACTTGGGAATATTTAAGATAGGATGGGTGGTATAGTCATGGTAACTTTGAGGGAGTAATCCAAAAAAAGGAGGCATGAGATCCCCCACTCATTGGAGGCCCCTTTTACTATAGTGTTGTTTACCGAGTAATCGGGAAGACATGCTGCTTTCGACCTGGGAGCCTGCTGAAATTGAGGAGCGTAGAACCTTTAACCCATCTTGGCCTTTTAGGTGTAGTGAGGAAGCTATGACGGAGTAATCCGGAAATGGTTATCACGTGATACTACACTTAGACGAGTTTTTCTGAAGAATATTACTAATCACTGAGTTAATCGAGATGTTGGTAATATCTGAAAGAAGGATGTAGACTCTGGGAACCTCTTAGAACCTTGTTCAGCATGTGATAAACTATTAGACCATACCTTGTGGGTAGTACGTTTTACTTCATGCTCGTGATGTTAAACCTATGAACCCTCATGTTTGTGATCTTGTGTTTGATTGTTGCATAATGCATTCATACACCCATGAGCATCTTTTAAGACATTGTGGTTCAAGGGAGTTAAAGTTGACTCTTTGTGAATATCCCAGGTACTTTTGACCATGGGTTTTGGAAAAAGAAAGACTCGGAAGTACATTTTCAAGAATCCCTAGATGGATGATTTGATGAGTCTAATTTTCGAGATTGAGAGTTCTGCAGATTTTTAGAAGAAGTATGGATCCATTGTGTCTCTTATGAAGCTTAGGATGAAGGAGGGTGTTATCTCGACTTTGGTCCAGTTCTATGATCCGATGTATCGATGTTTCACTTTCCCTGATTATTAGTTGATTCCTACATTATAGGAGTATTCTTATCTACTGGGTTTACATGTTACTTATTGTGTTCCTTTCACCGGTTTGAAGGGGGAGCCAAAATCTCATGATATTGCTGCTTTGATTCATTTGGGGAAGTCTGAGATTGAGACCTGCATGACTACCAAAGGAGGAATCAGACGCTTACCCGCTCAGGTTTTATTAGAGAAAGCTTGATACTTTGCTAAGATGAAGAGTACGGTTGCTTTTGATGCCATCTTTGCCCTACTTGCTTATGGGTTGTTCTTATTTCTGAACATCGACAACTTTGTGGATGTCAATTCCATCAGGATCTTTTTTATAGGGAATCCAGTCCCTACATTATTAGGTGATGCTTATTACTCCATTCATCTTCGGGATTCTTATCATGGAGGGATGATCATATGATGCACGCCTTTGTTGTATTAGTGGTTTATTTCTCACTTGCCTCGGTCTGATGCTTTCTGGGATGTCAAAAAGGAACCTCGTCGGGCTCTGAAGATTATGGCCCTCACTCATTCAGATATTGTTTGGTACCATCAGGCTTACCATGATGTAGAGATTGTGGATAGTTGTGGTAGTTTCCCCAATGTGCCTCTTCTTGGTACAAAGGGAGGAATTAACTACAATCATGTTCTTGCACGACAACAGATTAGATATTCGATGAGGGATAAGCCAAATAGTATTCATCTGAGTGGTTTCTTTCTTAGAGAGGGAGAGAATCATAAGGAAGCTAAGGAGCAGATTGCAAAGTCTTGGCGTCATATTCACAGGAAGAGTATAAAGGACTTGGAACCTAGAGGGGTTATTTCTTTGGAGCCTTATCTTCAGTGGGTACAAGCAAGGGAAATTCAGTTGAAGTTGCCATATTCCTGTGAAGCACCTATGCCTGATATGTTTGTGAAGACCACCCCTCCCCTTTTGGATGATGTGGAAGAGCTTCAGCTGGCTCTAGTCAGGGTGTAGCAAGAGAAAAAAGCTTGGAAGAACAAGTGTCAGACTTTAGAGATGTCCTACCGGGCAGACTTGAAAGAGAAAGATGACCTAATTGAGATTCTTGAAAGTCGTTCTGTAGAGATGATGGAGAAGCAAGAGGATTTATTTTCCTCTAAAGCTTAATCGGGACTTAGTCATTCATATCCCGGCTCTGGTGATTGGAAAGTGGTTGCTAACAGGTATGCAGAAGAGAACAAGCAATTGAAGGCTCAGATTGCAAGACTTATAAGAAGGCGCCAGTGTGTGGAGTGATCTTCATCAGCTTTGCTTTCTCAAGATTTTAGATTCTATCTCATCTTTTACTTGGGATTGTTGAAACTTGTACTAAAAGTTGTAATCCATTTTGAAGTTATTATAATGAGATTTTCAGTATTTTAAAATGTGTTAGTACTTTAGTATTTGCAAATTGCCTATAATTCTTTGAGTCCCTTGAATTGTTAATTATAATAAAATAAATCATGTGCATTGCATATCATGCATCATCTTGTACATATTCATTGCATTTTTGTTCATACCAAGGTGTCTTACTGAGTTTCTCTACTTCATTCAGTAGGTTGTCTCACTGGTACAAAACTCGAGCTAATTCCAGGAAGAAAATGGATAATTTTAAACAGGAAAATCGCGAGTTACGCGAAGAAGTTACTACTTTGAAAGTCGGTATGGAAAATCTGACTGCTTTGATGGAATCATTGGTGGCTGCTCAGAATCAGCCACCACTTCCTCATCTTGAACAAACAACATTTGCTTTTGAAGGTCCATCATTTCCCGTTTCTGTTGCTCTGGTTACTGTTGCTCAGAATTGTATGCCTCAGGATTATCCATGGGGAATGCCAGAAAAATTCATGCCAGAAGGTTTTAATCTTGACACTCAAGTTGCTCCAATTGTTCAACCTGCTGCTATCCTGCACCTCCTATGGTGCATATTACTCCTACTGCTAGAAATGAGACCCACTATGTTACACCTCCTTCGGTGAATGATATGCCATTTGTTAATGATAAATTTTATCATTATATTCCTCCACCACGTGAAAGCTTAGGATTCTATGATCTAATGGACGATTTTCAGAATCAGTTTGATAAGATGCATAAAGAGATAAAGGCACTTAGAGGAAAAGAACTGTTTGGGCAGAATGTGAACGATCTGTGTTTGGTTCCAAATGTGAAAATACCTGCAAAGTTCAAAGTACCGGAATTTGAGAAATACAAGGGCAATACCTGTCCTCGTGCTCACCTTATGATGTATGTGAGAAGGATGTCTACTCACACCGATGATCAATGCCTGTTAATTCACTTTTTCCAAGACAGTTTAACTGGTGTTGCGTTGAAGTGGTACATGATCTTGGATAGTGCCAACATTCATGCTTTCAAAGACTTGGGTGAAGCATTTATTAGATAGTACAGGTATAATATGGACATGGCGCCTGACCGTGATCAAATCAGGCCAATGGTTCAGAAAGACAAGGAGTCGTTTAAGGAATATGCACAAAGATGGTGTGAAGTAGTTTCCCAGATGATTCCTCCAATGAAGGAGAAAGAGATGACGAAGATTTTCCTGAAAAATCTAGGTGCCTTCTACTATAAAAGAATGGTGGCAAGTGCACCAAATGATTTTACCGAAATGGTGAGTATGGGCATTCGTTTGGAAGAAGCTGTAAGAGAGGGTCGTTTGACAAGAAGTGAAAATTCTGGTAGTACCAAGAAAACTTCATACGGGTTTTACAAAAAGAAAGAAGGAGATACAAATGTTGTCATTCAAGAGAGAAAGGTTAATCCTCCTAGAAGAAATCATTAGCGCCAACAACATGTTGCTTCTGTGACTCCAATTGTTAACTCAGCTCCAACCACGGTCGCCTATCAGAGACCATCTTCTCATGGAAATCAGGGGCAGAATCAGAAGAGAGGGGCTTTTGAATCTACTCCTATGAGCTATGCAGAGTTACTCATGGCTTTAATTTAAAAGAAATTGGTTCAGACCAGGCCACCCCTGCTATACCATCACCTTTGCCTTGGTATTATAAGGCAGACCAAGCGTGTGATTTTCATCAGGTAGCACCAGGGAACAATGTTGAGAACTGTTATCCGTTGAAATCTGAAGTACAAAAGATGGTGATATCTGGTCTTTTATCCTTTAAAGATGTTGGCCTTAACGTAAAAGATAATCTTTTACCAAAGCATGGAGTAACAAATGTTGTAAACATGGTTGCTGGTTGTCCAGGGGACTTCCGTATTTTTGATATCAACCTGGTTAGAGGAGATTTGGTAAAGATGCATGTTGACCTCTACGAGTTTAGTTACTATACGCATGACCATGCTGGTTGTGATATTTGCAGTACAGATATACAGGGGTGTGAGATAAAAGCTGATCTTAAGGAAATGATGGACGAAGGTCTCATTCATATAATCAGGCCTAAGGAAGAGTACGAGGAAGATGTGAATATGGTTTTTAGATGTCCTGGAGAATTCCGGATTTTTGACGTGGATCATATGAATGATGATTTGGTACAACTGCATGCTACCTTCTATCATATGGATGGTCAAGAAGAACACCATTATGGGTCTTGTCGAATCTCCTGCAGATATTCTCGTAGTTGTTCCATTATGAGAAAGGGTGTTCAGTTGTTATTGGATAATGGTACTATTAAAGTTTCGGGCAATAGAGATGATTACATTGGGATTAATGTGATTGAAGATTTTTTGGATGAGACTGTGTCAGATAATGAGTATGCTTCTACAGATGAATTCTTTTCCTCAGATAAAGATGTGTTTTTCAACATTGATTTTGTGATATCGAAATATTATGAAGAGGGGGTGAATGTTATTGTGCCTTGTTTCAGTATTCCCACCCTATTAAGATTGAATATCAAATCAAGTCAGTTGTTTCTCCAGTGGTGATTTGCTTGCTGGGTCCTGTTCCTTATGAATCAGACAAGGTCGTGCTATACAAGTACAATGCTACAATCTTAGAGGATGGTGTGGAAGTTCCCATTGAACCTTTGTCTGATGTCAATAATATTGTTGATTCCAGCCGAGTGACCCGTAGTGGTCGTGTTTTCGCACCTGTCATTCGAGGGAATGTTAATGCTGATAAAAAAGGTTGTTGAAAGTGTTGAACCCAAGAAAGCAGTGGAGGAATCTAGTGGTGCTACACTAGAAAAAGATGTTTACGATATATTGAAGATTATCAATATGAGCGACTACAGGATCGTAGATCAGTTGTTGCAGATACCATCAAAGATATTTATTCTAGCTTTGCTGATGAACTCTTCTGCCCATAGGGAATCTTTGGTGAGAGTATTGGATCAAGCTTTTGTGGAAAGTGATATGCCATTGGACCAATTCAACAATGTGGTAGGGAATATTACATCCTATAATAACCTGAGTTTCTGTGATGACGAATTTCCTGATGGAGGAAGAAATCATATTTTGGATCTCCATATCTCCATGAACTGTAAGAAGGATTCATTGTCAAATGTGTTGATTGACAATGGATCCGCTTTAAATGTCATATCGAGGAGCACGCTTATGAATCTGAAGTATCAAGGAGCTCCCATGTACCCAAGTGGCATAATTGTAAAAGCTTTCAATGGATCGAGGAAGTCTGTCATCGAGGAAGTAGATTTCTTATTCACATAGGCCCGTATTTATTTCAGATTACTTTCTAGGTTATGGATATTGTGCCCGCTTAAAGCTGTTTACTGGGACGATCGTGGATACACGAGGCAGGGGCCGTTACTTCAACTTTACACCAAAAGTTGAAGTTTGTGCGTGAAGGAAAGGTGGTCATCATAAATGAAGAACAAGCATTGTTAATATCTCATTTATCCTTTTTTAGTGTTGTGTAAGCGGATGAAGCTGCTGTTGGAACCCAGTTCCAAGCTTTATCCATTGATAATATAAGGTAAAATGAGAATTATATAGCTTTTTTTAAGTATGCTCAGCAGGTAGTACGTAATGGCCCTGGTAAAGTATGGGGGAAAATTGTTGATCCACCTGTAAACAAGAATAGAGATGGTTTGGGATTCTCTGTGAAGAATGATAAAGGTAAGAACATGAAGCCGAAGTCTGCTTTGGGCAGATATCTTTCATAGCAGAGGTTATCTTCATCCAATTGTTCTTGGGATCAACGTTATTATGGAGGACGAAGTAGAGCAAGGAATGTCGAGCTATGTGACGCATGGAGTTAGAATCCAGAATTGGATTAGCATTGATGTTCCCTCTTGCATTCATGTCTCACGGAAGAAGGAATATGCCATTTATTATCTTAGTAAAAAGTTTACTGACTATGTGTCGCGGTATTTTATGATGGAAAAGACATGTTGCGCTCTGGCATGGGCAGCAAAGCGATTGCAAAAATATATGTTGAATCAAACTACTATGTTGATTTCCAAAATGGATTCAATTAAGTACATTTTTGAAAAGCATGCTCTTACTGGGATAATTTCCTGTTGGCAGATGTTGTTGTTTGAATATGATATCGAATACTGTACTCAGGAGGCTATAAAAAGTAGTATGTTGGTAGATTATCTTGCTCACCAACCAGTGGATGATTATCAGTCTGTTAAATATGATTTCCCTGATGAGGATGTTATGTTTCTGAAAGAAAAATGTTATGATGAACTGTTACCTGAGGAAGGTCCTGATCCTTAATCCCAGTGGAGTATGGTATTTGATGGAGCTTTGAATGCTTATGGGAAAGGAATTGGTGTTGTGATTATTACTCCTCATGGGTCACTTATTCCTTTTACTGCAAGGTTGGAATTTGATTGTACAAATAATATGGAAAAGTATGAAGCTTGTATCATGGGTCTCGAGAAGGCTATTGATCTCAGAATCAAAATCCTAGATGTGTATGGCGATTCAGCTTTGGTAATAAATCAGATTAAAGGAGAATGGGATACTCGTCACTCTGGCTTGATCCCTTACAAATATTATTCTAGAAGATTATTACCCTTCTTTAATAAAGTTGAATTCCACCATATTCCCATAGATGAAAATCAGATGGTGGATGCTTTGGCCACTTTGGCTTCTATGTATCAAGTAAATACTTTGAATGATGTACCTTGTATCACAGTGTGACGTTTGGATAGACCGGCTCATGTGTTTGAAACATAGGAAATGTAAGACGAAAAACCTCGGTATTATGATATCAAGCATTTTGTCCGGACTCAGGAATACCCAGTTGGTGCGTCGAACAAAGATAGAAAGACATTGAGAAGGTTGGCTAGTAGCTTTTTCCTCAGTGAAGATGTATTATACAAAAGAAATTATGACATGGTCTTTCTCATATGTGTGGATAGACACGAATCAGACATGTTGATGCATGAAATCCATGAAGGTTCCTTTGGTACCCATGCCAATGGATATTCGATGGCAAAGAAGATGCTTAGGGCAGGTTACTATTGGCTGACAATGGAATCTGACTGTTATAAATTTGCAAAGAAGTTCCATAAGTTTCATATTTATGTCGACCAAATTCATATGCCTCCGACACTTCTCAATGTTATTTATTCCATGTGGCCTTTCTCTATGTGGGGTATTAACATGATCGAAATGATTGAACCCAAGGCGTCGAATGGACACCGTTTCATTTTGGTAGAAATTGATTACTTCACCAAATGGGTGGAAGCAGCTTCATATGCTAATGTTACTAAGCAGGTGGTAGTGTGCTTCATCAAGAACAATATTATATGTCGATATGGTGTGCCAAGCAGGATTATCATCGACAAACGGCTCAAATCTGAACAACAATATGACAGAACTTTGCGAAGAATTCAAGATTGTCCATCACAATTCTTCTCCTTACAGGCCAAAGATGAATGGGTTTGTTGAAGTTTCTAATAAGAACATTAAGAAAATCATATAGAAGATGGTTATTACTTATAAAGATTGGCATGAGATGCTCCCTTTTGCTTTGCACGGGTATTTTACATTTGTCTGCACTTCAACAGGGGCAACCTCATTCTCCCTTGTGTATGGTATGGAAGTAGTGCTCCCGATAGAGGTTGAGATTCCCTCTTTACACGTGATAATGGAAACCAAGTTGTCAGAGGTTGAATTGGTCTAAAACAGGTTTGAACAATTGAATTTGATTGAAGAAAAGAGAATGACAGCTTCATGCCATGGCCAGTTATACCAGAAGAGAATGAAGAAAGATTTTGATAAAAAGGTCAAGCCTCGTGAATTCAGAGAAGGCGACCTCGTGCTCATGAAGATCATGTCTTTTAACGCTGATTCTAGGGGAAAGTTGACTCCCAATTTTGAAGGCCCATATGTTGTCAAGAAAGCCTTCTCTGGCGGTGCATTTATCCTTGAAACTATGGATTGCGAGGGGTTCCCACGTCCCGTAAATGCTGATGCAGTCAACAAATATATCGCTTAAAAGAAATAAAGGAATAGCTCGCTAAGTCGAAAACCCAAAAGGGCGACATAGGCAACAAAAAAAGAGCGTCTCGGTAGGCTGGAAACCTGAAAGGGTGGTCTAGGCAAAAATTAGAGACATAAACAGAATAAATCTTCCTGCAAGGAAAACTTAGGAAAAAGTTAGGGATTTCTTGGCAAGTAACTGTGTCAGATAAGACTTGATCATTAAAGCAACAATCTTCTTGGATCCTCACCATACTTCAATAGAAGTCGCTGCTCAGGAATTCAAAGTTGTTAGGGAGAATAGTGGTCATTGTATTTCAATGTATCTTTTCTGATATATTACCATTTTCCAAACTTTGTAATCATCTATGGAGTCTTTCCATTCGCAGACTACCATTCTATTAATAAAGTTTGAGCTTTTATCCAATTATTTTCAATTCCTATTTTATTCTGCTTACAAAGACTTCATTTATTATTGATAGTAATTTTCAAAGCAAAAAGATTAAATAACAAAATTGTTTTTTTGAAAGGAATTTATAAATTACTTTTTACTTTAGATTTTGTGACACAAGAAAAACAAAAATGGTGGTTCCAAGGATGGACGAACTCAGAAACTTTGGAAGTTTGTTTTCCTAGGAAGGCTCTCTCAGACAGTTGAAGGTGATACCAATTAACGTAAGGTGCGGTTTTGTACTTGTGATCCCATTTTCCCCAGTCAAGTCTTGGTTCATTTTAGTTTTGGGTTTGCATGGTTTGAAGCCTCTATTCCAGATTCCCCGGTAACTAGACAAGGGTGATATCTTTTCTAAGAAGTGTTGAAACAGTTGTCAACTTTGTGGGTTTTCCCCCACCAAGTGTTGGGTTTGATTTAAAATCGCCATAATTTTTTTTTCTAGTTGTATTGTTTGACTTCTTAAAATCCCCAAGTGAAGCTGAGATATTGTTTCTGGCTGGAAGTTGTTATCCCCATGTGGTTTCATAATTCCTCCCCAGGGAAGTTTGTGTGATTTTATCACTCTAGGTACTGAAGAATATATTTTGAGCTCCCATCAATGATGTGGTATTGTACTCCCAAATAAAGTCAGCACGAGATCCCCAGTTGATATCTCGACAATGTGGTTTTCATCTTCCCTAGAGAAGTCAGTATTATAATCTCCAACGGAAATCTAGACACTGAAACTTGGTTTTCCCCATTGAAGTCTGTGTGATATTCCCCGGTGAAGCCTGGAGGAGGATGTTATATCCCTATATTTGCACTAATTTTATTATTTTGATTTGATTACCTTCAGATTATGTTTCTTCCAGTGAAATCAAGCCCGTGAATAGGAATTTATTTTCTCAGATGGGGCTTACTTTCTCATAAATCTTAATTCTGGATGTGATTTAGCTGAGTGTTGACTTTACCCAAGTTTGGTTTTGTCTGTTTATTCCCAGTATGGTGTGATTGTTTCGACAGTATATACATAATAACATTCATACATCATGCATAGCTGAATTAAAATCCATTGCTTATTTGCATTTACTAATTGGTATATTACCCTATTTGTAGAGTTGTGTCATCCTCTCTCCAATAGTTTGTCAACTCTAAGCAAAAAGTGTTTATTCTTTCAATTTCCCCACTGAGTTATCCCTCGTGGAAGATTTTTGCTTTAGCCTTCCTATTCAGTTCTTTATCTGAGTAGAATGTGATCCCATTTTGAGTTTATTTCTCATCCGGTGCTATCTCGGTTGACTATTTCACTCAGGTTTATTTCTGGTTTGAATCGGTGGTCCCCAACAGCGTCATTACTTTGATTTTCTGCAAGCTTTAAGCCCTAGTTTGGGAATGTTCATTTATTTTACATAAGAAGAATTCATCTTATCAACAGGGATATATTGGCATTCCCCCTAGGAAGCCATATTTCTTTCCCCAAGAGGTCATTATTACAACTCCTTCTCATAACAGCAAGTAGAAGTCTCTTTATTTAAGCAACTCATACCTCCCCAATAAGTTTGTTAGTTCCCAGAGAAGATTTGAGATTTGTTACTCCAATGAATGGTAGTCTCGTCATTATGAGAGATAGTTCATTTTTAATATTTGTTACTCCAATGAATGGTAGTCTCTTCATTATGGGAGATAGTTCATTGTTAAGATTTGCTACTCCAATGAATGGTAGTCTCATCATTATGGGAGATAGTTTGTTGTTGAGATTTGTTACTCCAATGAATGGTAGTCTCGTCATTATGGGAGATAGTTCGTTGTTGATATTTGTTACTCTAATGAATGGTAGTCTCGTCATTATGGGAGATAGTTCGTTGTTGATATTTGTTACTCCAGTGAATGGTAGTCTCATAATTACGGGAGATAGTTCATTGTTGAGATTTGTTACTCCAATGAATAGTAGTCTCGTCATTATGGGAGATAGTTTGTTGTTGAGATTTATTACTCTAATGAATGGTAGTCTCGTCATTATGGGAGATAGTTCATTGTTGAGATTTGTTACTCCAATGAATGGTAGTCTCGTCATTATGGGAGATAATTTGTTGTTAAGAGTTGTTACTCCAATGAATGGTATTCTCGTAATTATAGGAGATAGTTCATTGTTGAGATCTTTTTCCGATGGATGGTAGTCTCTTTATTGTGGGAGATAGTTCGTCGTTGAGGTTCACATTGCTCTGGAGAAGTTTGTTTGTTTCTAGTCATAGGTACTGATACCAAACAGTTGTTGCCATCCCTAATATTGATGTTTAATGGTATTATCTTACCACCTCTTTTCCCCCCAGTGGGTCGACATTACCTTTTTTGCTATCTTCTCTGAGAGTGGATAGTTTGCGGTTATCTATTGATCATTGTTATCCTTTATTTTCTCTCTTCAATATCTAAGTTGATTTTACTTTGTCTCCTCCTTAGGCTTTACCCTAATAGAGACGAGTTCTCTGTTTACCAGTGATTTATTTTCCTGGTCTAATCTTCTATTAATCTTTTATTTTCTGTATCACCAGTGGTGTATTGTATCACCCTTGGATCTATTTATTTGCATGCATAATTATAAACATTTCATGGCATCTTATGGCTAAAAATAGGGTTTGTTTTATATTTAAGCATCTCCAATCGCGTCGAAACGAAGATTTTAACCTTCGTATCTCCGGATAGAAGACACTTAAATAATGGCAGTTGTTGTACCCCAATTTTTTCCCTTAATATCCCTCTATCATCTTATGTCAATTCAATCACAACAAGATCACACTAGGGTTTAGTTTTTCTCCCTATCTTTAGGTTTTCTCATGGGGAATCACCAAGAACCTTGATTTATATATTGTGATAATATATGTTTTTATTACTTAACTTTTAACTAATAAATACAATTAATGTTTTCCCTAATTGATGATATTATAGGTGAGAGCCCAACACATTCCATCAAGATGATTTATAGGTTCATGAGTTTATTTCCATGCCTTCTTCAACAAAGATTCATTGAGATTCAAGCTTCATCATTGAAGATGATTTTAAGTAATATCATGACAAGGTCTACTTTGATTCATCATGCCTCAATTGGTCAAAGAAATTCAAAGGATGCAAAAGTTGATTGAAGAGGTTTGACCTAATTGGACAAGTTATTGATTTCTTGATCACAAGTGCATAATCCCGTCAATTATTAATATTTATAGTTGGTTTATTTTATGCTATGGTTTCTCATTATCATCCTCAAAAACTTCTATTTACAAGACAAAAGTATTTGTGCAAGAAAGTTTGTCAAAATTGAAAAGGGTTTCTAAGGCATTTTGGTGCTCTAGGAGCTAGGGTTTTGAACTTCTAAGGGCTATATCTTACTCATCTTTTGGTATTTTTGAGTGATTCCAAAGACATGCATCTCTTTAAATGGTTACCAACAAATAACTTCAAAATTTTCAAGAAGATTTAAGGTGTAAGATGCCTAATGATGAAGAAAGAATACAAGTCCTCTAGATATGCAATCAAATTCCCTTATGTGACTTCCAAATATCATAACTTGGTCAATTTTTATCTCCTTGATCCCATTACTTTTCCACAGTTATCTTAAGGATGTGAACTTCAACTCTTATTTTATGTACAAAGATTGAAAATGGATGGAAGATGCCCTAAGGATGCCAAATATTATAGGTCATCTCATGAATTTTCACCAATTTTGAAAGACCATAACTTTTTCAATACTTGGTATTTTTGAGTGATTCAAGTTTCAAAATGCTCTTCGGGAAGTCTACTTCAAGCTATCATCATTGATCAAAGCAAGATTTTGGAGGAAGGCCTTGTTTGGAATCAAAACATTATAGGTCATTTTTTAAGAGAAAACTTGAAACAATTTCTAAGTATAAAAGTCAGCATCTTTTTCTCAACTTTGACTCATCACAACTTTTAGCTCAAGCATCCATTTGATTCTATTCTTTACACATTGTAAAGTTTGTGATCTCATATTTCTAATGCATCAAGAATCAAATCCTAAGGTTCCTTAAACCGTGCACACCATTGATTCAAAGATGGTACCTTGAAACTGAAGTTTTCTCCAAAGTCTGAATTTGAAATTCATGATTTGGCCTCTAAACACAAAATTTCTACGCGTTTTTACTTCTAATCATGTTTAGAAATCTTCCAGAAGTGACTAGCACCTTGAAACGCAAGTTTTGGTTCAGTTTTGAGCAAATTAGAAGTCACACTTCTCATGCTTGCAATTTCACACGAACTCCCTCCAAACTTCATTATTCCACACGCTTGAGCATCTCATTCACTTCCCTATAAATAGAGGACCTCACTCCTCTCATTTTCTCAAGCTTTAAGGGCCAAAATCACCCTGCCAAACTTCCTGCGTAGTCAACTTTCTGATTTTTCGAATTCCTATTTTCCTCACTTTTCAATCCAATTTCTTCAGTGATCTTTCATCCTTAAACTTCCTTGAAGCTAACAGAAGAAGAATCAAGTCTTAAGGTATCCTAAATCGTGATAACCAAGTCCATTTTTAGAATAATTTTTAGCTACTTAGTTCAGGTAGAGTTATCCATCAATTTGAACCAAATAAAGTCCTATTCTACTCTATTCATCCTTCTGATTCTCACACTTCTTACGGTTTTCATTTCATTGAGAATTGAGGGAGATACTTGGCATTTTCGTGCTCGCTATTTTTTCTGGTTTTCTTCAAATTCAGCCTTGCACAGTTTATATAAATTTGGTGTGAGGGTACCATTAGAATCGTCTTGAAGAGACGAAGCTAATAGTATCGGTCTGGTCCTCTAATTTTACTGTTTGAAGAATCCCAATCTAGGGCGTCTAGAGGTTGAAGACGACCTACGTGTCATGTTTCAACCAATGAAAGTGTGACATGTGATTTTTTGAATTATGTCTGGTACATTTGTTTTATCATACGCGCGTCTCAGGAGCCCTTGGATCTGATTACTTTAGTGAGTCAGACTCCATCCAACGTGCCATATTTTAAGTTGTTTTTATTTAATAAAAATTGATTCAATGTGACAATCAATAAAGTCCATGACATGCACAGCGTGCCAGATCCACTGGATAAGTTTACTAAAGTGTTTTGACAATGATCAGATGGCCCATATTTTTTTGGTTTAACATTTTTATTTTCTGATTTTTATTTTAATGGTTTTAAACTTCAAAAAAATCATAGAAAATTCATTTTTGATTCAAAAATTATTAAAAAATTAACAAAAATATTTTCAAATATCCTCTTTCTGATATTTATTTTTTCATATTTTTATTTTCAGATTTGATTTTTTTAAGATTTTCCCTTTATTTTGATTTGTTTCTAATTATTTAAAAATACTTTTTTATGTTTTTAAATTCTAAAAAATTTTATAAAAATCATTCTACTCATTTTTGACCTTCTAAAATTTTTCTAGAATTTTATTTTGATTCTTACTATTTTTTATCTTTTTTCACTTATTTGAGAGAATTTAAGTAGTTTAAAAATACTTTTCTGTTTTAAAAAATTACCAAAAATTTCATAAAAAATATTTGAGATCACTTCTGATTTTTCTATGGTCTTTTTAAATTTTTCTTTGACATTTTGAATATAGTTTGTTATTTTCCCTTTTATTTTCACTTTAAAAACAATTTAAAAATCATTTTCCTCTTTTATTTCATTCATCAAATGCAATTTTTTTTAATAATATTCTGACTATGTGATTGTTGATCATAAACTTCATTAATATCATTAGATCTTGGGTGTTGAGTTTAACTCCACCAAAATGGATGGATGATTTTAATGATAGTTTGATCAAATATTTTAATTCAAATATATCTATTTCCTCTTCATCTTACCCCTTTCTCATTATGCTACATGTTGCTAGAGGGTGATCTACATATCATCTCTCCAAACATATGGCACATAGATTACTATTGACCGGCCTCAAAATAGGTGCGACTTCTATATAAGTCCACTTACGATTGCTTAACATAGCGCTAAATTTTGTCCCAATTCGATAAATGATCATTCGTGGCTCAAACCCTAGCTTGTAAACCCAAGGATGTTTAATTTGAAACCTTTGATCCAATAACCTTGAGATTCATTGTTAGAAGGATTTGGTCTTATCAATCCTCTAATGAATCTTCATAAACTTTGGTATAGGTGGATCATTTAAACATTATTGGTCATATGTTGTTACATTGAGAACTTGAAATGAATGATATACTTGACAAAAAGCAAATGAAACTTGTCGAGAGACTTTGATTTTATCAATCTTCTAATGAGTTTTAAAATGCAATTTTCAAGATGGTCATTCAACTAACCTCTAATTACTAACTCATTAACATTTGACTTTTACTTTATGCCATTTGTTTTGTGCATTTATTTAAGCCTTTACTTTATGCACCATTTTATTTTAACATTTACATTTCATGCTATTTTCATTTTTTGCTCACTTGAGCATTTACTTTTATGTCATTTTCATTTTTGCTCACTTGAGATTTTCATTTCTTTTTTGAAGATACCTAATAATCAACTTGAACCATAAAAGAATTTAAAGTTACTTGGACTATTTGGTTACTATCCTTGGCATTTTGGAGTTATGGACTTCTTGTACTTAGGATTAGAGACCTTGACCTACCTTGAGACCTTGTGACTTCAACTGTTATTTTGTCTGGAGTTCTTGGGGTTTACCCCGAGACATTGGGTTGTTTGTTTTCTTTATGTGCAGGTTATTATGATTATACGCATTGTCTGATTGGGAATTCATCTGTATACAGTTGTTACTCTGCCCATTTTTTTGTGAAGACTTATTACCTTTGAAGCTTGGTTTTCTTAAGAGGTTTAGTATCTTTGCTTGCTTATTTTCAATCCAAAGTACGGGAATTTTACATTGGTTAATTATGTCAAGTGGTGGCTTCTTGTTGGTTAGACGGTTCTTTTCCCTAGCTTTTACCTTATGCTTTAGGATAGCCTCTTCATCTCCTCCCACCTTCTTTAATTTCAAAAATCTTCTCCCTCCTTTTCAAAACTCTTCTTGTTTTCTAACTTGAACCACTTTTATAATAAACTTGGACTTAGTTCCATGCATTTTCAAAAATATTTTCTTTAATCAAATTTTAACCAACCTAATAATACCTTGACATTTTTTTGTGAGAAGACTAAAATTCAATCAATCTCATTCAAACTATTTTGCCACTTTGGCTTTTTACCTTAAAACTTTTTCTCAAAATATTAGACTCTTGTCAATCTTTATAGTGATTCGAACTACTATACTTCTACGATATCTAGTGAAGTGAGATATTTTCCACTTGGGTGTTGAGTGAGGCTTTGTTGATTTTAGAATCCAAGCTATATCATCCACTTTGAGATGATGCAAATTCTCCTTTCTCATAATCGTGGGTAGTAAGTATGTTCTTCCACTCAGATAAGATGATGATGTCTCATCTCTTAAAATTAACCAACACACTTGTGTTTTAAAAATTTTAAAGTTGAACTACGAGTACCCTGATCCCCTATTGCATGGAAGGTGGTACGTAGGCACTAAAAGTTCGCAACTGCGGAGGGTGCGAAAATTATTAAAAAATATATACTTCTTTTCTCATCCCCACAATTTATTTTTGTATGCAACACTTATAGCCAAAATACACAAATTTTCAAAGAGGCTCCTGTGGAGTACCATAGATGTTTAGGGTGCTAATACCTTCCCTTTGCATAACCAACCCCCGAACTTAGATTCTCTCCCCCTCTTTTTGGGTTATTCTCTCTTTTCCCATTCCTTTGGAAACAATAAAATACGGTGGCGATTTTTATTTTGATATGTGTGAGTTAACTCAATCCAATGGCTTTGTATCAATATTTCTACCGCTACACGATGCATTCAACAGATTCAACAAGACCAACACGACTATGCTGCCAAAAATGAAAATAACATGTCAAGTCTGATTTGTGCAATGGGAGATATGGGAGTACGTGTGAATGATTTGCAAGAATATATTCAGAATATGAGTATTCCACTTCACTAGCCTGGTAATGGTGGGCTTGTGAGAGCACGTGGGCAAGGCCACCAGTAGCCGACACTCCAGGTTCTACCTTCCTTTTTCACCTTATATCGTCGCATTGGGGACAATCTTAGGTTTAAGTGTAGGGGAGGAAGTTTTATCGCTTTTATTCTCATTGCTTTTATTTATTGCTTTCTAGGTACATTTATGCTTTCTTAGTTTTATTTTCATGCCTTTAGGATTTCTATTTTCAATTTTTATTTAATAATCGCATGTGTTATCGGGTCATTTATGCGTGTTATTTTCTTTTGTTGATAACTCCCTTTAAATTGACCCCCAACAGGAGAAAAATTGTTTGATTCATGCCACAACACTCTAAGAGTATATAGGTTGTTTTTCACTTTAGGCTTTGTCAAATAGACTTGGGAAAGATTAGATAAAATAGGTACCATCTTTACACCTTAAACCCTCAAAATATGCAAATCCCAATTTGAGTACCTATTATGCCGAGAGCTCGATTTTGAGTTTTAAAGTAACCCCAAGTAGTTTATATTAGTAGTCAGCACCATCCTAAACACACTCTACGTAGGGGAGTCGATGAATATAAGTGAATGATCTCATTTTTAATGAATAAATTATGTTAACTAAAAAATAGTAGCCTTCTAAGTTAGGTGACTCTCACCTAGACATTTAGCCTAACAGTTGTTATGCCTTACAAATATAATAATAAGCACCCATTGTTGGTTGATCTGGAGGTCACTGGTATCGAACTTGGTAGGGAAGACTACGGTTCGATCCCGCATAATCAGTAATTAAGAAAAATGGGGTTGCATCGCTTAGTACTAGAACCTCTTGATTAAGAAAGATCATAGTCACTAATAGATCCCCCTACTATGAGCGCGTACGGATAACGGGCTTAATGTGATTCACTAGAATGAAAATGGATGAAAAGTGACGAAAAACATAGGTCGAGTTATAATAGCATGATTTGGATTGGTTTGCATAAGATGGGAGTTTTCAGCTTGTTTCATTATGGTATCCTTGGTATTGATGTTCAGTACCTATCTATTTGACAATAGCCTAGTAACCACGTACGTTTAGAGTTTTTGTTGTGTGTATGTTTCAAACTCGTGTCTTGATCGTTATTGCGTTGGTTGATTGCTTAAGGACAAGCAATGGTCTAAGTGTGAGGGAGTTTGATAACTTGAAAATGCATCGTATTTTCTGACTCAGTTCGAATGCTATTTAGTTTCATTTATTTCTTTTATCATGTTTTTATGTTGTTTTATATATGTGTTTCGGGTACTTTGTTGTTTGTGAATAAACATGCATCAGAATCGAAAAGGAGGAAGAAAGAGGAGAAAAAGAAGCATAATCTCACTTCTGTTGATATGGCGGACGCCTCCATCACCATGGCGAGCGACATGGCCTCCATGCCACGTCAATTAATGATTGTCAACTCATGGCAGACGCCATGACCCCCATGGCGGTCTCCATGCACCAGGAAGGCAAGAATGTGCGTAACAGAGTGGGATGCAGTCTTGGCCACTTCCCTATATTTTCTCTGCACCTTTGACACGACTTTGGAGGTTCCACATGCCTATAAGACTATATGTAGGCATAGTTTTCTTGGTTTTAGGTATCCAGGATTCTATAGCGAAGCTCTATCGAAACGAGGTTGTATTTTTCTTACTCTTGGATAACAAGCATGTCGACATTATATTACAAGTTTCAGTTTTCTTTAGTTTCTTCTTACATGTTTTTATTTGCTGCTTTATATTTATTGCTTTGTCTATTTAATTTCTATGTCGATCTTTATCGAAACCGAACTAAGCTATGCATTATTAATTAGTAACATGTCTAGCTAAATTACTTAGAGTCTGGTATGTGAGAATTATCGCTTCCAACAGGACTCGGTAACAACATTGGTTTGATAATTTAACTGGAAAAATCTATTTTGGTCTTTGTTTTTAAACTCAATTAAATTAGCTTTGTCACGAGAGTGAGAAGTTACTTAATACGATTTTGTCACGAGAGTGAGAAATTAACTAAGGTTCAAGCCGGCACTGCGAGAGTGTGGGGGACGAACTAGATAGTAAGAATGGGGCATCGATTCCTAAAGAGAGCGAGAGCGCTTTAGGAATCTATTAGAACTTGTTCAGTTTTCAAAATGTGTTCCTTGATTAGAATGGGCGAGCGAGAGCAAAATCTCATGGCTAAGGAATGTGACTTTATTCAAAACCACGAGAGTGTGAGATATTGTCTTTAAATTGAGATTTTCTACTAAACATATCTTTAGAATCAATAAAATCCAACAATTTACAGAGTCCCTGAGGCACACGGAACACACATTTTGGTCTCTTCGCATTATCATATTTTCTAAAGTAATTTAAATTTTAGTTTTACTTCCCATTAATCCAAGATAATTATCCTCCTTAGCTTTACATAGTAGTTATAGATGACATTAGTTTGATTATTAGTCCCTATGGGTTTAATATCTTTTAAAACTACATGATTAAACTGTGCACTTACAGTTAGTTAACCTGATAGACTCTGAAAGTCGCAATCATTTACCCTACAATTGCTTCACTTCCTGACCTTATATCTGCATAGGTGATGCTACAATTGTAAGGTTGTCTCTCACTTGTACATCATCCATTTGGATCACATGCGAAGGATTCGTAGTGTATTTCCTCAACTGAGATATATGAAACACGTCATAAAGATTTGCAAGTGACAGAGGTAAAGTAATCTGATAGGCCACCTCACATATCCTCTCTGAAATCAGATATGGACCAACAAAATATAGCGTAAGCTTTCACGACTTCAAAGCTCTACCAACACTAGTTACTAGAGTAACTCTCAAGAACATGTGATCTCCCACTTGGAAATCAAGTGCCTTTCTTCTCTTATCATGATAACTCTTCTAACGACTTTGTGAAGTTTTCATTCTTTCTTGGATCATCTTGATTTTCTTAGTCGTCTACTGCACAATCTTAGGTCCAAGCACAACAGTCTCACTTGACTCATACCAACATAATGGGGTCTTACACCTTCTACCGTACAACGCTTCATATGGTTCCATTCAAATACTAGCATGGAAAATATTGTTGTACGTAAACTTAATCAATGTCAAGTGGCTATCACAATCTACCCCTTGTTCTAACACACAAGCCCCCAATAAATCTTCTAAAAATTGGATAGTCCTCTTCATATGCCAGTCCATCTGTGGATGGTAAACAGAACACAACTTAGACTTAGTACAAAAAGATTTATGCAAACATTCCCTGAATTTTGATGTAAACCCTACATCTCTATCTGACACAATACTCAAATGTATACCATTTTATCTAACAATCTCTTCAATATACATTTAAGCCAACTTCTGCATAGAATGATTAATCTTCATCGGCAATAAATGAGCCAATTTAAATAATATATCCACTATTACCCAAATCGAGTCATTGACCTTAGTAGTTCTCGACCAACCCGAAACAAAATCCATGGAAATGTTGTCTCACTTCCACTCTAGAATATTCAATGGTTGCATGAGACCCAAAATCTTTTGATATTCAACCTTTGACTTCTGACAAGTCAAACAAGCATAAACAAATTCAGCAACTTCCTTTTTCATACCAGGCCACTAAAATAATGTCTTCAAGTCTTGATACATCTTCGTAGCACTGGGATGAATACTTAAACCACTTCGATGTCCATCCTCAAGAATACTCTTCTTAATTTCTGGCATATCTGAAATACACACCCTATCACCAAACCTCATTAAACCATTTTCATCAACTCGAAATTCACCTTTATTACCTTGACTAATTAGCAATTATCGGTCAACCAAACTCGGATCATGTTTCCGACTTTCTCTAATATCTTCAAGGATACCACTAGTCGGCTTCAACATCCCCAACCTCACATTGTTAGGAGTTTCTTCACACACTAAGCTCATATCCCTGAATTGTTTGATCAGTTCTAACTCGTGCACCAGAAGCATCAACATATGCAAGGACTTCCTACTCAAAGCATTTGTCACAACATTTGCTTTACTAGGATGGTAACTAAGATCAAAATCATAATCTTTTAACAAATCAAGTCATCTTCTCTGACTCATATTCAGTTCCTTCAGATCAAACAAGTACTTTAGACTCGTATGATCACTGAACACCTCGAATCTAGATCTGAATAGATATTGTCTCCAAATCTTTAACACGTAAACCACAGCTGCCAACTCCAAGTCATGTGTAGGATAATTTCTTTCATGAACCTTCAGTTGTCTAAACGCATAAACAACAACTTGACCATTCTACATCAGCACACCACCAAGACCTATCTTCAATGCATCACAATATACCATAAAATATTCACTCGAATTAGGTAACACCAATACTGGAGCATTCGTAAATTTCTTCTTTAGTTCCACAAAACTTTCTTCACACGCAACATCCCATACATAAGCTTGACCCTTGCTTAGCAGACAAAAACACCAGCTTTCCACTATCACCAAACTTAGGGAACCTCACGGTCTTATTATAACTATTAATATGAACATAGTTGAAGTACAACTAGTTCATTCCAAGGATAACATCATTTTTGTGCAAGGGTACACACACCAAATCCATCACGAAACTCTTACCAAAGATAGTTAAAGGACAACTCTAACAGACAAAAGTAGTAGTAACAGAACCCTTAGAAAGAGTGTTTATCACCATACTACCCTTCCTAATAGACAATTTCAATCCCAACATCATGGCACATTCAAGCGAAATAAATGAATGAGTAGCATCAGTATCAATGATAGCAATCAACTCAACATTGTTAATAAAACAAGTGCCTTGAATCATGTTATCCTTCTTGGGAATCTCTGAAACATTCAAAGTAAACATTCTCCCATTAGTATGAGTAGCAGTAGCAATCTTCTTCATCTTCTGACACTGGGTACTGATGTGACCATGTTCACCATAATTGAAATAAGTCAGACCTTCATTTTTGCACTCAAAAGCATGATGACATGTCTTACAACATTTGTTACATCTTAGCACCTTATTGCTGCAACTATCAGCAAGGTGGTCTTGCTTTCCACACTTAAAGCACTTGACATAAGCGAGATCTCCTCCCCCACTTAGATTTCTCTCATCAAAAACTTCCTACTTACCCTTGTCAGTAGGAGCACTATACGGCTTACCACGATCCTGGTTCTTCCCCTTCTTCTCATTGTACCTCTTATAGAAGGAAGATTTGGCCTTGGTATCCAGATCATAGATCCTACACTTATTCACTAGTATGGGAAACTAGTGAATCTCCTGATATCCAATTCCCTACATAATCTCTGGTCACAGTTGTGATACGGTGGGAGAACTGACTTGGGTGTTTCGCGTTTGTATTTTCAAATGTTGCAGTTTAGCAAGAGTCGCCACCGACTTTTCTTTCATCCAAAAGGAAGGGTGAAAAAGCATAGGAAAGACCTTTAGAGATGTTTTCTTGAGTTTGGGGGGTAGATTATGAAAAGGGAAGGTGTTAGCACCCTTTTCATCCATGGTTTTCCATGGGCTCTTAGTTACTCGCTAGATCACATGCTTTTTGTTTGAATGTGCTTGCGGTGGGTTTTGAAAATATTTTGAAAAACGTCTTTGTAATGGTTCTCGTCTCTATAAGAACGCGTACAAAGTGTTTGTTTGGAAAATAGTTCAAAGATGTGTTTGTGAAATGTGTTTTTTGAAAGTCATTTTGAAAAGGTGTCTTTGTAACGGTTCTCGTCTCTATATGTGAAACCAATAAAAGTGTGGAAAGTAAAGATTCTACGCTATTACAATCATTAGGGGGATGGGGTATACAAATTTACAAATGGAGGGGTTTGCAAGAAAATAAATCCTAATTACTTATTACAACCATATTGAAATAATAATTCAAGAAAGAAAAAAGGACTTGTTTAAAAAAAAGGTTTTTTGTCTTAACGAATTAAAAAAAAGATGAAATAGCTAGTAAAAAGAAAATATTTTTATGTCTTTTTTATATTGATAAAAAGAATATTAATATTAAAAGTGATAAAAAGGAAATTAAATGAGATATAGAATCAGCGTGCTGCTGCCAGCAAAGCAAAATGAATCAGAAGTTCTGATGCCAGGAGTGTTGTGACTCAGAAAGAAACGTCAGTAGGCATCAGAAGTTCTGGACCAGTACACTCTGAGGTCCTGCAAAAAATGTTAGAGGGAAAACACAGGGGTTCTGAGTGGTATTCAGACAGTGAGCAAAAAGTCAGAAGTTTTGTGTTACGCTAAAACAAGTGAGTAAACATCAGAAATTCAGTGTATTGTCAGCATGTGAAAATCAGAAACTCTGAGTGTTTAAAACAGCGAGTGGAAGTATCATAAGTTCAGTGTGCTTAACAATAAGGAGAACTCAGAAGTTCCGAGCTATGCTAAAACAGTGAGTGATCATCAGAAGTTCTATGTGTTAAAACAGTGAGTGGAAACATCATAAATTATGTGTTATATTCCAACTCTTTTCTCATATTAATCAACCATCAGCAACTTATTCAGTTCTTAATCAAACAGCAAATCAGAGGGATAAGAGCACAATAGTTTATAGAAGTTCTAATCCTAATCCTAAGCCTATCCTTAATCAAGAAGTTATGATCCACCGTTTTTTTTTCTATTTATGAAATGATATGGACAAAAGTAATACTATGATATCTACATATTTAATGATGTTCTGAATAAAAAGACACAAAGTCAGAAAGACTTACCTTGAATCCTAGAGTGTGTGTTTGGAACTTGAACTGCTGCCTTCAGATATTCTGGAGTCAACGAGAGTAACGAGAGAGAAAATGCCAAGTTCTTTTCCTCAAAAGGGAGAACAAAGATTTTGATTTTCTGTTTGGGAATTCTGGATTTTTATGAAGGTTTCACAGCTTTCTTTTCTCTCTTTTGACAATTCTCTCTCTCCAAAATTCAGTCCCTTGAAAGTGTGATGGAGCAAATTATTTATAGGTGAATTTGTTGTGGTTTTGGGGGGGGGGGAACAAATGGGATTTAAACTTTTTGGGCACACTGTTCTATTGCTTTTTTATCACAGCTTTTTGTATTTGGTGCAAATACAGGATTTGGGAAAATGCAGGCATGGACTGGATTAGCTGCTGGTTAGAATACTGTGTTGTAGCAATGCAGCAGGTTGTTTAAACGAGGTTTTAGGATTTGGTGATGTTCTGATCGTAGGAGACCAGAATGAGACTCGAAGGGTAATGTTCTGGCCGAAGCGTTGAACATAGCCTTCATATATTGAAGAATCATGTTCTGACCAAAGAGCATCGCTTCTACATGTTCTGATTGAAGCATCATGTTCTGAACCGTGTTTGCAAATTCTGATTACATCCACATGAAGGCTGGTCCAGAAGTTCTGAAGTATCATATTCTCTTAACACTTAGAAAATTTTCTAAATGTTTAGAAATTTGATTTTTTTTTCAAAGTAATTTCTGAATTCTGATTTCTTGAACTAGTTTCATGTCTTGATGAAATATAATGGTTGAAACTTGATTTTTGATTTAAAAGTCAAAGTTTGACTTCTTCAGTGTGCTTTTGACCATTTTGCCCTTATGAGTGGTTTTCTTAAAAAGTTGTAATTCAGGACTTGGAACTTGATAGAAGCAAACCTGAGAGTCTAGGATGATCCTTTGAGAAATGAGAGGGCAAATTTTGGGGTACAACAGTTGCCCCTGTTCAATCTTCTTAAGCCTGAGGATGTAGATTGGCTGGCCTGCCTTTCGTGATCTGAAGGTGGAAGATGATTGAACACTAGAGTGCCCAGAATTTTGAACTCGCATGAAGTAATATTGATCAGTGATGTCGGGAATGGGCTTAGCGACGCCATTTGGAAGGCGACGGGAAATCCTTGGAGATGGGATTAAAGATGCCATCCATTAAAGATTGGTTTCATAAGAGATTCCTTGGTGAGAATTGTTGTACCTATCGTTGAAGGGGACTTTGCCAGGGAATATTGATTTATGCACTGGGAAGTAAAGTCTAGGAGCTTCGGTTGTCCATTACTCTACTAGGGAATTATCTCCTGATTGAGGGGGGTGAAAGTAGAATGTATGTCTGGTCAGGGTCTAGGCTGTACAGCGACTTACAGGGGTAATGCGAAACTGATTGTATCTAGTCAGGTCCGGGCCTTACTGTGTTGTAAGTTGTTATCTGGAGATAAGGGAGAAGGAACCTGGATGGTAGAATTACTTTGAAATGAAAGCATGGATAGTAGGGCTTGTGGGAAGGAACTTGGGTAGTAGGGTTACTTCGAGATGAAAGTCTGGATAGTAGGGCTTGTGGGAAGGAACCTGGGTAGTAGGGTTACTTCGAGATGAAAGCCTGGATAGTAGGGCTTGTAGGAAGGAACCTGGGTAGTAGGGTTACTTCAAGATGAAAGCCTGGATAGTAGGGCTTGTGGGAAGGAACCTGGGTAGTAGGGTTACTTCGAGATGAAAGCCTGGATAGTAGGGCTTGTGGGAAGGAACCTGGGTAGTAGGGTTACTTCGAGATGAAAGCCTGGATAGTAGGGATTGTGGGAAGGAACCTGGGTAGTAGGGTTACTTCGTTTGATCATGTAGATTAGTTAACCAGTTTTGTTTCGGGAACTGATTTTCCCTTTGTTACCTGCAGATATGACATGTATAACTGCTAGAATTGTTGGTGATAATTGTCTTTCCTGAAAAGATAACAGGTTTAGTTATATGCGATGCATGAAATGCGTTGTGAGATGATGTTCTCAAAATAAACGAGATTATGTTGTATGTGCATGTCATGGTGTATGAGCATGAGATGTTAGTTGTGACATATTCAAGTCTGGGAAAATAAATCCTTGACTGCTGCTGGAGAAAATAGCATTTCTGACTGTTGTAGAGAATTATGGCTCTTCTACTCCCGTTGGGGATGGTGAACGGAAATAACTATGCTGGAGATTTGTTCTTTGTTGTTTGTGCATATTCTACCAAGGAGACACTTGTTCGGGAATAGCTCTGCGGGGGAATGACTCTGTTAAGCTTTGTTGGGGATTGAGCTAGAGAAACAAACTCTGCTTGGGGAGACAATAAATTATGATGATTTACTTGTGATTATGAAATTCAATTGGGGGACATAGGTGTCAGGTTTATGGACGACCCTGGCTAGGGGGGTTACTTCCTGTTATTGAGAGAACTGACATCAATGCTTCGATTACCTTCATTTTGTGGGGAATACAGATATTAGAAGGTCGCATGTATTGGTGATTGTATTCCAAAGTTGTCTCTGCACTGGTACCTGCTGGATGGAGTAACTGTCGAGTTTTGACATTTCTTATTTTCTGTCCATGTTTCTTAAGTTATGAGCAATTGCCTTTTGTTTCTTTATGCAAATATTTGTGAACAGCAATGATATTCAAATGCATATGTCAAGAATAAATCATTGGACATTCTTGCAAAAACAAAACAAAAAAAATAAAATAATAAAAACCAATTAGTTTTGTAAAAATGGCTTGTATTAATTTTTTAAGTTGGCCTATAACAGGTGTTTTTTTTTGTACAAGGAAGTTGACGCTCTAGTAAGAGAACGTTGCCGTAAAAATGAAAGATATATTATATTGTGTACAACGAAAATAAAACAGCTATGTGCAACAATCCCATTGGGTTTCAAATCTGCTATTGCCACTATGTCTTCGAGCGTCTCCTCACTTTGCTGCTCGTCCGAAGCTGATTAGATTGATTGATGTTGTTTGAGTTTGACAGTTGATACTGAGGTTTGGTCACAAGATGATCTGATGGGACATAGTGATACGCTTTTCATCCCTAACTTTTTCCTGGACCGCCCATTCGGGTTTTCAGTCCACCGGGATACCCTTTTTTGCCCAAGTTGCCTTTTTAGGTTTTCGACTTGTCGGGTGTACAGATATTTTATTTCCATCCCTTATTTTTGCCTGAACCCTTTTTATTCGTCGGGAAGCCCTTATTTTTGCCTAGGTCAGTCAACCTAGCGGGTCTTTTATCATGCGTAGTATCTTTTCACTATGTCCGCATTGACAGGGTGAGGGAGGTCGTCACAGTCCATGGTGGTTAGAATCATGGCTCCACCCGAGAAAATGTTTTTAATCACAAACGGCCCTTCGTAGGTGGGAGTCCATTTGCCCCTGGGGTCACCTTGCAGTAGTATGATGCGCTTGAACACTAGATCCCCGACTTGATACTCTTGGCGTCTGACTTTTTTGTTGAAAGCCTTGATCATCCATTTTTATATGTTTGACCATGCCAGACAGCAGTAAGTCACTTTTCATCGATCAAATTCAGTTGATCAAGTCGAGTCTGGACCCAGTCGTCTTTGTTTAAACCTGCATCTTTCATAATCCTTAAATAAGGGATCTGGACCTTAATGGGTAGGACTGCCTCCATGCCATATACCAGATAGTAAGGTGTTTCCCTTGTTGATGTTTGTGTTGAGGTACGATATCCATGAAGAGCGAATGGTAGCATCTCATGCCAGTCTTTGTATGTCATTGTCATCTTCTATATAATCTTCTTGATGCTCTTGTTAGCTGCTTCAACAGCGCCATTCATCTTCGGCCGGTAAGGAGAAGAGTTGTGATGATGTATCTTGAATTGCTTGTAGAGCTCGGTGATCATCGTGTTATTGAGATTCGTACCATTGTCTGTGATAATTCTCTCTGGCATGCCGTACCGACAGATCAGGTTATGCTTGATAAACCTCACTACTACATTCTTGGTAACGGTAGCAAAGGAAGCAGCCTCAACCCATTTCGTGAAGTAATCGATAGCTACCAGGATGAAGCGATGCCCATTGGAAGTGGTAGGCCTGATTTCTCAGATCATGTCAATGCCCCACATTGCAAAGGGCCACAGAGTTGTCAATACATTCAAAGGAACTGGAGGCACATGCACCTTATCATCATAAATTTGGCACTTATGACAGGTTCAAGAGTGCTGGTAACAATCTTCTTCCATAGTGGACCAATAGTATCCTTCCCGTAGGATCCTCTTATCCATGGTATGTCCACTGGAATGGGTTCTGAAGGTACCTTCATGTATATCTGTCATAATCCTTTCTGCTTCGCTCTTGTTTACACACCGCAGAGAGGTAGAGTCATGATTGCGCTTGTAGAGGATTTCATTACTGAGGAAGAATTTCGCAGCGAACCTTATCAAAAACTTCTTATCATTGACAGATGCCCCTTCTAGATATTCTTGAGCTTTAAGATACCTTTTCACTTCGTGGAACCAGGGTTTGTCTGTTACCTTCTCAGTATCAATCTCGCAGCAGTATGCTGGTTCATCCAACCTCTCAATGGTGATTCGGGGAGCTTCATTGTCCCACTTGACTTTGAACATGGAAGACATGGTGGCTAGCGTGTCCGCTAACTGATTCTCCTCTCGTGGGAAATGCTCAAAGGTTACCTCTTCAAAGTGTGGGAGCAACGTCAGTACATGCTATTTGTACGGGATGAGATTCGGATGTTTCGTATCCCATTCGCCTTTGATCTAACTTATCACTAAGGCTGAATCCCCGAATACACTCAAGAACTTGATCCTTAGGTCGATAGCAGCTCGAAGACCCATAATACATGCTTCATACTCCACGATATTGTTGTTGCAGTGGAAACATAATCGGGAAGTGAATGGAGTATGACAGCCCTCGGAAGATATTATTACAGCGCCAATGTCGTTACCCAGTGCGTTTAAGGCTCCATCAAAATATATAGACCATCGGGATCCTTCCTCAGGTCCTTCATCCGGTCCAGGTTCTTCACAGTCGGTTACTAACATGATATTCTCATCCGAGAACTTAAAGTTCATGGACCGGTAGTCATCCACGGCCTGATGAGCTAAATGATTGGCCAATACACTCCCCTTGATTGCTTTCTGGGTTGTATACTGTATATCGTATTCAGTTAAGATCATCTTCCATCTCGCTATTCTTCCGGAGAGTGCGGGTTTCTCGGGGATGTATTTGATTGGATCCATCTTAGATATTAACAAAGTAGTGCGAGTCAGTGTTGTACCCCAAAATTTGCCCTCTCTTTTTTCCAGAAGTCACCCTGGATCCTCAGGTTTACTTCCAAGCTTTGAATTACAAATTTTTCATGAAGATCACTCCCAAGGGGCAAATTAGTCATTAGCACTGGAAAACCAAACTTCTAAGTACTTAAGATTTTTCTAAGTATTTAAGGGGAAAATGGCACTTCAGAGCTTCTGAACCAACCTCCAGGCAGGAGCAGTCAGAAGTTGCAGGATTAAGTTCAGCATATAACCTTCAGTCAGAAGTTGCAATCTTAGCTCAGCACATAACCTTCAGTCAGAAGTTGCAAGCTCATTAGCAGCTACGCAAACTCAGTCAGAATGTGGCTCTTCAGCAGCTACACAAGCTCAGTCAGAATCTACCAAGGTAAGAACAGAAGATTATAAAATATATTGGCTAACAGGAGGCCAAAATCAGAGCTTGGGTGCATTTTTTTATGTTGAAGCAGAACTGATGGCTCATATTTAAGTAATGATGCAAAATCCCCCATTACAAGATTTATGATTTTGACAAATCTCATCACCATTTAATGCTCATTAATGCTCACAACCACTTTTGAGTATTCGTCCAAAGGGTATCTCCACGTGTAGAATAGCAACACCTTTGTACAGATTTAGGCATGGGTATATGCGCCACTTTTCGCCTATGGGTGTCACTTTTCCTTAATCCTCACTTACTATTCTAGCCTAGGCTAAAAGCTATCAATCATCAAAACTTTTCATGAACTTTCTTCAAGAGTAAGTCAGCATCTATTGCATGATATTGGCGCCACTTAACGTTTAAAAAACCCATAAAGCTCTGCCTATAAATAGAGCACCACTGTCCACTGAAAAACTCCGGTCCAAGCCCAGAAAAATTGCTAGAAAAGAAACATAAAATTTTAGCAAGAAAACACCTTGAAACTCGTCCAAAATTCCTAGTGTTTCAAGAGCCTTAAACACAACTTTGAATCTCCTGCCTCCAAACTTCATTTGTTCCAAAAATATTTCTTGACTAAGAAACGCCCATACAATTTCTGACCCCACATATATACTCTCCATCCATCCATTCAAAGAACCTGTTCAGAACACCATCAGAGTTAAGACTAACTCCAGTTCACAGAATTTCTTCCAACAGCAAGGTAAGCACCTACTGACTCTCACCATACTGCTTAAGCATCATCAGATTTGCATGCTCAAAAAACACAATGTAGATATCATGCTTTTGATGTTGCACATGTTCTGATATTTTTACGCCTCTGCATGCTTAAGTAGAGAACGAATCAGTTCAGAACTGCCTTGAAGAAATTGAAACTCAGAGTTAGAATTAGCAAAGGCATACTTGCCTCTGTTTTTTTTTTTTTGGTTCTGTTTCTCCTTATTTCTGAAGCGCTAGGACACCTGCTAAAACTATCTTAGGCATGTCTTCTGTTTTGAGGAGAAATAACCAAATTGCAGATGTTCTGACTAGCACAGGGGGAGACCAAGCTCTGACTTTGACGCCAGCACTTCTGAGGCCTGTTTTGTTATCAGTAATATCAGAACTTCTAAAAATTACTGTGTTCCCAGCAGGGTCAGGACTTCTGACCCCATACATTCCCACTAACAGGTTTCTCTTTTGCAGCACACCGGGGTCAGAACTTCTGACCTTCCCACTAACAGGTTTCTGTTTTGCAGCGCACCAGGGTCAGAACTTATGACCTATACATTTTCACTAACAGGTTGCTATTCTGCAGTAGGCCAGGGTCAGAACTTCTGACTTCCTCTCAGCAGCACGCTTACCCCCTCCTTCTTTCTTTTTTTCTTCCCCTTGTTATTTTTCTTTATTTTTCTCGCTGGTACTCCCCATTCATAAGTGTGTACCCCTACCCCCTAAATATTGTAATAGCGTAGAACTTTACATTTCTGCATTTTATGGCTTTCAAATGTAAATGCTAGCAATTAGGATATGGCAAGATAAAATCAATGAAATAGAAAATCCTAATTCAAGATAAAATCATGCATGCAATCAAACACACTTGCACACAAACACCCTTAGAGTTTCTCCACTTGGTTGCCTTGTACAAAAATAGCAATGTTACGCATGCAAAGTATCTTGGTAAAACAAACAAAATCAAAAGATCATAGTCCCTCTATGACGCTATTCAAAGTTGCCTTACAAAATTATCTTAGTCCCTCGAAATGCTAAGATACTTTGCAACATTTCTAATCATGGTTATACGATGACCCACGCCCGTCCCGAAAAACTCCAAAGATAGGGTTGCTTACCAAATTAATGGTAAGACAACAATGTCAAAGGAATAGAAAATGCTTAAGAAAGACATTTGAGTAGGTAGATTGCTTCTAGTTACTTGCTCTATTTCCAAACAACTATCCTTGCTATTTTCGAAAATACACACATTTCTAAGACATTTTTACAAACATTGAAAACATTTTCAAAAAAGACAAACATCTTTGTATACATTCTTACGAACGAGAATCATTACAAAGATTGCCTAAACAAATGGCTTCTTTTACAAAATACTTTCAAAAAAAACCACACAAAACACAATTTTCAAACAAAAGCAAGTTGATCTAGCAAGTAACTAAGAGCCCATGGAAAACCATGGATGAAAAGGGTGCTAATACCTTCCCTTTTCATTATCTACCCCCCGAACTTAAGAAAACATCTCAAAGGTCTTTCCTGTGCTTTTTCACCTTTCCTTTTGGATAAAAGAAAAGTCGGTGGCGACTCTTGCTAAACCGCAACATTTGCGATAAAATGCAAACCCTCAAGTCAGTTCTCCCACCATATCACAGAACTGGCGACTCTGCTGGGGAGAATTCTTAAATGTGGGGTTACCTTAGGGCTAGATCACATTTACTTGCTTACATTTCTTGATTTGAGTGCTTTACATTACGGTTCTTTTATTTGGGTTTGAATCCTCTACCCGGATTTGGGGACACATTATAGGTAAATAACAATACATTGTGGAAATTGTGCAGGGTATACCGACATGGACGAAGCAATAGCTATGTTAGTGTGACATATTTGTGGGTATCGGTAGCCCTTGAGTAGTCAAGGAGAATACGGGGCCGCTGACTGATGTCACGAAGCCCTAACGAACTTTTAGAACCTTTACTTTACCAACTTGGCCTTTAAGGCGTAGTGAGATGACCGGCTTTGGTGCAGTCCAAAGTTGGTAGATACTCGACACTACACTCATTGAGGGTTGGTTTCTTGGAATATTTCGGTTTCCATTAAAGAGGCTTGAGATGAAATAATGAACAAGGAAACAATCAAGTGATATTGAGCTCCTTAGAACCCGGTTACTATTACTAGGACAAGTTTAGCCAACTAAACTTTAAGAGGGTACTTACCTATAAAACCCATGCAAGCCTAAACTAGGAACTTGTTTGCTTTGCTTGCATATGCATACTTGTACATAACATCATGGACATCATGAACATCATATGCATCCAATAACCATTTCAAGGATTTCGGAGATTCATCTTTGTTCTTGTTTTGTAGGGGTATTGTTGTACCCCAAAATTTGCCCTCCCATATTCTCCAAGATTTGTCAAGTCAAGTCACAAAATTCTCCAAGGGTTGCACAGTGCAAAAGTCTCCTATACAGTCAAAACTAGGGTTTTTGTTCTGATCAAAGAAATGAAGTTTTCAAAGGCCCAATCAAGTCTCACATGCCTACAAAGATGGTCAAGTATCTTCATATCAAGTTTCAAGGCATTCAGCTCAAAATTGCACAGTCAAAACCCTAGATTGCACTACAGTCAACTGTAGGGGCAAAATGGTCATTTGACAGTCAAAAGTTCAAATTTTTGGTCAACATATCATTTTGAAGCCACAAACATCATTTGATCAATTCTTGATCATGATTCTCAAAATTTGGCTCAGAAATCATCAAAGATGCAAAAGTTGCTATATTTGGACAGCTGAAAAAGTCAACTGAAATTGACCAGGGCATAACTTTCACATGGATTATCAGAAAAATTCCATCCAAAGCTCATTTTGAAGAGAAAGACATTTCCTACAACTCATCTTCATATTCCAAGTCCAATAAATGCTCTCACAAAAAGTTATCAATTTCAACATTATAGGTCATTTTCAAAAGTCAACAAAAAGGGACTTTAAGTCAAAGGCCATAACTTGAGATTGGTAAATCAAAATGACATGGGACAAAAGGCATTGGTTAGAGGACTCAAAGACCTTTCCAAAATGTCCAAGAACATGTGAAAAGCTTAACAATTGAGCAAGTTATGCCTTGTGGAAGTTGAGAAATTTTTGGGAATTTTGAAAAGTCAACAATGGTTCAAATGACCTAAAAATGCAAATGGGCCCATTTTTCTTCCAAGTTTCTTCATGCCAAGCCTATGCACGACCATTAGGCCCAAAGGGAAGTATTTTCTCATTTTTTAATTATTTATTTGAATTTATATTAATATTAATTCATTTAAATTATTTTAATACATGAAAAATATAAAGCTTGACCTAAAAAATCTTTTTATGCACATTCTAGACTCAAGATTTCGTGCACATCCTAATTAGGCAAGTTTTGGTGTGATTGGAGCATGATTGAACCAAAAACCATGAAAAAAAGATATGAAAAGATCATTGAAATCAAATATTCAAAAACTATTATGGCCATGGATTTTATTCAATCTTTTTGACCTAATAGCTTCAATACATAAGCATGATTCAAAACCTAATCTGAGAGGACTGCAAGCTGCGCATAGAAGGCTATTACAAACTTGAAATTTTCCATAAAAAAGTCAATTCTGAAGAGCATTCTAGGGGACGATTCAAGCCCTAACCTTGATCTCAATAGCTTCATTGGGGTGTTCTGAACGCGTGCCAATCCAAAACAACCACAAAAACTCCCAGAATTGGTAGACTATGTTCAAACTGTATCATGAAATTTTTGAAATCATAGATCATAATTAACGCATCTTCTTGCATTTTTATTTGTGGATTATTGTTCAGTGTAATGTTTCTAAACTAACCATCGTGTTTAATTGTATTTTCGCTGACCATACACGATAATGCCATGGATGGAAGTTAGGGTTGCAGGTTTCTTGAATTAGGGCTTTTGCATAGAGGAAAAATTAGGATCCATGAATACCATGGTTGCATACAGTAGGTCTGGACGAAGAAGACCATATACTCGCGATGAATTTATGATTCACATAGCGCTAATCGCTATTTTTCCATAGCCTACTTTCTGCAACGCTTCAAAAATCGTTGCCTATGTATTTTGTTTTGCAGGGATGGGGAAGAAGACGATACTGTGTCAAATGCTGGTTGGTTCATTTAAACCAGCGCGCGCTTTTTTTGTTTTTAGTGGCCACTAACCAAGTTCTCTTTATATTATTTATTCGTTATTTATATATTAAATAGGTTAACATGGCGTAGTGGTCAGGGAAGGCGTTGGCAAGGCATAAGACCTGGGTTCAAGTCCCAGGTCTGAACAATTCCCTATTATTTTTCTGTATTAATTCATATGCAGGCACTCATTTGTGGATCACCCTATGCTCACAATCTCAAGCGTCCACGCGTCCTACAAAAGCAAATCAAAGGCATAGATTCAAGGAACACCATAAGTGCTGGTCAACATGCCATACAAAATCCAGAAAAGTCAACGAGCTTCAAAGCTTAATGGGCCAAAATTCCAGGCCTGAACCTCCTAAATTGGGGCTACCCCCCCCCCCCCCTGGTTTGCCCTCCTTTTATTTTTCTTATATTTTATTTAAATTATTATTTTGTTTTCTTGATTGTTTAATTTAATTAATTTATTTTACAAAAAAAACATAAAAACATTAAAATTCAGAAAAGACAAAAAAATTAATAAATATTTATATTATAATTATTTTCATAAAAAAATGCTTGTAATTATTTAGTTTTAATTAGGTTACAAATTTAATTCTTTTTAACAACAAAAATCCAAAAATATAGAATTAGGTTAATTGATAATTTTTATGCCCTTTTAAATTTTCCTTTTTTTTTATCACAACATTATTTATTTATTTATTTTATTTTTGTAATTAATTGTACATAAATATAATTTAGGTTTAAATTAGGTCAAAATTCAATATTTTCATAATAAACTTAAAAAAACATTAGAATTAGGGTTTGACGCCTCCTTTTTAATTTTAATTAATTATTCTTTCTTTTAAATCTTGATAACCAAAAATACCAAAAAAACATTTAATTCTAACTAATTAATTCTCATTAACTTTAACTTCTTATGAAAGGGTCCAACGCCCATTGTTTTAATTATTTTATTTCGCGCATTTTACTTTATCGCCTATTATAATTATGTACATGCCCCAAAGCCTTGTAACTTTAACTTTTCGCACTTTATTTTTCCGCTTTATTTATTTTCCGCTAAATCGGGTCCGGTTTAATTTTGGCGATGTGGACCCGCGCCATTTGTAATAACCTTAGATTTATTTTCCCGCAAACTTATAACTGTTAAAAAGCATGCAAGAATGAATGTCTTAATTAAAATCAAGCGTAGAACACAAATAAACATGACAAGACAGATAACTGAAAACGACACACGAATCGCACACACCACCCCTAGGGTACGCCTCACTGTTGCCTTTCGAAAGGTGATCGTCGAGTAGAGGATGTCTTAGTAAGTCCTCATGATCCGGGAACCTGGCATGAGGGTAGCTTCTAAGGTGTCTTCCCATTGCTCTGGTGATCACCATGTCCCGAACCTCGAATTGACCCGAACACCTCCAACGGTGGTGCTACCTACCTCTCAATGGTGGGATGGCACTACTTTTAAGGACATTTACACAGACGAATTCCTTAGGGTAGGTAGGTTCTCAAGGATACTTGCTCTCTTCAAAACAAACAAAACAAAATCTTTTCACACTGACACATTTTCAAAAGCTTTCAAAGCAAACTTTTCAAACACTCTGACGTACGAGTCGATCTGAAATTTTTCAAAGAAACTTTTTTAAACCCACATTGAAAAGCAAGCAAACATTTTGAAAACACATTGAGCAAGTATCTAAGAGCCCATGGATAACCATGGATAGAAAGGGTGCTAACACCTTCCCTTTCTATAACCTACCTCCCGAACCGAGAGCAATCTCTTTAAGGAATTTTTCTGTGCTTTTGTCCTTTCCATTTGGAGAAAATAAAAGACGGTGGCGACTCTTGCTTCCGCGACATTTCGCGAACCAGCGTTAAACAGTCAGTTCCAGATCCACCGATCACAGGTATGGATTCACTTCGCAGGAAAACTATCAAAGTCAACCTTGTAAGAATTCCTTCGCAACTTAAGGAGCTAGCTTCAAGGATCCCCGAAAGCTCTCCTTTCACCGAGAAACATGGTCATCTACTCAACTTGGTCGCCTCCAACACGGAAGAGGATATGATAAAGGTGCTCTTTCAGTTCTTCGATCCTTTGCACCATTGCTTCACATTTCCCGACTACCAGCTTGTGCCTACTTTGGAAGAATTCTCTCAGCTCTTGAGTATTCCCGTTCTCAATCAACTACCTTTCAACGGTACGGAAAGAGACCCAAATCCAGAAGAGATTTCTCAAGCCCTGCACTTGCACTCATCTGATGTCACAATTCATTGGGAAACTAGGAGTGGTGTCAAAGGCTTTTTAGCAAAGTTTCTGTTTGAGAAAGCCCAAATCTGTTGGAATTCCTTATACTTGAAAGCCTTTGAGTAAATTGTGGCTCTTCTTATCTATGGGATGGTCTTGTTCCCCAATCCGAACCAGCTCATAGATGTGAGCGCCGTCAAAATCTTCATGTCATGCAACCCGGTGCCTACCTTGCTTGGAGATATCCTACACTCTTTTCACACTCGTACAATGAGGAAAAGAGGTGTCCTTATGTGTTGCACTCCTCTCTTGGCAAGATGGTTTATTTCTCATCTTCCCCAATCAGTCTTAAGGAATGAACAAGGTTTAAGGTGGTCACAAAGGTTAATGACGCTCGAACATTCAGGCATTCATTGGTGCTTCCGATCCAAAGAGAATGTCATCATCATTGACCGTTATGGGGAATTTCCTAATGTTACTCTACTCGGCATTAGGGGAGGAATCACCTACAACCCATGCTTAGCCTTAAGACAGTTTGGTTATGCCCGAAGGGATGGCCCGCACGAGATGCTGATTCAAGGTTTGGTATTCGACTACGACAATGACAGTCAAAGTCTTCGCCAGAAATTCATCCGAGCTTGGAGGACATTAAACAAGGTGGATAGCAAGACTTTGGGACACAAGAATTCCATCCCTCTTGAGCCTTACCTCAAGTGGGTACGAACCCACGCTCAAAGTCTTACGATGCCTTATCCTTCCATCCTCCCAATGATCATTGAGCCTGTTAAGGAGGGAGAAGTTCCATACACTATCCTACATCCTGACATGCCCACATCTCTTGAAGACCTACCAAGGGATTGGATACAGCTCAAAGGGGAGCGTGATACTTTCGAAGCCCAACTCTACGCAAGAGAGAAGAAGGTTTCGGAACTCACTAGGCTACTTCGTGAAGAGCAGACTCTAAATGCCTACATTGCACTGAAGAGGATACGCACCACTTTTTTTATCTTAGAGAGTGTATTATTTTGTACTCAAACTCTATCTTAATTAATATAACGTGTGTTCCTTTTTATCTAAAACGAACTTGAATTTTTGAAATCCTTGAAAACATTGCATATGCACATATCATTCATCATAACATAAACAGGTATTTTGCAACAAGTTCCCTCATCTCTCTGTTGTTTATTTCAGTAAGATGGATCTCGAACAGATAGTCAAAGATCTTCAAGCTCAAAACATGCAGTTTCAATAGTTACTCACAACCCTGGCCAAAGGACAAGAGGAGTTAAAGACTCTGTTGGCCAAAGAGAAGAAGAAGAAAGAGAAGAAACCAACCGGTGTTGTAATTATGGGAGAAGGTTCCAAGGACAAACTAAAAGAACCTTGGATTTCGCAACAACATCTGATGAAAGAGAAGGAAAAGGAAAGGAAACAGAGGTTCCGTCAGAATCTGAAGAGGAAGAAGATGAAGACTACTCCAAAGAACAGTATCTGCCAGCTGATGATAAGTACAGATATCTTGAAGAGCGTCTGAGTGCTATGGAAGTATAGAGAGTACCAGGTCTAGACTTTGAAGAATTAGGTCTAGTGTCGGGAATTATGATCCCACCAAAGTTCAAAGTGCCGTTATTTGCAAAGTATGATGGGGTGTCATGTCCTAAGATGCACCTCTGATCATATGTAAGAAAGATCTAATTGCACTCCGCTGATAAAGACTTGTGGGTGCACTTTTTCCAGGATAGTCTATCTGGAACATAACTCGATTGGTTTTACCAACTGGAAAGGGTCGACGTCCACAACTTGGAAGATCTTGCCGCAGCTTTCTATAAGCAATACCAGTATAATGCAAATTTGGCGCCTACCTGTACTCAACTTCAGAGTATGACTATGGTTTCCAATGAAGGTTTCAAAGATTACGCACAGAAGTGGAGAGATCTAGCTGGGAGAGTCCAACCCCCTCTGTCTGAAAGGGAATTGGTGGAAATGTTCTTAGGCACTTTATCAGGTCCTTTCTTCAACCATTTAATTGGAAGCTCATCTGCAGGATTCACTGAGTTAATACTGCCGGAGAAAGGGTGGAAGCTGGCATAAAAAGTGGAAAGATTCAGAAGGATTTGTCTGCCTCTACAACTGTGAGAAAGCCTTTCACGGGGAAGAAGGAAGTATCTAATGTCTACCCACCAAGGGACCAAGGGAGAACTACACACCATCCAACGGTAGGTGCTGTCATGATTTCTAAGTCTGAACCTGCCCAACAAAGGATTAATCCACCGAGAACAGAAAGGCTGGTAAGACAGTTTACTCGGATAAACATGACTCTATCTCAAATCTTGCCACAGTTATTGAAGACCAATATGGTAACTCTGAAGGAAGCTCCGAAGAATCCCAACACGACATCCCCTTATTATCACCCCAATGCCCATTACGCATATCACTCCGAAAGTCTTGGGCACGATACCAACAACTGTTGGGCCCTGAAAAACAAAATACAAGATCTCATAGAAGCAAAGGAAATCGAGTTTGATGCGCCCGAGAAGCCAAATGTTATCTCTACTCCCATGCCCAGACATGGCCACAACGCCAATGCTATAGAAGAAGACTTGTTTGTTACCACAGTTGATGAACTCGTGACTCCTCTCCCAATCATTAAAGTAAACTTGTTGAAAGCAAGTGTGTTCCCGGGCTGTAATGAAGTTTGCCACCTCTGCTTAACCTTACTAACTGCTTGCCCTTTATTGAAAATAGGCATGCAACGCTAGATAGACAACAAAGAGATTCTGTTTGAATGTACTCCTATTTCACCTGTTTCTGTTAAAGACGTTTCGATCATTACCATATCCGCCAATTCTTCCAGGGTTTCCAAAAAACCCGTTAGAATTACATTGGTTCCAAAAGCAACTCCTATTATAATCACCATGCCTGGGCCAGTCCCATATGAATCAGACAAGGCCATGCCGTGGAATTACGATGGGGACATTTATTACCATGGCATCAAACAAGATGGGCTGGCCGTCGAAGAAATGAGCTCCGAAGAAGAAGACTCCGACATTAGAAATATTGTCGGAACCAGTAAGATTACCCGTAGCAGTAGAATCTTCTCTCCAGAGATTGCCCCTCCAAAGGCAATTTTTGGACCCGTGTTTGTTCCAAAGGTTACCTCCGTACCAATAATCATATCCGCGAGTACTCCTATCAACAAAGACGACACAACTTCTACTACTGAAAATCGAGGAAAAAGTACTCAAGAAGAGCATGATCGGATGAAGGCTCAACCACTGACTATTCCCGAAGCTTCTAAGAAGGAAATGGAGGAGATCTTGAGAATAATAAAGAAGAGTGACTACGACGTAATCGAGCAGTTGGGGCAGACTCCCTTCAAGATCTCCATGTTGGCCTTGTTACTGTGCTCCGATGAAGCCCATGTACAACGAGGCATTTCATGTCTCTGTGGAATGTAGAGGAACAACTCTGGCCCATGTCTTGGTAGACACTGGCTCATCTTTGAATGTTTTATCGAAGAAAGCTCTCGACAGACTAGATTTCGAAGGACTGACGCTGAAACCCAGTAACATAGTCGTAAGAGCTTTTGATGGCTCAAAGAGGATGGTCCACGGGGAAGTGGACATCCCCATAAAGGTTGGGACTCAAACTTTCAACTCGACCTTCTATGTAATGGACATCCGTTCCTCTTATTCCTGCCTGCTAGGACGGCCGTGGATCCATAATATCGGCGTTGTCACTTCTACACTACACCAGATGCTGAAATATCAGGTCCATGGAAAGATTATCACTGTCCACGGAGAGGAAGAATATATGATTAGTCACCTCAATTCCTTCAGGTATGTGGAATTGGATGGAAATTTCATTGAAACCCCTTTTCAACATTTCGAAGAAGTTCCCCAGGAGGTAGCAGTAACCAAAACTGTGTCCCAGATTCCCGAGATTACAAAAACTCCAATTTGGATGTCATCTCTGAAGGACGCCAAAGCCGTAATTGAGCAAGGAGGATGCATCATCTGGGGGAAACTTTCAGACATCCCGTATAAATCTGACAGGTTTGGTTTAGGGTTCACTTCAAGTACTCAGAAAGTCGTGATCCGCATCCGTACTAGAGAGCCCCCTTTGAAGATTAGCAACCGGGAGGTCAATGCAGTAGAAGACGGTGAAGAGGATTACAGCTTGGAGGATTGGATATTTCCTACTATCAACGGAGGACTTCGCAATTAGGAAGCCAGAGATTTTGTTCCGATAACTTTCATCCCTCAGTAATTTATCTTCCACATTTCTATTGGATTTGTAATATTCACAAACAATTCGCATATTTTAAACCTTGTGTCTTGCCCGAGGCACAATGGTCCATTTGTAAGGGTTGTCATTTCATCTTCATATGACATTCAATGAATCACAGACCTTTTGCATACAAACTTTTGTGCTCATTATTTTTTCTTTTATAAAGATGGCTATACCCTTACACACACCCACACTCACAAATGCAGGTACCCATCCACTCTGGATCCCATGGGTAACGATACTGCTAAGGCCTTTCATGACTCTGAGGATCTAATCTACCAAGCCGAAGACCAAGGTAAGGAAGATTATGAAGTATCAGGGGAACTTGCCAGACTACTACAGCAAGAGGAAAGAAATATTCAACCTCATGAGGAACCGATGGATACAATCAACTTAGGTACCGAGGAGAATAGAAAAGAGGTCAAAGTAGGTGCCAATCTAGAGGCCAGCATCAAGGAGCGTCTGATTCAGCTGCTACATGATTATGTTGAGATCTTTGCCTGGTCATATGAAGACATGCCAGGACTTGATACAGACATCGTGGTACATCGCCTGCCAACAAGAGAAGACTGTCCACCACTGAAACAAAAAGTCCGCCGCATGAGACCTGATATGTCAGAAAAGATCAAAGCGGAAGTCGTGAAACAATTCAATGCTGGATTCTTGGTTGTCACTTCCTATCCCCAATGGATTGCCAACATTGTTCCCGTGCCTAAAAAGGACGGAAAAGTATGAATGTGCGTGGACTATAGAGATTTGAATACGGCCAGCTCTAAAGATGATTTTCCACTTCCCCATATAGATATCTTGGTTGATAATACTGCCCAGCACAAGGTGTTTTCCTTCATGGACGGATTCTTAGGTTACAATCAAATCAGAATGGCACCTGAGGACATGGAGAAAACTACATTTGTCACACAATGGGGGACATTCTGCTACAAAGTAATGCCATTTGGACTGAAGAATGTTGGGGCCACCTATCAACGCGCCATGGTTGCCTTGTGTCATGACATGATACACCATGAAATAGAGGTCTACGTAGATGACATGATAGCCCGATCACAAACGGAAGAAGAGCACCTTGATCACTTGCAAAAGTTGTTTGAGAGATTGAAGGAGTACAAGTTAAGATTGAACCCAAACAAGTGCACATTTGGAGTACGGTCCGGTAAACTCTTAGGTTTTATTGTTAGTAACAAGGGTATCGAGGTTGATCCTGCCAAGGTTAAAGCAATACAAGAAATTCCTTCTCCTCATACTAAGAAGGAAGTTAGAGGATTCTTGGGACGCCTGAACTATATTTCCAGATTCATTTCTCACCTAACAGCTACTTGTGAGCCAATCTTCAAACTATTGAAGAAAGATGAAGTAGTCAGATGGAATGATGAATTCCATATTGCTTTTGACAAGATAAAAGAGTATTTATAAGAGCCTCTTGTGTTGCTACCACCAGTCGAGGGAAGACCATTGATCATGTATATGACTGTTTTAGAAAACTCAATGGGGTGTGTATTGGGGCAGCATGACGAGTCTGGCCGAAAAGAGCATGCTATTTACTACCTGAGCAAAAAGTTTAACGACTGTGAAACCAGATATTCACTGCTCGAGAAAACTTGCTGCGCTCTGGCATGGGCTGCTCGCCGACTAAGACAGTATATGCTGACTCATACTACCTTGTTGATATCTAAGATGGATCTGATAAAATATATCTTCGAGAAGCCTGCCCTGTCTGGAAGGATAGCCAGATGGCAGATGATCCTAACAGAATATGACATATAGTATACTACCCAAAAAGCTATAAAGGGGAGTGTATTGGCTGATCACCTTGTCCACCAGGCTGTAGAAGACTATCAGTCCATGAAGTTTGAGTTCCCGGATGAAGACATCATGACATTAGACAACTGTGAAGGAATCAGGCCATATGACGGACCTGAACAAGGATCCCGATGGACCATGTTCTTTGATGGAGCATCCAATGCACTTGGTAATGGTATCGGCGCCGTACTCATATCTCCAGAAGGTTGTCACACTCCCTTCACGGTCATACTTTGCTTCAACTCTACGAACAACATGGCAGAGTACGAAGCATGCATCTTCGGTCTTAGAGCTGCCATAGACTTGGGAATCAAATTCTTAGATGTATTTGGAGATTCAGCTTTGGTCATCAGTCAGATCAAAGGAGAGTGAGACACTAAGCACCTAAACCTTATCCCTTACAAAGAACATGTTTTGACATTGCTACCACATTTTGAGAAGATTACCTTCGAGCATTTCCCGCGAGAAGAAAATCAGCTAGTGGACGCTCTAGCTACAATGTCATCCATGTTTAAACTTAATTGGGACAACGAGGCTCCCCAGATCACCGTCGAGCGAATGGATGACCCAGCACACTGTCACGAGATCAATACTGAAGAAGTAATGGACCAGCCTTGGTTTCATGAAGTCAAGAGGTATCTCGAGGACCAAGAATACCCAGAAGGAGCTTCAATCAATGATAAGAAGTTCTTAAGGAGATTCTCTGCTAAGTTCTTCTTGAGTAATGGCATCCTGTACAAGCGCAATCATGACTCCATTCTGCTTCGGTGTGTGGAAAAGATTGAAGCGGAAAAGATCATGGCTGATCTACATGAGGGCACTTTTGGCACTCATTCCAGTGGGCATACGATGGAAAAAAAATCCTAAGGGCAGGCTATTATTGGTCTACCATGGAAGCATACTGCTATCAACACTCTCGGACCTGTCATAAGTGTCAAGTTTATGCTGACAAAGTGCACGTACCTCCAGTTCCTCTAAATGTCTTAACGGCTCCTTGGCCCTTTGCTATGTGGGGAATTGATATGATTGGAGAAATCAAGCCGACAGCCTCCCATGGACATCGCTTCATCCTAGTGGCCATTGACTATTTTACAAAGTGGATTGAAGCAGCTTCCTTCGCATCTGTTACCAAGAATGTTGTTGCTCGCTTCATCAAGCAAAACCTTATTTGTCGGTACGGCATCCCGGAAAGGATTATCACTGATAATGGTACAAATCTTAACAATACTATGATCGCCGCTTTGTGAGAGCAATTCAAGGTTCAGCATCACAATTCTTCTCCCTACCGGCCAAAGATGAATGGTGTTTTCGAACCTGCGAATAAAAACATTAAAAAGATCATACAAAAGATGACAGTCACATACAAAGACTGGAATGAGATGTTACCATTAGCTCTCCACGGGTATCGTACCACGGCTCGCACATCAACCGGGGCAACACCCTATTATTTGGTATATGGCATGGAAGTTGTTTTACCTATTGAGGTCCAGATCCCCTCTTTGAGGATTATGAAAGATACAGGTTTGAATGAAGACGATTGGATCCAAAATCGACTTGATCAACTGAACTTAATTGATGAAAAAAGACTTACTGCTATTTGCCATGGTCAAATGTATCAAAAATGGATGATCAAGGCTTTCAACAAGAAAGTCAGACGCCAAACATATCAAGTCGGGGATCTAGTGATCAAATGTATCATCTTGCCACAAAGTGATTCCAGGGGCAAATGGACTCCTACCTATGAAGGACCATTTGTAATCAAAAACATATTTTCCGGTGGGGCAATGATCTTAACCACCATGGACGGTGATGACCTGCCACACCCTGCGAATGCATACATAGTCAAAAGATACTACGCATAAGAGACCCGCTAGGTTGACATACCTAGGCAAAACAAGAGAATCCCGATGAACCAAAAGGGTTCGGGCAAAAATTAGGGATAAAAAAATAAAAATTTGTACACCCGGCAAGTTGAAAACCCGAAAGGGCGACTTGGGCAAAAAAAGGGTTTCCCGATGGACTGAAAACCCGAAAGGACGGTCCAGGAAAAAGTTAGGGAATAAAAGCGTATGACTATGTCCCGTTGGATCACTTATGGATGACCTTTGACTTCCACTGACAAACTTGGAGTTTCTGATCAATTCAATTATCTTCGGACAAGGCAAATAGACAAGATACTCTGAGATATGAAGGCTATAGCAGAATGGGAGCCCCATGGGATTATTGCACATAGCTATCTTTCTTTCTCTAAAAAATTTCTTGTTTACGACGACATTCACTTACTAGGGTGTTTGTCTCCTTTGTACAAAATACTTACTCAAATTCAATACAAAGAGTGCAAAAAACTATTTGTCTTTACTCTTATGTTTTGTTTGCAAAAACGTCCAATGATTCATTAATGAACATATAAATTTGAACATGATTACCGTTTACGAATAAACAGAATGAGGAAGAGACAATTACTGATAGGTCGAAAGGATAGGGAAATATCTCAAGGCCATCCCTTAAACTTTCTCCCCACAGGAGTTTTCCATAATCCCCAGCGGAACAAAACTCCCAGCTACCCAGCAGGACGAAGCTTCTAGTTTACCAATCCCTGGTAGAAGCCATCCATTTCCTCCAAATTCCCTAGCAGGTTGTTGAGAAACCTGGAATCCGACCAGATAACAGCTAACTTTTGAGTCTCTCCATCCAAGGATAACTCCCAGTAGAGCGGCAAACAACCGAAACTCCTGAAATTCTTCAAACAGAAACCAACTTCTCTCCACAGAGTTTTCAATAATCCCCAGTGGAACAAAAAATCCCAATGGTTAATCCCCAGTAGAAGTCGTCAAGATTCCCAGGTTTCCCCAAACGGATCTCACGAGCAATACATGGCATTTCCCTTACAACAAGAGTTTATTTCTCTCAGCATAAATTCACCAACACTTCAACTTCAAGACACGAAGACTTACATATCCTCAGCAACAGTCAAGGATTTTTTTTCCCCGAGCAAACGGCAATACAGCAAATCAGCTTACATGCACATACATTACATCTACATATCATAAACATTGATAAGGAAAATATATTGCATCATACATTTCATGCAACATAACTTTGTGTTTCAGCTAACATTTTACCCGTTTCAGGATAAGATTAAACAACTACCATTAACAATATGCAATCAGATACGCTCTAGACACAGAAGCCATTCGGATACTCATTCAGATTTCATCCACTTGATACAGTTTAGATACGCTCCAGACACGGAAGCCATTTTGATACTCATTCAGATTTCATCCACTTGATACAGTTCAGATACGCTCCAGACACGGCCATTCGGATACTCATTCAGATTTCATCTACTTGATACAATTCAGATACGCTCCAGACACGGAATCCATTCTGATACTCATTCAGATTTCAACCTACCTGATACAGTTCAGATACACTCCAAACACGGAAGCCATTCTGATACTCATTCATATTTCAACACACTTGATACAGTTCAGATACGCTCTAGACACGGAAGCCATTCTGATACTCATTCAGATTTCATCTACCTGATACAGCTCAGATACGCTCCAGACACAGAAGCCATTCTGATACTCATTCAGATTTCACACTTGATACAGTTCAAATATGCTCCAGACACGGAAGCCATTCTGATACTCATTCAGATTTCACACTCTTGATAACAGCTCAGATACGCTTCAGACACAGAAGCCTTTCTGATACTCATTCAGATTCCATCTACCTGATACAGCTCAGATACGCTCCAGACACGGAAGCCATTCTGATACTCATTCAGATTTCAACCTACCTGATACAGCTCAGATACGCTCCAGACACGGAATCCATTCTGATACTCATTCAGATTTCATCTACCTGGTACAGCTCAGATATGCTCCAGACACGGAAGCCATTCTAATACTCATTCAGATTTCATCTACCTGATACAGCTCATATACGCTCCAGACACGGAAGCCATTCTGATACTCATTCAGATTTCATCTACCTGATACAGCTCAGATACGCTCCAGACACGGAAGTCATTCTGATACTCATTTAGATTTCACCTACTTGATACAGTTCAGATACGCTCCAGACACGGAATCCATTCTGATACTCATTCATATTTCACACCCCTGATACAGTTCGGATACACTCCAAACACGGAAGCCGTTCTGATGTTCAAGCATACAAATTACATCTCAAGAAGCATTCTTGGATGGCATCTACAAGCCCATCTCCAACAAGATTCTATTACCTCTCCAAATGGCATCTTTAAGCCCAATCCCTACACAATCAACCAAACCACCTTCAAGTGCAAATTTCTGGGCACTCTAGTATTCAATCATCTTCCACTCTCAAGCCACGAATGACAAACATGTAAATCTCGCTTTTCAAGTCTAAGAAGATTGAACAGGGGCAGCTATTGTACCCCAAAATTTGCCCTCTCTTTTTTCCAAAAGTCACCCTGGATCCTCATGTTTACTTCTAAGCTTTGAATTATAAATTTTTCATGAAGATCACTCCCAATGGGAAAATTAGTCATTGGCGCTGGAAAACCAAACTTCTAAGTACTTAAGATTTTTCTAAGTATTTAAGGGGGAAAATGGAACTTCAGAAGTTCTGAACCAACCTCCAGGAAGGAGCAGTCAGAAGTTGCAGGATTAAGTTCAGCATATAACCTTCAGTCAGAAGTTGCAATCTTAGCTCAGCACATAACCTTCAGTCAGAAGTTGCAAGCTCTTCAGCAGATACGCAAACTCAGTCAGAATGTGGCTCTTCAGCAGCTACGCAAGCTCAGTCAGAATCTACCAAGGTAAGAATAGAAGATTATAAAACATATTGGGTGACAGGAGGCCAAAATCAGAGCTTGGGTGCGTTGTTTTATGTTGAAGCAGAACTGCTGGCTCAGATTTAAGTAATGATCCAAAATCCCCCATTACAAGATTTCTGATTTTGACAAATCTCATCACCATTTAATGCTCATTAATGCTCACAACCACTTTTGAGTATTCGTCCAAAGGGTCTCTCCACGTGTAGCATAGCAACACCTTTGTACAGATTTAGGCATGGGTCTATGCGCCACTTTTCGCCTATGGGTGTCACTTTTCCTTAATCCTCGCTTACTATTCCAGCCTAGGCTAAAAGTTGTCAATCATCACAACTTTTCATGAACTTTCTTCAAGAGTAAGTCAGCATCTATTGCATGATATTGGCGCCACTTAAAGTTTAAAAAACCCACAAAGCTTTTCCTATAAATAGAGCACCACTGTCCACTGAAAAACCCCGGTCCAAGCCCAGAAAAATTGCTAGAAAAGAAACAGAAAATTTTAGCAAGAAAACACCTTGAAACTCTGCCAAAATTCCTAGTGTTTCAAGAGCCTTAAACACAACTTTGAATCTCCTGCCTCCAAACTTCATTTGTTCCCAAAATATTTCTTGACTAAGAAACGCCCATACAGTTTCTGACCCCACATATATACTCTCCATCCATCCATTCAAAGAACCTGTCCAGAACACCATCAGAGTTAAGACTAACTCCAGTTAACAGAATTTATTCCAACAGCAAGGTAAGCACCTGCTGACTCTCACCACACTGCTTAAGCATCATCATATTTGCATGCTCAAAAAACACAATGTAGATATCATGCTTCTGATGTTGTACATGTTCTGAGATTTTTACGCCTCTGCATGCTTAAGTAGAGAACGAATCAGTTCAGAAATGCCTTGAAGAAACTGAAAATCAGAGTTAGAATTAGCAAAGGCATACTTGCCTCTGATTTTTTTTTGGTTCTGTTTCTCCTTATTTCTGAAGCGCTAGGACACCTGCTGAAACTGTCTTAGGCATGTCTTCTGTTTTGAGGAGAAATAACCAAATTGCAGATGTTCTGACTAGCACAGGGGGAGACCAAGCTCTGACTTTGACGCCAGCACTTCTGAGGCCTATTTTGTTATCAGTAATATCAGAATTTCTGAAAATTACTGTGTTCCCAGCAGGGTCAGAACTTCTGACCCCATACATTCCCACTAACAGGTTTCTGTTTTGCAGCGCACCGGGGTCAGAACTTCTGACCTTCCCACTAACAGGTTTCTGTTTAGCAGCGCACCAGGGTCAGAACTTCTGACCTATACATTTTCACTAACAGGTTGTTATTCTGCAGCAGGCCAGGGTCAGAACTTCTGACTTCCTCTCAGCAGCATGTTGACCCCCTCCTTCTTTCTTTTTTTCTTCCCCTTGTTATTTTTCTTTATTTTTCTCGCTGGTACTCCCCATTCATAAGTGTGTACCCCCACACCCTAAATATTGTAATAGCGTAGGACTTTATATTTCTGCATTTTATCGCTTTCAAATGTAAATGCTAGCAATTAAGATATGTATGGTAAGATAAAATCAATGAAATAGAAAATCCTAATTCAAGATAAAATCATGCATGCAATCAAACTCACTTGCACACAAACACCCTTAGGTTTTCTCCATTTGGTTGCCTTATACAAAAATAGCCATGTTACGCATGCAAAGTATCTTGGTAAAACAAACAAAATCAAAAGATCATAGTCCCTCGATGACGCTATTCAAAGTTGCCTTACAAAATGATCTTAGTCCCTCGAAATGCTAAGATACTTTGCAACATTGCTAATCATGGTTATACGATGACCCGCGCCCATCCCGAAAAACTCCAAAGATAGGGTTGCTTACCAAATCAATGGTAAGACAACAATGTCAAAGGAATAGAAAATGCTTAAGAAAGACATTTGAGTAGGTAGATTGCTTCTAGTTACTTGCTCTATTTCCAAACAACTATCCTTGCTATTTTCGAAAATACACACATTTCCAAGACATTTTTACAAACATTGAAAACATTTTCAATAAAGACAAACATCTTTGTATACATTCTTATGAACGAGAATCATTACAAAGATTGCCTAAACGAGTGGCTTCTTTTACAAAATACTTTCAAAAAAAAAAACCACACAAAGCACAATTTTCAAACAAAATCAAGTTGATCTAGCAAGTAACTAAGAGCCCATGGAAAACCATGGATGAAAAGGATGCTAATACCTTTCCTTTTCATAATCTACCCCCCGAACTCAAGAAAACATCTCAAAGGTCTTTCATGTGCTTTTTCACCTTTCCTTTTGGATAAAAGAAAAGTCGGTGGCGACTCTTGCTAAACCGCAACATTTGCGATAAAACACAAACCCTCAAGTCAGTTCTCCCATCGTATCACATTCAGCATATACTGTCTCAATCGGCGAGCAGCCCATGCCAAAGCGCAAAAAGTTTTCTCGAGCTGTGAGTATCTTGTCTCACAGTCGGTAAAAAAAATTTCTAAGGTAGTATATTTCGTGCTCTTTTCGACCAGACTCATCATGCTGCCCTAACACACACCCCATTGAATTGTCTAGCACTGTTAGGTACAAAATCAAAGGTCTTCCTTCAATCGGAGGTATCAGAATTGGTGGTTCTTGAAGGTATTCTTTGATTCTTTCGAAAGCAATCTGACATTTGTCATTCCACTTTAACACTTGATCTTTCTTCAGAAGCTTAAAGATGGGCTCACAAGTAGCAGTCAGATGTGAAATGAACCTGGTGATATAATTTAAGCGCCCCAGGAAACCTCTAACTTCCTTATCTGTGCGGGGAGTGCACATCTCTTGTATAGCCTTTACCTTTGCAGGATCTACTTGGATGCCTTTGTCGCTGACAATGAAACCCAGAAGCTTACTCGATCTTACCTCGAAGGTGCACTTGTTCGGATTCAACCTCAGCTTATATATCTTCAACCTGTCGAACAACTTTTGGAGATGACCAAGGTGTTCTTCCTCAGTCTGAGACCTGGCTATCATGTCATCAACATAAACTTCGATCTCATGGTGAATCATATCATGGAACAAAGCGACCATGGCCCGCTGATAGGTTGCCCCAGCATTCTTCAACCCGAAAGGCATCACCTTGTAACAGAAGGTTCCCCATTATGTGACGAAGGTTGTCTTTTTCATGTCTTCAGGAGCCATCTTGATTTGGTTGTAGCCAGAGAAACCATCCATGAAGGAGAAGATTTTGTGTTGTGCGGTATTGTCAACCAGAACATCAATGTGGGGAAATAGGAAGTCATCCTTGGGGCTTGCCCTGTTCAGATCTCTGTAATCCACACACATCCGTACCTTGCCGTCCTTCTTAGGTACTGGAACAATGTTAGCAACCCACTGCGGATAGGAGCTGACAGCTAAGAACCCTGCGTCGAACTGCTTCATGACCTATCCCTTGATCTTTTCTGACATTTCAGGGTGCATACGGTGGACCTTCTGTTTAACCGGAGGACAATCCTCTTTAGTTGGAAGACGGTGCACCACGATATCAGTGTCTAAACCAGGCATGTCTTCATATGACCAGGCAAAAATCTCAATGTAGTCGCGCAACATCTGTATCAACCGTTGTCTGATCTTAACTTCCAGATTTGTGCTGATCTTGACTTCTTTTCTGTTTGTCTTTGTGCCCAAGTTTATTGGCTCAACTGGCTCTTCATGAGGCTGTATAGACCTCTCTTCCTGTTGTAGCAGTCAAGCAAGTTCTCCGGGTACCTCATGGTCGTCCTCACCTTCGTCCTCGACTTGGTTGATCGGATTTTTGAAGTCATAACTGGAAATATCAGGATTGTTATCAATGGGATCCTGAGTGGATATGGATCTGCAGTTTGATACGTGAGTGTGTGTAAGAGCATAATTGTATTGATAAAGCAAAGGCATAAAAGAAAAACAGAGAGTGCAAAATTCATATGCAAAGGGCATCCAATGCTTCATTGATGATATATGAGATGACATATAATAACCCTCACAGATAGAACCATTGTGCCTCGGGTAAGACACAAGGTCATAACGTTTAAATTGTTCATTACAAACTTAGAAAACAAGTAAGACAATTACTACGGAATAAAAGAGACTGGTATAAAATCTCTAGTCGTCTAATTACTCGGTCCACCGTTGGTAGTCGGGTAAATCTAGCTGTCAAAAACAAAGTCTTCCTCACTGTCTTCAATAGCATTGACCCCTCGATTGCTGATGCATAGGGGAGGTCCTCTAACCCGAGCACGTCGAACAGCCCTCTGAGCCCCTGAAGTAAAGCCCAAGCCAAACTTCTCAGTTTTGTGAATAAACTCAGGAAGTTGTCCCCAATTGGTACTCCTACCTTCTTCAACTACTGCTCTAGCGTCTTTGAGAGAAGCCATCTTCAGAGGAGGTTTTGTGCTGGTAGTGGTCTCAGTTGACGCCAAAATCTGGGGAACCTCTTCAAAGTTTTGAAAAGGAGTCTCTATAAATTCTCCGTCCATCTCTACGTACCTGAAGGAGTTCAAGTGGCTCACCATATACTCCTCTTCGCCATGCACAGTGACTATCTTCCCCTTCACCGGATACTTCAACATTTGGTGTAGTGTAGAAGTAACATCCCCAGCTTCGTGGATCCAAGGACGACCCAACAAACAAGAGTATGATGGCCTGATGTCTATCACATAGAACGTGGACTCGAAAGTCTGAGAGCCTACCTTGACAGGGATGTCCACTTCCCCATGCACCATTATTTTCGACCCATCAAAAGCCTTTACCACAATGTTACTAGGCTTTAAAGTCAAACCCTTACAATCCAAACGGTCCAAAGCCTTCTTGGGCAGAACATTCAGCGAAGACCTAGTATCCACCAACACATGAGCCATAGTGGTGCCCCTGCATTCAATCGAGACATGCAGAGCATCATTATGCTTTATTCCCTTTGATGTCAAGTCTGCATCTGAAAAACCCAGCCCATTGTCAACAGTCAGACTAGCCATGCAATCTTTAAATTGATCAGCTGAAGTCTCTTGCGGAACATGCACAGTTTTGAGGAATGCAATCAAAGCCTTTGCATGGGCCTCGGAGCATAACAGCAGGGATAACATGGATATCTTTGAGGGGGTCTGCCCCAACTGCTCGACCACATTGTAGTTACTATTTTTAATTATTTTCAATATTTCCTCCATCTCTTTCTTAGAGGCTTCCACAACAATTTTTCTAGGCGCCTCCGTCAGGGCAGGCTCACCTATAACTTTTTTGTCGCAGGTATCAGACGATTCGAAGATGAGGGTAATAATAATTGGAGTAAGAACAGGAGCCGTAGATGATGTACCAGCAGGAACAGCAGATGGAATGACAATATGCCTATTGACAGTCTCAGGGGAAATCTCAGGAGAGAAGACCCTTCCACTTCGGGTAACCTTGTTGATTCCGACAATGTAACCAATATCAGGATCAGCCTCTTCATTTTCCAAATCTTGTTTGATGCCATGATAGTACACATCGGCACCATAATTCCATGGGACAGCTCTGTCCGAGACATACGGGACAGGACCAAGAACAGTGATTATCAGTGGAGCGATTCTTGGAGCAGGTGTAATCCTAACAGGTCTTCTCGAGGAGACTTTGGAAGGATTGGCGGAAATGGTTATAATGGAAATGTCTTTAGATGGAACAACGGGAAACAAAGTTTTCTTGAACAAAATCTCTTTGTTGTCCATCAGGCGTTGAACGCTTGACCTCAGCAAATGATAGCCAGAAGGCAGAGATGAACACTTGTGGCAACCTCCACCACAACCCGGAAATAAACCGGCCAGCAACAAATTCTTCTTAACAGTCATGAAGGGAGTAGAAACTTCATCAACTGAGGTTACAAACAGATTGGTATCAACGGTGTTAACTCCACGATTATGCCTAGGCATGGGAGTAGTTATGACATTGGGCTTCTGTGAAGCGGCAAACTGAATCTCCTTGGCTTCAATTAGATCTTGTACTTTATTTCTTAGAGCCCAGCAGTCGTTTGTATCATGACCAGGACTCTCATAATGGTAGGTGTGATCGGTGGATCTGGAACTGACTGTTTAACGCTGGTTCGCGAAATGTCGCGGAAGCAAGAGTCGCCACCGTCTTTTATTTTCTCCAAATGGAAAGGACAAAAGCACAGAAAAATTCCTTAAAGAGATTGCTCTCGGTCGGGAGGTAGATTATAGAAAGGGAAGGTGTTAGCACCCTTTCTATCCATGGTTATCCATGGGCTCTTAGATACTTGCTCATTTGTGTTTTCAAAATGGTTTGTTTGCTTTTCAACTGTGGGTTTTAAAAAGTTTCTTTGAAAATTCCAGTTCGACTCTTGTATCGGTCCTCAAGAGTGTTTGAAAAATTTGCTTTCGAAAGCTTTTTGAAAAGGTGTCGGTGTGAAAAGTATTTTTTGATTTGTTTTTGAAGTTAGAGCAAGTATCTAGAGTCGTCTACCTACCCTAAGGAATTCGTCTGTGTAAATGTCCTTTAAAGTAGTGCCATCCCACCATTGAGAGGTAGGTAGCACCACCGTTGGAGGTGTTCGGGTCAATTCGAGGTTCGGGACATGGTGATCACCAGAGCAATAGGAAGACACCTTAGAAGCTACCCTCATGCCAGGTTCCCGGATCATGAGGACTTACTAAGACATCCTCTACTCGACGATCACCTTTCGAGGCAAGGCAACAGTGAGGCGTACCCTAGGGGTGGTGTGTGCGATTTGTGTGTCGTTTTCATTTGTATTTGTCTTGTCATGTTAAAGTGATCTACGCTTGATTTTATTATGGCCATTCATTCTTGCATGCTTTGTTTAACAGTTAATATTTGCGGAAAAGTAAATCTAAAACTATTACAAATGGCGCGGGTCCACATCGCCAAAATTAAACCGGACCCGATTTGACAGAAAGGTAAATAAAGCAAATAAAGTAAAGTGCGAGAGGTAATTGTTACAAAGCTTTGGGAGAGGTACATAATTATTTAAACGAAATAAAATAAATGTGCGAAATTAAACAATTAAGAATATGGGCGTTGGACCCTTTTTGCAAAGATTAAAATTATATGAATTTAATTAAGAGAAAAGAAATTGTTTTTGTTTTTTTAGTATTTTTATGATTTAATAAAAAAAGAATTAATTAAAACTAAAATAAAATGCTAAACCTAATTTTAATTATTTTTAAGTTATTAAGAAAATATTGAAGTTTTTTAACCTAAATGAAACCCTAATTTTTACATGCAATTTTAATTATGAAAATAAATAAGATAAATAATATTATGGTGGAAAGAAAAATTAAAAGGAAATAAAAATATCAATTAAACCTAATTCTACATTTTTTTATATTTTTATTGTGAAAAGAATTAATATTAAAACCCTAATTTAAATTAATTAATTTACATACAATTATTTATGAAAATAATTAAAATAAAATATTTATTATGTTTTTTTGTCTTTTCTGATTTTTTATGATGTTTTTTGTATTTTGTATTTTGTAGAAACAATTTATTAAATCAAAACAATAAAGAGAATAGAATAATAATTGAAAAAATAAAACATAAGGGAAATTGCAAACCAGGGGGGTGGAAATCCCAAAAGAGAGGTATAGACCCAAGCAGTTCTGGCCCAATAGCCTTGGCTTATTTGGACTTTTTTGATAGCATGCTGAAGCGTTGACCAGGGTGCAGCGTGTTCCCCAATCTATAGCCATTGATCTGATGAGCCTGGGCAGATGGACATTGATTCCTGAGGGTGTATGATGCGCTTTCACTATTGAGCCTGCACGTGAATTTGTATTGCAAAATAATAGAGAAAATAACGTAGACCTGGGACTCGAACCCAGGTCATGGATGTTACTACTACTATGCCTTGCCAGTTGTTCTGTATGCGCGTTTGGATTAATAAATGAATAACAAATATTATAAAGAAAAACAAGGGAGTTAGTGGGTAGCGCGCGAATTTTTCAAACGGACCAACCAAACCTCGCCACCACATCATCTTCTTCGTTCTATTTTATTTTTTTCTGAAACAAGAACTCATAGGCCACGGTTTTGAAGACGTTCTCTTAGGCCTGTTTCCAGAAAATAGCGACTAGCCCTCAGTCGCTCATAAATTGAGCGCGAGGGTTGGTTTCTGTCCGTCCAAAGGCGCTTGTTTTGATGGCCAAGGTCCCAAGCCTCAATTTTGCTTTGTTTGAGAAGCCCCAATTCTGAGTCCTGTAAACCCTAAAAATCAAGAATGGCATATTTGTATACAACGCGTAAAAACGTAATTAAATCACATGGTAAGCATCAGAATGCATCATTGAATAAGAATATATAAACTAAATGTCATGGAAATGCCTTAAAATCAAGATGCGAGTATGCAATTTTGTGAGAAAATTTTGGGTTCTGTACAGCGATTCTCGAGGTTTGGATGATTGTTCTTGATTGGAGTATGTCCAATGACCTTTGAGCAAGCTATTGAAACACAAATCCTGCCTTGAATCGCCCTGGAAGTATACTTTCAGTTTTGACTTTTTAGAGAGAAATTTCAAGTTTGCAATGTGTTCTTTAGCACAGCTTAGAGTTTTTGTGCATTAGGGTTATGATCCTGCATTTGTACTGAAGGCATTAGGTCAAAAATATTGCTCAAAATCTCTTGATTTAATGAATTGAAGATTTGATTTTCTTAAGGATCTCTTCATATCTTTTTCACATGTTCTTGTATCAATTTGCATCCAATCACCCCAAATCTTTCCTAGTTTGCATTTACACGAAATATTGACCTTAAAACATGTATAAAAAGATTGGTTTGGTTAATTTAAACATTTTTCATATATTTAATTGATTTAATTGAATTAATATAAATAAAAATCCAAATAAATAAATACAAAATGAGAAAATACTTCCCTTTGGGCCAAGTGGTCGTGCACATGCTTGGAATGATGAATCATGGAAGAAAAATGGGCCCATTAGCAATTTTAGACCATTTGAATCAAAGTTGAATTTTCAAAATATCCAAAAATTTCCCAACTTCCACAAGGCATAACTTGCTCAAATTTTAAGCTTTTCTCATGTTCTTGGACATTTTGGAAAGGTCTTTGAGTCCTCTAACCAATGCCTTTGGTCCCATGTCATTTTGATTTACCAATCTAAAGTTATGGCCTTTGACTTAAAGTCCCTTTTTGTTGACTTTTGAAAATGACCTATAATGTTGAAATTGATAACTTTTTGTGAGACCATTTCTTGGACTTGAAGTGTGAAGAGGAGTTGTAGGAAATGTCTTTCTCTTCAAAATGAGATTTGGATGGAATTTTTATGATAATCCATGTGAAAGTTATGCCCTGGTCAATTTACAGTTGACTTTTTCAACTGTCAAAATAAGGAAACTTTTGCATCTTGATGATTTTCTGAGCCAAATTTTGAGAGTCATGATCAAGCATTGATAAAATGATGTTTGTGGCTTCAAAATGATATGTTGACCAAAAATTTGAACTTTTGACTGTCAAATGACCATTTTGCCCCTACAGTTGACTGTAGTGCAATTTAGGGTTTTGACTGTGCAATTTTGTGCTGAATGCCTTGAAACTTGATATGAGTATACTTGACCATATTTGTAGGCATGTGAGACTTGATTGGACCTTTGAAAACTTCCTTTTCTTGACCAGACTCAAAACCCTAATCTTGACTGTATAGGAGATCCTTGACCTGTGCAACCCTTGGGGAATTTTGTGACTTGGCTTGACAATTTCTTGGAGAATATGGGAGGGCAAATTTTGGGGTGCAACAGTTGCCCCTGTTCAATCTTCTTAGACCTGAGGATGCAGATTGGCCGACGTGCCTTTCGTAATCCGAGGGTGGAAGATGATTGAACACTAGAGTGCCCAGAAATTTGCGCTCACATAGTAGCAGTGATGGTGGAATGGGCTTATAGATGCCATTGGGAGATTGCTGGATAGGATGATGGGCTTATAGATGCCATCTGGATGTTGATTGCGTAGGAGATTCCTTAGCGAGAACCTGCATACCTGCAAAAGAACAAATGAGTACCTGACACGTTGCAGGAGCTGGTTTTCAGATGCTTGGTATAGATGTGTCCTGACTGGTTACAGGAGCTGGATCTGGAGCTTCAAAAGATGATGAATGAACCAGGTATGGTTACTGCCTTAGCATGAATGGTAAGAGAACCTTGGGTGATTTTAACTTCAACAACGCTCGTTGAGAAAATCTCGGTGAGAAATACCATCTTCGTAGTATCGGGAAGAGAACCATATGCAATTATAATTTGAAAGGGGATTGTCACCTCACTCACCGTCGGAGAGGGAACCATAAGAAAAGGAATTGTCACCTCACTCACCGTCGGAGAGGGAACCATCTGAAAATGACTTACCACCTCACTCACCGTCGGAGAGGGAACCATAAGAGACTATCACCTCACACTCACCGTCGGAGAGAGAAACATCTGAAAAAGGAATTACCACCTCACTCACCGTTGGAGAGGGGACCATAAGAGACTATCACCTCACACTCACCGTCGGAGAGGGAAACATCTGAAAAAGGAATTACCACCTCACTCACCGTCGGAGAGGGGACCATAAGAGACTATCACCTCACACTCACCGTCGGAGAGGGAAACATCTGAAAAAGGAATTACCACCTCACTCACCGTCGGAGAGGGGACCATAAGAGACTATCACCTCACACTCACCGTCGGAGAGGGAAACATCTGAAAAAGGAATTACCACCTCACTCACCGTTGGAGAGGGGACCATAAGAGACTATCACCTCACACTCACCGTCGGAGAGGGAAACATCTGAAAAAGGAATTACCACCTCACTCACCGTCGGAGAGGGGACCATAAGAGACTATCACCTCACACTCACCGTCGGAGAGGGAAACATCTGAAAAAGGAATTACCACCTCACTCACCGTCGGAGAGGGGACCATAAGAGACTATCACCTCACACTCACCGTCGGAGAGGGAAACATCTTACAAAGGAATTACCACCTCACTCACCGTTGGAGAGGGGACCATAGGTTCTGCTGAGTCTTTATCAGAAAAATCTGTTGGGAATCGATTTAGCTGGACTAGAGGAGGTCTTGAAATATGTTTGAGAATTTCGACTGCATCTTTCCTGAAAGGTAAAGGTCAGTCATATGCAATGCATGATATGGATCAAGCAATAATGTTCTCAACATAAATGAGATTTGTATGATACGATGCGTGATGCATGCTATAATGATGTATGTGATGTTTTATGAATGTATTTTTCGTCTAGGGAAGTAAATCCTTGACGGGTGCCGGGAAGTCATATCCTGGGCTGATGTTGAAGAATAGATTTTGCTTCCGTTGGGGATGATAACTGCAAGAATACCGGTAGGAGCAGATGACTCCGTTGAGGAATAAACTTGGCAAATGGAAGATTATGCGGGGAGAAAAGATACTCTAGCGACCATGCTGGGAAGCAATACTCTGTGGGGAGATGCTTCGCTGAATGTTGATAACTTGCTGAGGATACCCTTGTCGTATTGGAAGTGTTGATGGACTTCGCTGGGGATAAGAAGGCTTTGTCGACGATGTTCTTTCCATGGCTTTTGGCTAAGGATAACCCAGTTATATCCTGTTAAGGAAATAACTCTTTAAATAAAGCCGGACGACGCGTTCGTGCTCTACTAGGGGATAAGCTTCCAGAATTTACTGGGGATAAGCTTACTGCTTGGGGATATGAATTCCAAATTTCCTGGGGAACTGAATTGGACTCTCTGGGGAGTTTTGGAACTGCGGGGGAGTGATTCCTTTGAATGTTGATATACCGCCGGGGAACAATCTTTAGGCCAAGACTGCCGGGGATGCTTGTTAAGAATATATATATGCTGCTGCTGGGGGAGTATTGAGATCTACTGGAGGATACTCAATTTCCTTGAGATTTGATAGCTCTGCTTGGAGAAGAATGCACTTTCGTTGGCTCACTCTCTGGGGAATTCAGGTATACTGGTCATGTTCTTTAGCTGAACCTACCTTGGTACCTTGGAGGATAGAACAATTAGACTGTTCGGACAACTCTTTTATTGCCCGTGTTTCTAGTGTCACCTGCAATTAATTCCTTTGTTTCGTATGCAAATATTTATGAGTTAGCAAATTATTGTCAATGCATATATCACAAATTGAACCTTGGACGTTCTTCGCAAAACAAAACAGAAAAGAAAAATACTTGGCACGTTTAACTGAAAATATATTTGTATTGATTTTGAATGGCCTGAAAATAGGCATTTTGTGTACAAGAGGCTGACGTCCTAGTAAGAGGAACGTCGCCGAACAAGAGCGTTTATACAAATTTTGTACAAAATAAAATAAAACAGCTGTGTGAAATGAATGATCCATTGGGTTTCAACTCTGCTATTGTCTTTATAACTCCGAGCGTCTCATCACTTGATGACCTTGGTTGAGGGTGAAGCTGATTGATCGATGCCGTCTGAACTTGATGTAGATACCGAATTCTGGATGCAAAGTGATCAATGAGACATAGTATTACGCTTTTATCCCTAATTTTTGCCTGGACTGCCCTTTCAGGTTTTCAGTCCACCGGGATACCCATTTTTGCCCAAGCCGCCTTTTCAGGTTTTCGACTTGCCGGGTGTACATATTTTTTTCATTTTCGTCCCTTCATTTTGCCCGAACCCTTTTGGTTCGACGGGAAGCCCTAATTTTTGCCTAGGCATGTCAGCCTAGCGGGTCTTTTTATGCGTAGTATTTTTTAACTATGTCTGCATTGGCGGGGTGAGGAAGGTCGTCACCATCCATATTGGTTAATATCATTGCTCCTCCTGAGAACACATGCTTAACCACAAATGGCCCTTCGTACGTAGGGGTCCATTTGCCCCTTGGGTCACTCTGAGGAAGGATGATTCTCTTGATTACCAGATCCCCAACTCGATATTCCTGTGGTCTGACCTTTTTGTTAAATGCCCTGATCATTCGTTTTTGGTACGTTTGACCATGACAGATAGCAGCAAGTCTCTTTTCGTCAATGAGGTTGAGTTGATCAAGTCGTGTCTGGATCCAATCCTCTTCGTTCAGATTTGCATCCTTCATTATTCGGAGAGAGGGAATTTGCACTTCGATCGGTAAGACTGCCTCCATACCATAAACCAGAGAGAAAGGAGTTGCCCCGGTTGACGTCCTAGCTGAGGTACGGTACCCATGTAGAGCGAACGGTAACATCTCGTGCCAATCTTTATAAGTCACTGTCATCTTCTGCACGATTTTCTTGATGTTCTTATTCGCTGCTTCTACAGCCCCATTCATCTTCGGTCTGTAAGGAGAAGAATTGTGGTGCTGTATCTTGAACTGTTCGCAGAGCTCAGCGATCATCTTATTGTTTAGATTGGTACCGTTGTCTGTAATAATCCGCTCAGGGATGCCGTACCGACAGATCAGGTTGTGCCGAATGAACCGTGCTACAACAGTCTTGGTTACCGTAGCATAGGATGCTGCCTCAACCCACTTCGTAAAATAGTCAATTGCCACTAGGATGAAGCGATGTCCATTAGATGCCGTGGGTTTAATCTCGCCGATCATGTCTATGCCCCACATTGCAAACGGCCAAGGCGCAGTCAGAACATTCAGGGGAACCGGAGGAACATGCACCTTGTCTGCATAAATCTGGCATTTGTGGCATGTCCTGGAGTGTTGGTAGCAGTCAGCTTCCATTGTGGACCAGTAATATCCTCCCCGTAGGATTTTCTTAGCCATCGTATGTCCACTGGAATGCGTACCAAAGGTCCCTTTATGTAGCTCTTCCATGATTCTTTCTGCTTCAGTCTTATCCACACAACGCAGTAGGGTTGAATCATGGTTTCGCTTGTACAAGATGCTGTTGCTAAGGAAGAACTTGGCTACAAACCTCCTCAGGAATTTCTTATCATTGACAGAGGCACCTTCAGGGTATTCCTGAACTTCCAGATATCTCTTCACTTCGTGGTACCAAGGCTTCTCAGTCACCAATTCAGTTTCGGGATCACAACAGTATGTCGGTTCGTCCAGTTTCCAGATGATGATCCGGGGAGCCTCATTATCCCATTTGACCTTGAACATTGAAGACATTGTAGCTAACGCGTCCGCTAACTGATTCTCTTCTCTCGGAAAGTGTTCAAAGGTTATCTCTGTGAAGTGGGGAATCAGGGTCAACACACATTCTCTGTAAGGAATCAAGTTTAGATGTTTCGTATCCCACTCTCCTTTGATCTGATTGATCACAAGAGCGGAATCTCCGAAGACACTCAGAAATTTGATCCTTAGGTCGATCGCAGCTTGAAGACCCATGATGCACGCCTCGTACTCCGCCATGTTGTTGGTACAGTTGAAACATAGTCGGGCCGTGAGTGGAGTATGAGTACCTTGAGGTGATATGATTATGGCGCCGATACCGTTACCCAAAGCATTGGAGGCTCCGTCAAAGTGCATAGACCATCGGGATCCTGGCTCAGGTCCTTCATCCGGTCCAGGTACTTCACAATCTGTTACTATCATGATGCTTTCATCCGGAAACTCGAAGTTCATTGATTGATAATCATCTACAGCTTGATGAGCTAAGTGGTCTGCCAATACACTCCCCTTGATGGCTTTCTGGGTCGTGTACTGAATGTCGTATTCCGTCAAGATCATTTGTCATCTTGCAATTCTCCCAGACAGAGCAGGCTTTTCGAATATGTACTTTATCGGATCCATTTTTGAGATCAACAAGGTAGTGTGAGTCAGCATATACTGTCTCAGCCGGCGAGCAGCCCATACCAAAGCGCAGCAAGTTTTCTCAAGCAGTGAGTATCGAGTCTCACAGTCGGTAAACTTTTTGCTAAGGTAATAAATGGCATGCTCTTTTCGGCCAGACTCGTCATGCTGCCCCAGCACACACCCCATTGAATTGTCAAGTACTGTCAGATATAATATCAGAGGTCTCCTTTCAACCGGTGGCATAAGGATAGGTGGTTCTTGGAGATACTCTTTGATTTTGTCAAAAGCAGCCTGACATTCATCGTTCCAACGTACTACCTGATCTTTCTTCAACAGCTTGAAGATTGGCTCACAGGTAGCAGTCAGATGTGAGATGAAGCGGGCAATATAATTCAGGCGTCCTAAAAAGCCTCTGACTTCCTTCTCTGTCCTGGGAACTGGCATCTCTTGAATAGCTTTGACCTTAGCAGGGTCCACTTGAATACCTTTATCACTGACCACGAAGCCTAGTAACTTTCCAGATCTTACCCCGAAGGTGCACTTGTTCGGGTTCAATCTTAGCTTGTACAGTTTCAACCGGTCAAACAACTTCTGCAGATGATCTAGGTGCTCTTCCTCAGTCTGGGACCTTGCGATCATATCGTCCACATATACTTCTATTTCATGATGGATCATATCATGAAATAAGGCGACCATGGCACGTTGGTAGGTTGCCCCAGCGTTCTTCAACCCGAATGGCATGACCTTGTAACAGAAGGTGCCCCACTGAGTAACAAATGTAGTCTTTTCCATGTCTTCAGGTGCCATCTTGATCTGATTGTAACCTGAAAAGCCATCCATGAAAGAGAACACCTTATGTTGTGCTGTATTATCAACAAGGACATCAATGTGAGGTAAGGGGAAGTCATCCTTGGGGCTGGCCCTGTTCAGATCCCTATAGTCGACACACATTCTGACCTTACCGTCTTTCTTCGGTACCGGCACCACATTAGCAACCCACTGAGGGTAAGAAGTTACTGCAAGGAACCCGACATCAAATTGTTTCATGACCTCGGCCTTAATCTTCTCGGACATCTCTGGACGCATCCGACGGACCTTTTGCTTAACTGGAGGGCAGTCTTCCTTAGTTGGCAAGTGATGGACCACAATGTCAGTATCCAACCCGGGCATGTCTTCGTAGGACCAGGCAAAGATCTCCATATAGTTATGCAGCATCTTGGTTAACCGTTGCTTCACGCTGAGCTCTAGGTTGGCACCAATCTTTACCTCTTTCATGTCTGCCTCAGTACCCAAGTTTATTGTTTCCACTGGCTCTTCATGGGGTTGAATTGCCCTCTCCTCCTGAAGCAACAGTCTTGCAAGCTCGCCAGGCACTTCGCAATCATCTTCACCTTCGTCTTCGGCTAAGTTGATCGGATTTTCGAAGTCATAATTGGCAGTAGCAGAGTTGTTATCAGTGAGATCCAGAGTGGATTGAAACCTGTATGAGTGAGTGTGTGTGTAAATACAGCTGTTTTGAAATATATGTAAAGGAAAAGAAAGACAGAAAAGGAGCACAATATTTGCAATGCGAAAAATACGTCCAAGATTTTCATTCATGATATATGAAATGACAGTTTGTATGCCCTCACAAATAGAACCACGGTGCCTCGGGTAAGACACCGGGCCATAGAGTTTATCATTGTTTATTACAAAATAACAAAACATAGGAATTCGTTACTCAGTAACAAGAGAAACAGATAAGTTGTCTTTTGCACTCCAATTGTTAGATCCACCGTCAGTTGCCGGGTAGATCCAGCTATCAAACTCAGCATCATCCACTTCGTCTTCGTCCCCAATAGCATTTACCCCATGAGCAGGTAGGGGAGTTGTTACCACATTAGGCTTGTCAGATGCCTCAAACTGTACCTCCTTAGCGTCAATAAGGTCCTGCAGCTTGTTTTTTAACGCCCAACAGTCATCAGTAGAGTGCCCCGGGCTATCTGAATGGTAAGCACAACGAGCATTCGGATTGTACTTGGGAGATGTAGTATTGGGGAACTTCGGGGCCTCCCTGACAGTCACTAAGTTAGTGGATAGCAACTGTGGCAGGATCTGTGATAGGGTCATGCTTAACCGGGTAAACTCTCGCCGGGGTCTTTCAGCCCTTTGAGGATTGTTTGGCCGAGGAGCGGCAGCAGGCTTAGCAATCATCACCGCACTGACAGATTGGCGGTGCTCAGGTCTCTCTGACTTCCTAGAACCATACACGGCACTAGATTCCTTCTTGAATGGTTTCTTTTCCGAACTAGAGGATGCACCCTTCGCAATCTTCCCAGACTTCAGCCCGGCTTCAATTCTCTCTCCAGTCAGAATCAAATCAGTGAACCCAGCAGAAGAATTCCCAATGAGATGGTTGAAAAATGGCCCAGATAGGGTCCCCAAGAACATGTCTACCAGCTCCCGGTCAGTCAACGGAGGCTGCACCCTACCAGCCAGATCTCTCCACTTCTGAGCGTACTCCTTAAAACCTTCGCTTGCACCTAACGACATACCCTGGAGTTGGGTACGTGTGGGGGCAAGGTCGACATTATATTGATACTGCTTGTAGAAAGCAGTAGCCAACTCCTCCCAGTTACGAACTTTGGTCCCATCCAGCTGATAGAACCATTCGAGATGAGTCCCTGAAAGACTCTCCTGGAAGAAGTGGATCCATAAATTCTTATCCGCAGAGTACGGCTGAATTTTCCGAACATAGGACCTTAGATGCAGCTTGGGACAAGACGCCCCGTCATATTTGGAGAAGGATGGTGCTTTGAATTTGTGAGGGATGATCACACCAGTTGACAAACCCAGATCTCCGAAATCCAGCCCAGGTACCTGTTGAACCTCCATAGCCTTCAACCTATCTTCCAGTTGTTTGTATCTGTCATCTGCAGGAGGGTACTGCTCTTCATCAAAATTTGTCTCGTTGTCGGAGACTACCGGACTAGGGACCTTTACTTCTGCCTGAGAAGGACTCTTGCCAACAGAAGAACCAGCCTCTTCATGCTGCAGAGTATTGCCAAACCTTCAGTCCGAGTTGAACAGAACAGTTCTTCTCTTCTTCTTCTTCTCCTTCTTCAGGAGCATAGCCTTCAGTTCTTCTTGGCCTTGAGCCAGACCCTTGATTAGTTCCTGGAATTGTGCATTCTGCACCTGAAGAGCCTTGATTGATGTCTCAGTTGATGCAGATTCGGGATTCATGATGCTGAAATAAACAGCGAAGAACTGTAAGCAACCTGAAAAGGGGAAAAACCTGCTATGCACATGATGTATGAAATGCGTATGAATTATGTTTTCAAAGACAATCGGGAATCAACTTTGTAAACAAAAAGGAACACACTTCATTAGATTCAACTTTGAAACTGGAATTATTCAACAGGTTGCCCTTAGGCGTTTACATGAAAGGAAATACTGAAAAGGAAATAAAACTGTAAAAGCTCTTTATTGATCCCATGGTCTCTTCTTCTCAGTACGGATGTAGGCATTCAGAGCTCTCTCATTCTCCAACTGCTTTGTCAGCTTCTGGATCTTTGATTCCTGCTCGTTGAACTTTTCCCGATAAGAATCCCGCTCTTCTCGCAGTTGCGACCAAGATCTCTTCAATGTCTCATAATCAGTAGGTATCTGAGGAGGAAGGACAGTTGGAGGAACGCCATCTTTATCAGGACACTCAAGAATGATGGGTCTGACAGCTTCATACGGCATACCTAATTTCTGAGCACGGATGCGAACCCATTTGTAGTAGGCTTCCATAGGTAAAGAAGTCTTTGGCCCTAGCTCTTGTGGGTCAGCTTTATGAACTTTGTCCCAAGCCTTGATGAACCTACGACGCAGCTCGTCACTATCCACCTGAAACTCGAAACTGATGTGAGGCACCAACATCTCATGGGGGCCTGCTCTTCTTGCTCTTCCAAACTGACGGAGGGCTAGACATGGATTGTAAGAGATCCCTCCTTGAGTACCAATCAGAGGAACATTAGGGTATTCCCCGCATCGATCAATAATAGCTATCTCATCCAAACCTCTGCAAGTCCAAATGATGTCTTTATCGGTGAGAGACATTAACCTATGAGCCCAACCTCTTCCTTCTTGGTTCTTTAGTACGAACTTAGGGAGGTGCGAAATAAACCACCTCACCAACAAAGGGATACAACACCATAGGGTTCCTCGTCTTCGGGTAGTACGGGCATGAAGTTGTTGCAAGATGTCACCCAAGAGAGTGGGCACAGGATTTTGAGACATAAAGATCCTTATGGCAGTGACATTGATGAAGTTGTCACAATTAGGAAACAGGACTAACCCATAGATTAGGAGAGCCAAGATGTCTTCATATGCCCTAAAGTCCAGGTCATTCCAGAAATTGTTAGCTTTACCAATCAGAAACTTGGCCAAGAAACCCTTAACTCCGCTTCTAGTTACCCAGTTGTCTGTTACCTCTTGATGGGTCAAAGGAAGAGCTGCAGCAACATCCTCAAGCCTGAGGGTCTTTTCCCAACCAGTAAAGGGAGTCTGATCCAAGATAGGGATACCAAGCAAATCAGAGAACTCTTCCAGGGTAGGGACCAGCTGGAAGTCTTGAAAGGTGAAGCACTGGTACAGAGGGTCATAGAACTGGGTCAGAACACTCATCAACTGTTGATCCCGCTTTGCAGTGACTAAACTGAGAAGAGAGCCATGCCTCTGAATGAAGGAAGTGGTATTTGGAATTCTGCCAACCAACTCATCAAGCAACTCAGGTGAACGAACAAAGTTGAACCGGATAGTATTCCTTCGTACAGGCATCATAATGTCCTACAAAACAGAGCAAAGATGAAACCCTCTTGTCTTTGAAATGGTCAGTCCTTATGCAGGATGCATGCAATGCTCATGATGCTATGATGTTATGATAAAGCACACCACATACAGATACAAAGGCAAACATGGTAAGGCACACAAGTCACACAAGGCAAGCCCCTAAAGTTTAGGCCAGCATGAGGTCTAGGTACTACCCTCTTTCAGTTTGTTGGTTCACACCTGTCCTAATCAAAAGTAACCGGGTTCTTAGAGGATCCCAATATCATTGACTACCCTCAATCGGTCATAACTCCAGCATCGCAATCTTTTCTTGCGGCCAGAACCATCACGAGAGTTTAGCCTCAATGGGCGTAGCATACTGCTACAATTCTAAAGGCCAAGTTGTGTCAATTAAGGTTCTAAGGTTGTTGGTGCTTAATGACTCCTTAGAAGACCCATATTCTCCTCGTTGCGACACAAGGGATATCGGTACAGACTAAGGTGCCACACCAACGTAGCCACTGTTTCACCCGTGTCGGTCTACGCCGGACAGGTCCCTCACAGCTTATGCTACCTAAACAGGGTATCCCCAGATCCGGGTTAGGATCTATGTATCTCTGATGCAACCCACAATAGTAAAGCAAGCAAATCAATACAAGTGAAAACACAGTTATGACCTAGCCCTAAGGTACTCCCCACTTTATAAGATATCCCCAGCAGAGTCGCCAGTTCTGTGATCGGTGGATCTGGAACTGACTGTTTAACGCTGGTTCGCGAAATGTCGCGGAAGCAAGAGTCGCCACCGTCTTTTATTTTCTCCAAATGGAAAGGACAAAAGCACAGAAAAATTCCTTAAAGAGATTGCTCTCGGTTCGGGAGGTAGATTATAGAAAGGGAAGGTGTTAGCACCCTTTCTATCCATGGTTATCCATGGGCTCTTAGATACTTGCTCATTTGTGTTTTCAAAATGGTTTGTTTGCTTTTCAACTGTGGGTTTTAAAAAGTTTCTTTGAAAATTCCAGTTCGACTCTTGTATCGGTCCTCAAGAGTGTTTGAAAAATTTGCTTTCGAAAGCTTTTTGAAAAGGTGTCGGTGTGAAAAGTATTTTTTGATTTGTTTTTGAAGTTAGAGCAAGTATCTAGAGTCGTCTACCTACCCTAAGGAATTCGTCTGTGTAAATGTCCTTTAAAGTAGTGCCATCCCACCATTGAGAGGTAGGTAGCACCACCGTTGGAGGTGTTCAGGTCAATTCGAGGTTCGGGACATGGTGATCACCAGAGCAATAGGAAGACACCTTAGAAGCTACCCTCATGCCAGGTTCCCGGATCATGAGGACTTACTAAGACATCCTCTACTCGACGATCACCTTTCGAGGCAAGGCAACAGTGAGGCGTACCCTAGGGGTGGTGTGTGCGATTTGTGTGTCGTTTTCATTTGTATTTGTCTTGTCATGTTAAAGTGATCTACGCTTGATTTTATTATGGCCATTCATTCTTGCATGCTTTGTTTAACAGTTAATATTTGCGGAAAAGTAAATCTAAAACTATTACAAATGGCGCGGGTCCACATCGCCAAAATTAAACCGGATCCGATTTGACAGAAAGGTAAATAAAGCAAATAAAGTAAAGTGCGAGAGGTAATTGTTACAAAGCTTTGGGAGAGGTACATAATTATTTAAACGAAATAAAATAAATGTGCGAAATTAAACAATTAAGAATATGGGCGTTGGACCCTTTTTGCAAAGATTAAAATTATATGAATTTAATTAAGAGAAAAGAAATTGTTTTTGTTTTTTTAGTATTTTTATGATTTAATAAAAAAAGAATTAATTAAAACTAAAATAAAATGCTAAACCTAATTTTAATTATTTTTAAGTTATTAAGAAAATATTGAAGTTTTTTAACCTAAATGAAACCCTAATTTTTACATGCAATTTTAATTATGAAAATAAATAAGATAAATAATATTATGGTGGAAAGAAAAATTAAAAGGAAATAAAAATATCAATTAAACCTAATTCTACATTTTTTTATATTTTTATTGTGAAAAGAATTAATATTAAAACCCTAATTTAAATTAATTAATTTACATACAATTATTTATGAAAATAATTAAAATAAAATATTTATTATGTTTTTTTGTCTTTTCTGATTTTTTATGATGTTTTTTGTATTTTGTATTTTGTAGAAACAATTTATTAAATCAAAACAATAAAGAGAATAGAATAATAATTGAAAAAATAAAACATAAGGGAAATTGCAAACCAGGGGGTGGAAATCCCAAAAGAGAGGTATAGACCCAAGCAGTTCTGGCCCAATAGCCTTGGCTTATTTGGACTTTTTTGATAGGATGCTGAAGCGTTGACCAGGGTGCAGCGTGTTCCCCAATCTATAGCCATTGATCTGATGAGCCTGGGCAGATGGACATTGATTCCTGAGGGTGTATGATGCGCTTTCACTATTGAGCCTGCACGTGAATTTGTATTGAAAAATAATAGAGAAAATAACGTAGACCTGGGACTCGAACCCAGGTCATGGATGTTACTACTACTATGCCTTGCCAGTTGTTCTGTATGCGCGTTTGGATTAATAAATGAATAACAAATATTATAAAGAAAAACAAGGGAGTTAGTGGGTAGCGCGCGAATTTTTCAAACGGACCAACCAAACCTCGCCACCACATCATCTTCTTCGTTCTATTTTATTTTTTTCTGAAACAAGAACTCATAGGCCACGGTTTTGAAGACGTTCTCTTAGGCCTGTTTCCAGAAAATAGCGACTAGCCCTCAGTCGCTCATAAATTGAGCGCGAGGGTTGGTTTCTGTCCGTCCAAAGGCGCTTGTTTTGATGGCCAAGGTCCCAAGCCTCAATTTTGCTTTGTTTGAGAAGCCCCAATTCTGAGTCCTGTAAACCCTAAAAATCAAGTATGGCATATTTGTATACAACGCGTAAAAACGTAATTAAATCACATGGTAAGCATCAGAATGCATCATTGAATAAGAATATATAAACTAAATGTCATGGAAATGCCTTAAAATCAAGATGCGAGTATGCAATTTTGTGAGAAAATTTTGGGTTCTGTACAGCGATTCTCGAGGTTTGGATGATTGTTCTTGATTGGAGTATGTCCAATGACCTTTGAGCAAGCTATTGAAACACAAATCCTGCCTTGAATCGCCCTGGAAGTATACTTTCAGTTTTGACTTTTTAGAGAGAAATTTCAAGTTTGCAATGTGTTCTTTAGCACAGCTTAGAGTTTTTGTGCATTAGGGTTATGATCCTGCATTTGTACTGAAGGCATTAGGTCAAAAATATTGCTCAAAATCTCTTGATTTAATGAATTAAAGATTTGATTTTCTTAAGGATCTCTTCATATCTTTTTCACATGTTCTTGTATCAATTTGCATCCAATCACCCCAAATCTTTCCTAGTTTGCATTTACACGAAATATTGACCTTAAAACATGTATAAAAAGATTGGTTTGGTTAATTTAAACATTTTTCATATATTTAATTGATTTAATTGAATTAATATAAATAAAAATCCAAATAAATAAATAAAAAATGAGAAAATACTTCCCTTTGGGCCAAGTGGTCGTGCACATGCTTGGAATGATGAATCATGGAAGAAAAATGGGCCCATTAGCAATTTTAGACCATTTGAATCAAAGTTGAATTTTCAAAATATCCAAAAATTTCCCAACTTCCACAAGGCATAACTTGCTCAATTTTTAAGCTTTTCTCATGTTCTTGGACATTTTGGAAAGTTCTTTGAGTCCTCTAACCAATGCCTTTGGTCCCATGTCATTTTGATTTACCAATCTCAAGTTATGGCCTTTGACTTAAAGTCCCTTTTTGTTGACTTTTGAAAATGACCTATAATGTTGAAATTGATAACTTTTTGTGAGAGCATTTCTTGGACTTGAAGTATGAAGATGAGTTGTAGGAAATGTCCTTCTATTCAAAATGAGCTTTGGATGGAATTTTTCTGATAATCCATGTGAAAGTTATGCCCTGTCAATTTCAGTTGACTTTTTCCGCTGTCCAAATAAGGAAACTTTTGCATCTTGATGATTTTCTGAGCCAAATTTTGAGAGTCATGATCAAGCATTGATCAAATGATGTTTGTGGCTTCAAAATGATATGTTGACCAAAAATTTGAACTTTTGACTGTCAAATGACCATTTTGCCCCTACAGTTGACTGTAGTGCAATTTAGGGTTTTGACTGTGCAATTTTGTGCTGAATGCCTTGAAACTTGATATGAGTATACTTGACCATATTTGTAGGCATGTGAGACTTGATTGGACCTTTGAAAACTTCCTTTTCTTGACCAGACTCAAAACCCTAATCTTGACTGTATAGGAGATCCTTGACCTGTGCAACCCTTGGGGAATTTTGTGACTTGGCTTGACAATTTCTTGGAGAATATGGGAGGGCAAATTTTGGGGTGCAACAGTAGGCACGTGGATTATACCGAGGAGACACGGTATTAGGATTATTGGGAGCCTCTTTTAAAGTTTCCAAGTTAGATCTTAGTAGATGGGGCAGAACCTCTGTCAATGTCATGTTAATCCGGGTGAACTGCCTTTGGGGTCTTTCTACCCTTTGTTGATTGTTGCGTTGTAGGGTAGCCGCAGGCCTTGGTATTATTATAGCACTTACTGTTGGACAGTATCCCGCTCTGCTCTGATCTCTCAGGCTATAAATGGCACTGGCCTCCTTCTTACTAGTGAAAGGTTTCTTTGCTAAACTTGACAAGGTATCCTTCTATATTTTACCGCTCTGAATCCCAGCTTCTACCCTCTCTCCAGTTAATATTAGCTCAGTAAAACCAGCTGATGAGCTATCAATCAAATGGTTGAAGAATGGACCAGACAGCATCCCAAGAAACATGTCAACCAACTCCCTATCAGATAAAGGGGGTTGAACTCTCCCAGCCAATTCTCTCCACTTATGTGCGTAGTCCTTAAAGCCTTCACCTGCACCCATGGACATACTCTAGAGTTGAGTACGAGTAGGGGCCAAGTCGGCATTATATTGATACTACTTGTAAAAAGCAGCAGCCAAATCCTCCCAATTTCAGACATTGGTTCCCTCCAATTGGTAGAACCATTCATGTTGAGTCCCTGACAGGATGTCTTGAAAGAAGTGAGCCCACAAGTTTCTATTAGCGGGGCTGGATCTTCCTCACATAGGAATGGAGATGAAGCTTTGGGCAAGACACCCCATCATACTTTGCGAAAACTGGAGCCTTAAATTTTCGTGGGATGACTACCCCGGACACCAACCCCGGTTCTTCAAAATACAGCCCTGGTATTCTCTGGATCTCCATAGCACTTAACGGATCCTCTAACTGCTTGTACCTATCCTCAGTGGGAGGGTACTACTCATCATTGTAGTCGGCATCATTGTCAGAGACTTCAGGACTGGGGTCCTCTTCCCTTGTCTTCCCCTCTTGATTTTCCCCCTCTTTGGATGAGGAGGTCATATCAACTGATTGCTTTAGTGGCCCCCCGAATCTTCTTCCCATATTGAGGGCACCGATACGCTTCTTCTTCTTCTTCTCTTTCTCTTTTAGGATGAGGGCGTTCAGATCCTCCTGCCTTTTTTCCAGAGTTATGAACATCTGTTGAAATTGGGCATTTTGTGCCTGAAGATCTTTGATGCTTTGTTCAGAAGACATATCTGCTTGAAATAAACAGCAGAGGAGATGAGAAACCTGTAACAGAACCTGCTTATGCAATGTCATGGATGGTATGCGTATGCAATGATTTCAAGGAAATTAGAGATTTAAATTTGTTCAGACCAAAAAAGGAACACATGTCATATTAATAAATCCAAGTTTGAGTACATCATGCCTCTTTGGGATTATAATGAAAGAAACAAAAATACAACAAAACTCCTAAGACAAAAAGGTTGAGCGCATCCTCTTTGGCGTGATGTATGCGTTCAGATTCTTCTCTTCATGAAGCTGCTTGGTGAGTTCCAAAACTTTCTTCTCACTGGCATAAAATTGGGCTTCAAAGGTGTCTCTCTCTTCCTTCAACTGAACCCATGCTTTCTGCAAGTCTTCGAGAGAGGTAGGCATGTCAGGATGAAGGACAGTGTATGGGACGTATCCTTCAACAACAGGCTCCATGATAATAGGGAGGATACAAGGGTAAGGCATTAAGAGACTCTGAGCACGAGCCCGTACCCACCTAAGGTAAGGCTCGAGTGCGATAGAGTTTTTGTGTCCCAGAGTTCTATTGTCCACCTTGTTCACCATTCTCCAAGCTCGTATAAACCTTTGGCGATAACCTAGGTCTTCTTTGTTGTAGTCGAACACCAGACCTTGGATGAGCATCTCGTGAGGACCGTCTCTTCGGGCATACCCAAACTGTCGAAGAGCTAAGCAGGGGTTGTAGGTGATACCTCCATTAATACCAAGCAGAGGGATGTTAGGGAATTCCCCGCAACGGTCAATGATAGAGACATCTTCCAATGATCTCGAACACAAATGGATATCAGAGTGGGTGAGGGATATCATCCTTTAAGACCATGCCAGTCTTTGCTCGTTTTTCAATACTGATTGAGGTAGGTGTGAAGTGAACCACTTAGCGAGTAGGGGAATACAACACAAGAGAGTACCTCTTTTCTTCATGGTGCGGGTATGAAGGCAATGTAAGATGTCTCCCAGTAAGGTAGGTACAAGATTGAGAGAGAGAAAGACTTTGATGGCGTTAATATCTATGAATTGGTCTGAGTTGGGGAACAGAACCAAACCATAAATGAGAATATCCAGGATGTATTCGAAAGCTTGGAAATCCATGTTGTCCCAGAATGAATGAGCCTTCTCCAATAGGAACTTGGATAGGAAATATTTAACCCTGCTTCTTGTCTCCCAATTGGCTATGATGTCAGCTCTTTTCAGACGAAGAGCTTCAGCGATGACTTCAGGTTTTAGAATCCCATCTAGACTTGTGAATAATATCTGATCAAGCACGGACACCTCTAAGAGTAGAGAGAACTCTTCCAGTGTAGGTACCAACTGATAGTCCGGGAAAGTGAAACAATGATGTGCGGGATCAAAGAATTGGAACAGCACACACATCATCTCTTCTTGGAAACTGGATGTAGCCAAACTGAGGAGTCGGCTATATTTCTTGGTAAAAGGAGAATCCCCGGGAACTCTTGAGGCTAACTCTTGAAGCCGAGGGTGTGCCTTTACAAAGTTGATTCGGATGGTGTTCCTTCGGACGGAATTCATGACCTATAAAACAAAAACAAAGGTAAATTTCTAAATCCTTGAAACGATTAGTGAGTATGCGTATGATGCTTATGATGTTTATGATGTTACGTACAAGTAAATATATACACGCACAGCAAACAAGTTCCTATGTTTTAGGCTTGCATTGGGGTTTTATAGGTAAGTATGTCTTAATGGCCAAGTTTGTTCAATTAGGGTTCTAAAGTCAATTAGTGCTTTATGACGCCACTCAGTGGCCCCGTATTCTCCTCGATTCACCACGAGGGATACCGGTACCCACAAATGCGTCACACTAATGTAGCCATTGGTTCAACCATATCGGTCTATGCCGTACATTTTCCACAATCTATTGCTACTTACCTAAAAAGGTATCCCAGATTCGGGTGGAGGATCAAAACAAAACCCAAACAATGACCCAAAAATGTAAAGCAAGCAAGTCAAGCAAAGAAAGCATTATACAGGTGATCTAGCTCTAAGGTAACCCCACTTTTAAGTTAACATTCCCCAGCAGAGTCGCCAGTTCTGTGATACGGTGGGAGAACTGACTTGGGTGTTTCGCGTTTGTATTTGCAAATATTGCGGTTTAGCAAGAGTCGCCACTGACTTTTCTTTTATCCAAAAGGAAGGGTGAAAAAGCACAGGAAAGACCTTTAGAGATGTTTTCTTGAGTTAGGGGGTAGATTATGAAAAGGGAAGGTGTTGGCACCATTTTTATCCATGGTTTTCCATGGGCTCTTAGTTACTCGCTAGATCACTTGCTTTTTGTTTTAATGTGCTTGCGGTGGGTTTTAAAAATATTTTGGAAAATGTCTTTGTAATGGTTCTCGTCTCTATAAGAACGCGTACAAAGTGTTTGTTTGGAAAATAGTTCGGAGATGGGTTTGTGAAATGTGTTTTTTGAAAGTGATTTTGAAAAGGTGTCTTTGTAACGGTTCTCGTCTCTATAAGAACGCGTGCAAAGTGTTGTCTTTCGAAAAATGTTTCAAAATCAGAGTGTTGTGTATAAAATGTTTTTTCGTGAGCAAATGAGCAACTAGGAGCGAATCTACCTACTCAAAAGGCCTTAGATGTTCTTTTCCTCCTCCTTTAGATGTTGCTATCTTACCATTGATTTGGTAAGAAGCCCCATAGTTGGATGTTAAGGGACGAGTGTGGGACATTTGTATAGTCATAGAAAGCAAACTATAGGATGTTTTAGCAACGTCATTTTCAGGGACTAGATCGTTTACTGAAGGAAACATTGAGGGTCATCGAGGGACTACGATATTTTATCGAGGGTCTTTGCTAAAACGCCCTTGTTCGAGGGACATGACTATTTTTCCGATGGGCCACAAAGTGGGGTTACCCTAAGGGTGCTAGTGTGCAAGTGTGTTTGATTGCATGCATTTAGTCTTGATTAAGGTGATCTATTTGTCGATTTCATATCTTGCCATACACACCCTAGTTACTAATAATATATGAAAGAAATAAAAGTGCAAAAAGTAAAGATTCTACGCTATTACAATCGTTAGGGGGATGGGGTATACAAATTTACAAATGGAGGGGTTTGCAAGAAAATAAATCCTAATTACTTATTACAACCATATTGAAATGATAATGCAAGAAAGAAAAAAGGACTTGTTTAAAAAAAGCTTTTTTGTCTTAACGAATTAAAAAAAAAGATGAAATAGCTAGTAAAAAGAAAATATTTTTATGTCTTTTTTATATTGATAAAAAGAATATTAATATTAAAAGTGATAAAAAGGAAAATAAATGAGATATAGAATCAGCGTGCTGCTGCCAGCAAAGCAAAAGGAATCAGAAGTTCTGATGCCAAGAGTGTTGTGACTCAGAAAGAAACGTCAGTGGGCATTAGAAGTTCTGGATCGGCACACTCTGAGGTCCTGCAAAAAATGTTAGAGGGAAAACACAGGGGTTCTGGGTGGTATTCAGACAGTGAGCAAAAAGTCTGTTACGCTAAAACAAGTGAGTAAACATCAGAAATTCAGTGTATTATTAGCATGTGAAAATCAGAAACTATGAGTGTTTAAAACGGCGAGTGGAAATATCATAAGTTCAGTGTGCTTAACAATAAGGAGAACTCAGAAGTTCTGTGTTATGCTAAAACAGTGAGTGAGCATCAGAAGTTCTATGTGTTAAAACAGTAAGTGGAAACATCAGAAATTATGTGTGATATTCCAACTCTTTTCTCACATTAATCAACCATCAGCAACTTATTCAGTTCTTAATCAAAGAGCAAATCAGAGGGATAAGAGCACAACAGTTTATAGAAGTTCTAATCCTAATCCTAAGCATATCCTTAATCAAGAAGTTTTGATCCATAGTTTTTTTTTGTTAATGCAATGATATGGATAAAATTGATACTATGATATTTACATATTTAATGATGTTTTGAATGAAAAGACGCAAAGTCAGAAAGACTTACCTTGAATCCTAGAGTGTGTGTTTGGAACTTGAACTGCTGCCTTCAGATATTCTGGAGTCAATGAGAGTAACGAGAGAGAAAATGTCAAGCTCTTTTCCTCAAAGGGGAGAATAAAGATTTTGATTTTCTGTTTGGGAATTCTGGATTTTTATGAAGGTTTCACAGCTTTCTTTTCTCTCTTTTGACAATTCTCTCTCTCCAAAAGCCAGCCCCTTGAAAGTGTGATGGAGCAACTTATTTATAGGTGAATTTGTTATGGTTTTGGGGGGAAAACAAATGGTATTTAAACTTGTTTGGCACACTGTTCCATTGCTTTTTTATCATAGCTTTTTGTATTTGGTGCAAATACAGGATTTGGGAAAATGCAGGCGTGGACTGGATTAGCTGCTGGTTAGAATACTGTGTTGTAGCAGTGCAGCAGGTTGTTTAAACGAGGTTTTTGGATTTGGTGATTGTTGTACACCAAAATTTTCCCTCCCATATTTATCAACACATGGCAAGTGAGGTCCTCAAATTGCTCAAGGAAGTTCAAGAGTTGACCAGACAAACTCTCTCCTAAGGAAGTCTATCTCACATTAGGGTTTCCATTATCATCAAGAAGGATGAACCACAAAGGACTCAAATGTTCACCATTGTCCTAATATGTTCCCAAGATCATCCATGTCAAGTTTCAAGCCTTGCAGAAGAAGTTTGCTCAGTCAATTGCTCAAATGCTTGAAATTCGACTATGCTAGGTCAAAAGTCAACTGTGGCCCACATACAGTTAAACTTCAAGATTTTTGGTCAACATACTCATTTTGAATTATTATTCATCATTTGATCAAGTTTTGATCATGATTCCTCAAGGATTGCTCACAATTCATCAAAACCCAAAAGTTGCTGAATTAGGGGTTTTGCCAGAAAAGTCAACTCAACTTTGACCAAGTGTAACTTTCTCATACTTTATTAGAAATGACCCATCCAAAGCTCATTTTTAAGAGGATTCAATTCCCTACAATTAATCTTCATTTCCCAAGTTCATAATATGCACTCAAAAAAAGATATGAATTTTGACATTATAGGTCCTTTTGAAAAGTCAACAAAAACACCTTTTGGATCAAAGCTTCATACATGAACATGGAAGACTCAATTGATATGAGACAAAGAGGGTTGCTTAGAAGACATCCTAAGATTTTTAAAAAGTCCAAGAACACCTCTCTAGGGTCAAAATTGAGAGATTTGTGCATTGGCCAAGTTGACCATTTTTGCAAAATTGCCAAAAGTCAAATATGCTCAAATTTGCATTTTTTGCTAAATGGGCCCAACTTTTTATGCTTGCACCTTAATTATAATATGCACAAATTCAGTTTCCAACCCCCAGAATTGCTAATGCTATCAGGCCCACTTCTAATTTTTCTTTCTTATTTTTATTCTTTTAATATTTCTTTTAATTATTTTAATTGATAATTAATTACTATTTTTCATAAAATCATAAAATCAAGAAATCAAAAAAATTAGAATTAGACTTTTTTATCAAAATTAATTTTGTTAATTTAATTTAATTTAGTTTAACTTAGGGAAACTTTAACTTGTTTTCTATAATTAAAATTAATTAGCAAATTAGGTTTAAGCTCTTGAGTTAATTTTATTTTCTCTTTTTCTCAAGTAAATAAAATACAAAAATAGGTTTTTAGATTGAATTAATTTATTTTTCTTAATTTAAAATTAATTAGAACTTAGGATTTTCTTTTTAATTTAACTATTTCATTATTTTCTTAAATAACAAAACATGACAAAAACATTATTTTAATCAATCGCAAATAGGTTTAGTCAAGGGTCAAAACCCTAATCGTCTAACATTTAATTCGTCGCGCGCTTATTATTTATTTTGACAATATTTTTGTAATTGTTCATGGTTTGTAATAGTTTAATTTAGGGTTTTATTTACTGTTAAATCCCCTGGGTTTTTTGGCTATGTAATTAATCCCCCTCGTCGAAGCCTTGTAATAGCGTAGATTTATTTTCTCGCATTTTTAATTTCTGCAAATATTTAACTGTTTAGACGTATGCTAATAGGATTGTATGACAAGAATGCATGACAAATTAATACGGTTAGAAAACCCTAATGTGCAAAGATTAAATAACTGAAAATAAATCACTCGCACATATCACTCTTAGGGTATACTCTCGCTTCGGTTGCCTTCGGTAAATGATCATTAAGTATAGGATACTTTAGTGGTTACCCTCCTGTCTAAAAAGATCTAATGTCCCATTCGTAGGGATGTCAATGGGGCGGGGCGGGGCCGGGGGGACACTTCCCCATCTTTTTCCCCGCCATCAAATTCATTCCCCGTCCCCGTCCTCGATCTCCGTCACGGGGGAATTTCTATCCCCATCCCTGTTCCCCGCGGATCCCCGTTCCCCGCGGGGATCCCCATAGATCCTACATTTATTCATTAATATTTTATTTTTTTAAAATGTTTATATTTTCTATAAAAATAAAAAGCACAAAGAATTCACATATTTATTATGTTATTAAAAAATACTAGTATTTGACATTTCTCTCTCTTAATAAATACATGAATATTTATTTATTTATTTTTATAAATAAACATAAAGGAAATGACTAAAAAACCTAATCTAAAATATATATATTAAATTAACTATATTAAAATAATAGGCGGGGCGGGGTCCCCGCGGGGCGGGGGGTGTATTCCCCGTCCCCGTCCCCGAAATGCTCTCGGGGGAATTTTTCTCCCCATCCCCGCCCCCACGGGGGAAAATTCCCCATCTTTGGGGCCCCGAACGGGGCGTTCCCCGCAGGGATCCCCATTAACAGGTCCAAACTGACATCCCTACCCATTCGAACGTTGCCTCAGAAATGTTGCCTAGGAAATGTTGCCTTAAAAAGATCTTAAGACTCTAGGGTTTCTACTAAGGTGTCCTAATATTGCTTTAGTGATCGTACGTCCCTTTTGAATTGACCCTTATAACTCCAACGACAGTGCTACCTATTTCTTAATAGTAGGATAGCGCTATCTAAAAGAAACGAGAATAGAAACAATATTTTTTCGAGTAGGTAGATGCTAGTAGGTACTTGCTCAAGTCAAAACTTTTTCACAGTTACACTTTTCAACAAATTTTCAAAACAACTTCGTCACACTCTTGAGGATTGATACAAGGGTTATCACGAAGTAAAACATTTTCAAAAACAAAGCACACACACAAGAAATTTAAAAAGATGAGAAAGTACCTAAGAGCCCATGGAAAACCATGGATAGAAAGGGTGCTAACACCTTCCCTTTCTATAATCTACACCCCGTATTCAGAATATCTCGAAAAAGGATTTTTTTCTGTACTTTTTCCTTTTCGATTGGATGAAATAAAAGTCGGTGGCGAATCTTGCTTACCGAGACATTTTGCAAGCACAAAATGCAAACCAGTATTAACAGTCGGTTCTGCCACTGTATCACAGAACTGGCGACTCTGTTGGGGACTTATAAGTGGGGTATACCTTAGGGCCTAGTTCATCATAATTGCTTCTCTTGATTGCTTTGTTTGCTTTAATTTTAAGGGTTTTGTTTGGGGTTACTATAGATCCTACACCCAGATCTGGGGAATACCTTTTAGGTAAGTAGCAATAGACTGTGAGGGAGTTGTACAGCATAGACCGATACGGTTGAAGCAGTAGCTACATTGGTGTTGCACTTTGGTTGGTACCAATATCCCTTGTGGAGAAACAAGGAGATTACGGGGCTGCCGCGTGGTGTCGTTAAGCATTAACTGACCTTAGAACCTTTAATCGCCCAACTTGGCCATTAGAAAGTAGTGAGATAGCCGACCTCGGTGTAGAGCTGAGAACTAGTTGATACTCGATGCTACACTCATTGAGACCATACTCTCGGAATAATTTCGGCCACAAGAAAAGATTACCTAAGCTGAAACCATGACTGATGGAGGATGCTCAGTGATATTGAGATCCTCTAGAACCTGATTACTTTTCTAGGACAGGTTTGAAACCAACTTAACTTCAAGAGGGTATTACCTTTGACCTCATACAAGCCTTAAACCTAAGGGCTTTGTGTGATTTGTTTGTCTTTGCAATACTTGTGTTTGCTATACCTGTGGTTTATCATGACATTATGCACCATAACATGGCATTCATGCTTCATTACACTAACCATTTCAAAGACCAAGGGAATTTATCTTTGTTCTGTTTTGCAGATCATGGCTTCCATGCATAGAAAAACTATATGAATCATCTTTGTGGAGATACCATCCCAACTCAAAGAGCTAGTGTCAAGAATTTCTGAAACTTCTATGTTCACTAAGAGACATGGTCAACTTCTCAGCCTGGTTACTTCAAACCCTGATGAACAGATGATGAGCGTACTTTTTCAGTTCTTCGATCTCAAGCATCACTGCTTCACCTTTCCAGATTATCAGTTGGTACCCACCTTGGAAGAATTCTCTCATCTATTGGGCATATCCATTCTTGAACAAGTACCCTTCACAGGTATAGAAGAAGTTCCTAATCCAGAAGTCATTGCCTCAGCTTTGCATTTGAAACGGGCCGATGTGGTATCCAATTGGGAAACTCGAAGCGGAGTCAAGGGTTTTCTATCCAAATTTCTGATAGACCAGGCTTACTATTTTGGGACGATATGGAGTTTCAGGCTTTTGAGGATGTCTTGGCTCTTCTTATCTATGGTTTAGTTCTCTTCCCTAATTCGGACTCTTTCATAGATGTGAATGCTATCAAGATTTTCCTTTCTCGCAACCTTGTGCCTACCTTGCTTGGAGATATTTTGCACGCTCTCTATACTCGTACCACGAGGAGAAGAGGGACTCTTATGTGCTACATGTCATTGTTGCCGATGTGGTTTATTTCTCACCTCCCTAGGTCTATACTGAAGAACGAAGAAGGTTTGGGTTGGTCGCACAGAATAATGTCACTCGCTCATACGGATATTCTTTGGTGTTCCCGAGCTGTGGAAGATGTTGTTGTTATTGACTGTTGTGGGGGATACCCTAATGTCCCATTACTTGGTATCATAGGGGGTATAACTTACAATACTTGTCTAGCTTTGCGACAGTTTGGTCGTGCTCGAAGGGATGGTCCCCATGAGTTACTTCTCGAGGATATTTTATTCGACTATGAGGATGATGTTAAGGGGCATCGTCGAAGGTTCATACGAGCTTGGGCATGGTAAACAGATCTGACCCCCAAGAATTGGGACCAAAGACTTCCCTTCCTATGCAGCCTTACCTCCAATGGGTCCGAGCTCGTGCCCAGAAGCTTATGATGCCTTATGCGGCAGTGTTACAAGTGATTGTGGAACCCACTAATGAAGACAGCATTCCTTACACGGTTCTCTATCCTTACATGCCCACTGATCTTGGGGAGTTACAGAGGTCTTGGATTTAGGTGAAGAATGAGCGGGATACTTACAGGGAACAGTTCCATGAGCAAGAGAGGAAGGTTTTGAAGCTCACCAGGCAGCTCGAGGAAGAAAGAGTGCTCAATGATTATATCAGCACAAAGAGAAAGCGTCCATGGGACTTTTGATTTTGCTTTTCTAGTTTTAGATTTGTTTTATTTACTTATTTGTAACGCCTTAAAGGCATGTTGAACCTTTCAAATTCGAGCTAATAAAGTTTTGTTTATTTTGGTTTGCAAATTTAAATCTCCCAAAGTCTTTGAAATCATTACATGCGCATCCCATTATCATACACATCATTATAGGTACCACTACAGGTCTCTCATCTTCTTCGCTGTTTATTTCAGTAGAAATGTCTTACGATCAAGTCATCAAAGATCTTCAGGCACAGAACGTCCAATTCCAACAGATGTTTATCAGTTTGGCAAAGGGGCAAGAGGATCTGAAAGCCCTCATTTTGAAAGAGAAGAAGAAAAAGAAGAAGGTCGGTCTTCTGAATATGGGCAGAAGGTTTGGAGAAAGGTTGAAGCATCAAACTGATCTGACATCTTCATCCAAAGACGGGGAGAACCAAGAAGAGGAAAAGGACCCTAGTCCTACAGTCTCTAATAATGATACTGATTTTGGTGATGAGAAATATCCTCCTGCTGAGGATAGATACAAGCAGTTAGAAGACCATCTGAGTGCTATGGAAGTTCAGAAGATACCTGGTTTGGATTTTAGAGAACTAGGACTGGTATCAGGAGTGGTCATCCCTCAGAAGTTCAAAGCTCCGGTTTTTGCCAAGTATGATGGGGTGTCTTGCCCAAAACTCCATCTCCGCTCTTATGTCAGGAAGAATCAACCCCACACCGCTGATAGAAATTTTTGGGTTCATTTCTTTCAAGATAGTCTATCAGGGACTCAGCTTGAATGGTTCTACCAGTTGGAGGGAGACAGTGTCCGAAACTGGGAAGATCTTACTATTGCTTTCTACAAGAAGTATCAGTATAATGCCGACCTTGCTCCCACTCGTACTCAACTCCAGAGTATGTCCATGGGTGCAGGTGAAGGTTTTAAAGAGTATGCTCAAAAATGGAGAGACTTGGATGGGAGAGTTCAACCCCCATTGTCTGATAGGGAGTTGGTTGATATGTTTTTAGGGACGTTGTTTGGTCCATTCTTCAATTACTTAATCGGTAGCTCATCATCTGGTTTCACCGAGTTGATTTTAACTGGAGAAAGAGTAGAGGATGGAATTCAAAGTGGAAAAATATAGAAGGATGCCTCTTCGAGTTCGATAAAGAAACCTTTTACTAGTAAGAAGGAAGCCAGTGTAGTTTATAGCCTAGGGGGCCAAAACAGATCTGAACACTACCCAACGGTAAATGTTGTAGTGATACCAAGACCCGCAGTTGCTCCACAATGCGACAATCAACAAAGGGTGGAAAGAACATAGTGGCAGTTTACCCGCATTAGCATGACATTAGTTGAAGTGTTACCTCACCTGCTGAGATCCAACTTGGCGACCCTGAGAGAGGCTCCCAAGAATCCAAATACTACCTCTCCTATATACAATCCCAACACGCAGTGCGCCTACCATTTTGAGAGTCCTGGCCACAATACAAACGATTGTTGAGCTCTGAGAAACAAAGTGCGAGACTTTCTTGAAGCTAAGGAGATAGAGTTCGATGCTCCAGAAAAGTTGAATGTTATAATTGCTCCCATGCCCAAACAAGGTCGTGGAGTCAATGTTGTTGACACTGATTTGTTTGTGACCTCTGTTGAAGAAATTCCTACTCCTCTTATGACTGTTAAGAGGAATTTGCTATTGGCTGGTTTGTTCCCGGGTTATGGTGAAGGTTACCACATGTGCTCGATTTTACCCTCTGGTTGCCGTTTGTTGAAGTCAGGTGTTCAGCACCTGATGGATAATAAAGAAATTTTGTTTGAGAAGACTATGATTCCTGTTGTTCCAAATGAAGACAATGCCATTATAACCATTTTCGCCAATCCTTCCAAGGTTTCCTCGAGAAGACCTGTTAGGATTACACATTGAAATTCTGGCTGCAGATACTCAATGTCACGTTTAATGTTATGACACCGTATCTGACTTACTATATGACAGTAAATATAAAAACAATAAAGAACGCAGTCAATTGTTTACCCAGTTCAGTGTGCAACAACACCTACTCTGGGGGCTACCAAGCCAGGGAGGAAATCCACTATAAGAGATGTTAATTAAGGAATAAACCAACCAGTTTATCTCCTTCACTTAAGACCTACCCAATGCAATTTCAATCTAAGTACAACTTAAACCTGAGTTCCTACTCACTCCCCCTCAATCACAGCAGTGATACATAAAACAATTTGACTAATGAATTGATGAAGACACTCTTCAAAAAACATACACTTGATTAAGCTTCACAGCTTTTTAATCAAGCAACACAACCACTCTTGCTTCACAGCTTTGAGTGATACACAACTTAACTTGACTCTGCTTCACAGCTTTAGTCAAGAAACATTCAAACACTCTTGCTTCAAAGCTTTGAGTGCTACACAACCCTTACAATTAAAAACCTATTCCAAGTCACTTATCACAATGATAATTGCTTGGAGTACAATAATTAAACCTATACAGTTTACAAATGATCTTCTGACCAAGAAGGGATACCTTGCAAAACAGCAGCTCTGTTGAATATATAGCTGCTGCAACTTCAGTTAGGGTTTCCACAAAAACCTAGGGTTAATTCCGTTTGACCTTAAGACTAGGTCACAGGACTTTATTAACCAGGTTAGGGTTGAGCTAGGTTACCCCTTAGAAAACGCAGGATTCTGTTCTGGAAAGACTGAGTTATTTTCCTGAAAAAACTCAGAATTAACCAACCTGCAAACCTGTTAGTTCAGAACAGGATGTCTTAACATCTGTTATGACATCTGAGGAACCTGTCTACTGATTTAGGAAAATGTGATCATTTTGCAAAATGCTCAGATACACACTTATAAACATCAGTACCTGAATGACAATATTTTTCTGCAAAGGTACCTAATGAATCAGTACAAACTAAACTAGAATGTTATGACATCAGTCATGACATTCACACATACACTTGGGTTTTACCAAAAATGCAAGCCAATACCTAAACAACTACAAACTCCCCCTTTGGCAGATTTTTGGCTAAAGACCCTAAGCAATCAGAGATAGATAGCAGCAGAAAGAAATGACTGCAGAAAAATAGAATGTCTAATTGAGCAAGTACTAATTAAGTAAGTACCAAAATATTCTCCCCCTCTTTAGCCACAAATGGGCCAAAGATACATGTTCATAAAGATTATACAGTTATCCAAACCAAATAATAAGAGCAGCTGCAGAAAAAAAAAACTGAACACACTTCCAAACTCCACAAGATATCAGCACCAACCAGCAACACCGCCAAACAGCAACCAACCTTTAAGCACTGTCATCAGACTCAGAGGAGCTAGTTTCTTCAATGTTGAGATGACCTTCAGCTTCTACACCTTCTTCCCTTCTGTTTCCTTCAGCTTCCTCCTTTTCTAACCTGGCAATTAGGATTTCTAGGGTCTTTTTCCTAGCATCCAGCTCTTTGCAAGTCTCTTTTAAAACAGCTATGACATCAGATGTCTTGGACTGGGTCTTCACAGACGATGTCTCAGCTGATGTTATGACAATATCTGGAGCATGAGATCCCTGAAACAGTTTGTAGTGCAAGCCAAGGGCAGGATCTCTTTTGCAGGCTGTATCTCTTGCCACAAGGATATCAGGGTATTGTGCAAGGATAATTCCACAAAGGAGGGAGGGAAAGGCGATTGGTCCTTTGACAGCATAACTGCCAGCATGCTTTAAAGTTTGTTCAAAGATGTACCTGCCATAGTCAAAAGCAGTCTTGGTTCCCACAGCATAAATAAATCTCCCCAATCCTGTGGAGATAGTTGATTTATGATTTGTAGGTACCCAGTTGGCTGCACCTATCTTTTGCAGGATGGAAAATTTCATGCTGAGTTTGCTGGCATTCAGCTTGCCTTTCAAGGGCCAGCACTTCACTTGCCTGGCTGTGATGGTTTGACAAACTTCATTGTTAGTGGCCTCCAGATCAGGACAATCCTCATTTGTTCTTCCAAGAAACTTGTTAATTCCTGATGGAGAGAACTTGACCCTTCTTCCTCTAACAAAAACACTTTCAAAGTCAGCTGGCCTAGCATCAGCATAATCATTAGACAAGTTCACTACAAACTCCTTGACCAGATTTTCATAACATTTGTTAAATTTTGTCACTGTCTTCATCAGTCCAGCATTCTTGATCAGGTCCATGATGTCTTTGCACTCCAAGGCATCATTGTTGAGTTCTCTTTCTAAAGCTATTCTCTTTAAGCAAACATATTTCCATCTGTTTGCATTGTCAGGATGATGAAAAGAGATGTTGTCTGTTGGGACTTCAGGCACTCTAGCAATTTTGCTGGAGGGGAGCTTCCTTCTAATAGAAATTTCTTCAGCATCAATCTCAAATTCTGATTCCTCATCAGAATCAGAAGATTCAGGTTCTTTTCTCTTCTTTGAAATTGGTTGTCTAGCAGTATGCACCTGGGCCTTCTTCCCTTTTGTCTGAATACTTTTCTCAGCCATGCCTTCAGCCTTGGATTTCTTAACAGCAGGTTTATCATTCTGATTACCTTTTCTTTTCATTAATCTCCTAGTTATGCTAGGGTTTACATTGGCAATCAGATCATTATCTGAGTAATCCTCATCCACATCAATGATAGGTGGATCAGCAGTCTTTTCTGAGGAGTTCTGAATGTTGTCTTTTTGTGTCACAACATTCTCAGAGACATCTACATTCTCAGAGATGTCCACATTTGGGCTTTCTGATTGATTTAAAGGGACAGAAATCCCCGGTACAGGTTTGTTTCCGCTTAGTATACTAGTAACAAGCCTAGCAATAGCTTGATGAACTTGTACTGATCCTTCTCTATTTGGAACAGAAGAAGAAGGATGAGAAGGATTACCAGAGGCTGCAGCTTGAGCTCTTCCTGCATGTCTGGTTCTTAGCTTTTTGACTTTGGCTGGGTCAGTTGCCATCTCCCTGAGAGGAGTGACCTCAAGAACTTCAGATTCTATGCATGTGGTGATTGCTCTAGAGTCTTGGTTAGATGATGAGGATGATGAGGATGATGAAGTCGCCTTGGTTGAAGATGATGTCTGAGACATTTTGATTGACTTTGAGTACCAGTGGCAATTTGAGAAAAATCTTTTATTGAGAGGAGGGAACAGGTTGCAAAGACGAGAGAGGTAGGAGGCAAAAGAGAGTCTTTTCAACTTCTTAAGGATTTTGAAAGAATTGGGAAAGCATATGATTAACCCACTAAAAATAGACTTAATAAAATTAACTCCTTCAACCCTTGTTTTAAGCAAAATTAATTTCTATAATTTCTCATGTTGGTAAATACCCAACCTGCCCCTCAAGTTTTCAAGTTTATTTCCAACAAGAGCCTTGGTAGAAGAATCAGTCAGCTGAAGCTTAAAGATACCATGTTCCAGTTTAAATGACTTCTTCTCTACAAAGTCAATGTGCTTGTTCCTGTTATGCTGAATAGGGTTTAAGGAAATATTGATTGTATTCAGATTGGCACAACACAATGTCACAACATCTTGTGAGACATTATACTCAGTGAGCATCTGTTTTGACCAGATATTTTGAGAACAGTTATTCCTTGCAGCAACTATTTCCGCACAGAGTTGGGAAGGCATTCTTTTGATATGAATCATAGTTCTGGTTGATTCTTGAATGATTTTCTTTTTGTCCAGTCCATTTTGATGGAGAGTTATAGGAGAGGAGACTTCAAGCCTCATTTCTTCAAGGAAACAGAATTTATTAGACTTGTTATTTCCAACATCCTTGTCAAGATAACTTATGGTTCTGACAACACATCCTTCTTCAAGTTTATTTGTCACATCACAGCCATTATCAACCTGTGGTTTTGGAGTCCTTCTGACTGCTTCCATAGAGGTAGCTCTTCTCATTCTTCTTAGATGAAGATGACCAAGCTTATGTTGCCACAGTTTCATCTCTTTTTCTTCTTTGGTAATTGGACACATAGTGGAGTTATCAGTGTTCTCAGGCTGCCACAAGTAGCAGTTATCTTTGGATCTGATTCCTCTCATTACAACTTCTAGTTTTTCATTAATTACTAGACATTCAGATTTTGAGAAGTTGACCTTGAATCCTAGATCACATAATTGACTGATACTAATGAGATTAGCAGTCAACCCTTTTACCAGCAGTACTTTATTCAGACTTGGAACTCCAGGGCAGTTCAAATTACTAACTCCTTTGACTTCACCTCTAGCACTATCTCCAAAGGTCACAAAACTGGTGGTGTGAGGCTTAACATTATTGAGGAGATTTTTTATTCCAGTCATGTGTCTGGAACATCCACTGTCAAAGTACCAGCCTTCCTTTGCAGACATTCTCAGGGAAGTATGGGCTATCAGGGCAGTAGCCTTTTTCTTCCAATGAGGAGTATGTGGTACCCTTTTTGGCTTACGTTTAGCACCTGAGTTTTGATTAGGGTATCCATGCAATTTGAAGCAGAAGGGCTTTATGTGTCCATACCTCCCACAATGATGACATCTCCATCTTTGGTATTTTTTCTTCATGTATTTTTGATGTTGAGAGTTGTGTTGAGACATCTGCTTTGACACTTGTTTAACATGCCTAATCTTCTTGTCTGCACCAGATTTCTTAGCTTCCACAAATCCTAGACCAGATTTGTTTCCCACATTTTGTCCAACTTGAAGGATCTCTTCCAATTTATCTGATCCATTGGTCAACATCTTGACAGATTTTGTCATTTGGTTCAGTTGTGATTCAGTAATTGAACTTCTCCTTCTAGGTGACTTATAGTTTCAAGATCTGCCCTTTTTTCAGCCTCCAGCTTTATAATGAGTTTTGATTGTTTCTCATTCTGTACACAGACTTCAGCACTTCTGATACACAATTTCTTGTAGGTATCAGCCAGTTCTTCAAATGTCACTTCTTCATCACTAGTGTCACTTTCAGAAGTACAAACACTAGTTAGAGCAGTAACTAGTTTGGCAGATTCTTCTTCAGAATTACTTTCTGAATCATAGTCAGACCAAGTAACAGTCATTCCTTTCTTTTGTTTCTTAAGAAAGGTAGGACATTCAGCTCGAATATGTCCATATCCTTCACATCCATGGCATTGAATACCTCTGCCTTGGTTTCCCTTTTCTTCTGACCTTGGTCTTCTGCTGGAACTGTCAATGTCAGGGGGAATGTTATGAACATTAGACCTTGACTTTGGATCCATTCTTTTGATGAGCTTGTTGAACTGTCTTCCAAGCATGGCAATAGCTTCTGAAATATTCTCTTCTTCATCCTCCTTGTTTTCAACATTAGTGTTGGAAACAAGTGCTATGCTTTTGTTCTTCTTGTCACCATTATCAGTGATCCCCATCTCAAAAGTCTGAAGAGACCCAATAAGTTCATCCACTTTCAACTTGCTGATGTCCTGGGCTTCCTCTATGGCAGTTACCTTCATTGCAAATTTTTTAGGCAAGGATCTGAGAATCTTCCTCACCAGTTTTTCTTCTAACATCTTTTCTCCCAGTGCTCCTGAGGTGTTGGCAATCTCCAAGATGTTCATGTGAAACTCATGAATGGTTTCATCTTCCATCATTTTTAGATTCTCAAACTTGGTAGTCAACATCTGAAGCCTTGACATTTTTACTTTGGAAGTGCCCTCATGAGTAGTTTTGAGAGTGTCCCAAACTTCCTTGGCCAGTTCATATTGATGTACTAGTCTGAAAATGTTTCTATCAATTCCATTGAACAAGGCATTTAAAGCTTTGGAATTTCCCAGGGCTAACTCATCTTCTTCTTTACTCCAATCTTCCTCAGGCTTCAGACTGATTGTCCCATCTTTCTCAGTTATGGTGGGATGGATCCATCCTTTGTCAGCAGCTCTCCAAGCCTTTTTGTCCAGAGATTTTAGAAAGGCAATCATACGAGGTTTCCAGTAGTCATAATTAGTTCCATTCAGAATGGGTGGTCTATTTCCAAAAACTCCTTCTTTGTCCATAGTGCCAGAAAGTGATATCCCTAGATCTCACCCAGTAATACAGGCAGGGTGCCTGCTCTGATGCCAATTGAAATTCTGGCTGCAGATACTCAATGTCACGTTCAATGTTATGACACCGTATCTGACTTACTATATGACAGTAAATACAAAAACAATAAAGAACACAGTCAATTGTTTACCCAGTTCAGTGTGCAACAACACCTACTCTGGGGGCTACCAAGCCAGGGAGGAAATCCACTATAAGAGATGTTAATTAAGGAATAAACCAACCAGTTTATCTCCTTCACTTAAGACCTACCCAATGCAATTTCAATCTAAGTACAACTTAAACCTGAGTTCCTACTCACTCCCCCTCAATCACAGCAGTGATACATAAAACAATTTGACTAATGAATTGATGAAGACACTCTTCAAAAAACATACACTTGATTAAGCTTCACAGCTTTTTAATCAAGCAACACAACCACTCTTGCTTCACAGCTTTGAGTGATACACAACTTAACTTGACTCTGCTTCACAGCTTTAGTCAAGAAACATTCAAACACTCTTGCTTCAAAGCTTTGAGTGCTACACAACCCTTACAATTAAAAACCTATTCCAAGTCACTTATCACAATGATAATTGCTTGGAGTACAATAATTAAACCTATACAGTTTACAAATGATCTTCTGACCAAGAAGGGATACCTTGCAAAACAGCAGCTCTGTTGAATATATAGCTGCTGCAACTTCAGTTAGGGTTTCCACAAAAACCTAGGGTTAATTCCGTTTGACCTTAAGACTAGGTCACAGGACTTTATTAACCAGGTTAGGGTTGAGCTAGGTTACCCCTTAGAAAACGCAGGATTCTGTTCTGGAAAGACTGAGTTATTTTCCTGAAAAAACTCAGAATTAACCAACCTGCAAACCTGTTAGTTCAGAACAGGATGTCTTAACATCTGTTATGACATCTGAGGAACCTGTCTACTGATTTAGGAAAATGTGATCATTTTGCAAAATGCTCAGATACACACTTATAAACATCAGTACCTGAATGACAATATTTTTCTGCAAAGGTACCTAATGAATCAGTACAAACTAAACTAGAATGTTATGACATCAGTCATGACATTCACACATACACTTGGGTTTTACCAAAAATGCAAGCCAATACCTAAACAACTACACACATGTTCAAAGAATTGCTCCGTTAATAATCATTGTTCTTGGTCCCATCTCGTACACTTCAGACAAGGTTGTCCCATGGCATTATGGTGTTGATGTGTATTATCATGGCATTAAGCAAGATTTGAAGAATGAAGAAGCTGATACTGATATCAGTAATATTGTCGGGGCTAGTAAGGTTACCAGAAACGGAAGGATCTTCTCTCCCGAGATTTCCCCTCCGAATGTCAACAAACTTATTGACATTCCATTTGTTGTTCCCGTTAGTACATCAACTACTGTTCCAGCTCTTACTCTAGTTATCACTCCTGTCACCGAGCCTTCTGGGACTCGGGGCAAAGAAATTATAGGTGAGCCTGCCTGGACGGAGGTGCCTAGAAAAATTATGGTGGAAGCCTCTAAACAAGAAATAGAGGAAATACTGAAAATTATCAAGAAACACGATTATAATATGGTCGAACAGCTGGGACAGACCCCATCAAAGATCTTTATGTTGTCTCTGTTGTTGTGTTCTGAAGCCCATGCGAAGGCTTTGATTGCATTTCTCAAGACTGCGCATATGCCGTAGGAAACTTCAGCAGATCAATTCAAAGATTATGTGGCCAGCCTGACTACTGACAATGGGCTAGGCTTTTCAGATGAGGATCTGACCCCTAAGGGGAGGAATCATAATGATGCTCTACATGTCTCGATTGAGTGCAGGGAACCACTATGGCTCATGTGCTGGTGGATATCGGGTCTTTGTTGAATGTTCTGCCAAAGAAAGCGTTGGACTGTTTGGATTGTGAGGGTTTGACTTTAAAGCCTAGTAAAATTGTGGTAAGGGCTTTTGACGGATCAAAGAGAATGGTGCACGGGGAGGTGGACATCCCTATCAAAGTGGGTTCTCAGACCTTTGGGTCCACCTTCTACGTAATGGATATCAGGCCATTGTATTCTTGCTTTCTGGGTCATCCTTGGATCCATAGGGTTGGGGCAATTACCTCCACGCTCCATCAAATGCTGAAGTATTCGGTGAATGGGAAGATTGTCACAGTGCAGGGTGAAGAAGAGTATATGGTGAGTCATATTAATACCTTCTGCTATATAGAGATGGACGGGGAGTTCATAGAAACTCCTTGTCAGAACTTCGAAGAGGTCCCTCAGAATTTGGCATCAACTGAAGTTACTACCAACAAACCTCCACTGAAGATGGCTTCTCTTAAGGACGCCAGGGTTGTAGTTGAAGAAGGTGGGTGTACCAATTAGGGTCGGCTCCCTGATTTCACTCACAAAACTGACAAATTTGGTTTGGGATTTACTACAGGGGCTCAAAGGGCTATCAGGCGCGCGCGGATTGGAAGACCTCCTCTACACATCAGCAATCGGGGAGTTAATGCAATTAAGGACAGTGAAGAAGACTCAGACATTGACAGCTGGATCTACCCAACAACCAACGGTGGACTGAATAACTGGACGGCTAGGGACTTCATACCTGTTTCTTTTATTCCGCAGTAATTGACTTTTGTTTTAAGTTTTGTAATAAACAGCTTGAAACTTTACGGTCCGGTGCCTTGCCCGAGGCACCTTGGCTTTGCTTGTGAGGGCTTATTATTTGTCATTTCATATATCATTAATAAAGCATTGGACGTTTCTTGCATTACAAATTTTGCGCTCCTTGTTTTTCTTTTCTGTCTCTCACTTTATCAAAACAGATATTCTCTTACACACACTCACGTATCATACTGCAGATCCATATCCACTCTGGATCCCATTGATAACAGCTCTGTGACTTCCAGTTATGACTTCGAAAATCCGATCAACCAAGCCGAGGATGAAGGTGAGGATGATTGTGAAGTGTCTGGAGAACTTGCTAGACTACTACAACAGGAAGAAAGGGCCATACAGCCTCATGAAGAGCCAATTGAGTAAGTGAATTTGGGTACAGAGGAAGACAGGAAAGAGGTCAAAATAGGTGCGAACTTGGAGCCTAGTGTCAAACAACGGTTAATACAGATGCTACACGACTATGTTGATATCTTCTCCTAGTCCTATGAAAACATGTCTGGTTTGGACACTAATATTATGGTACATGCCTGCCAACCAAAGAAGACTGCCCTCTGGTGAAGCAGAAGGTCCGCCGTATGCGCCCTGAAATGTCAGAGAAAATCAAGGCAGAGGTTATGAAATAGTTCGACCCATGATTCTTAGCTATCACTTCTTATCTGCAGTGGGTTGCCAACGTTGTTCCTGTACCTAAGAAGGATGGTAAGATACGGATGTATGTGGACTACAGAGATCTGAACAGGGCAAGCCCCAAGAATGATTTCCCACTTCCCCACATTGATGCTCTAGTCGACAACACCGCGCAGCACAAGATCTTTTCCTTCATGGATGGTTTTTCTGGCTACAACCAAATCAAGATGGCTCCTGGAGACATGGAGAAGACAACCTTCGTTACATAGTGGGGCACCTTCTGTTACAAGGTAATGCCTTTTGGGTTAAAGAATGCTGGGGAAACTTATCAGCACGCCATGATCGATTTGTTCCATGATATGATTCGCCATGAGATCGAGGTTTATGTTGATGACATGATAGCCATGTCCCAGACTGAGGAAGAGCATCTTGATCATCTCCAGAAACTGTTTGATAGGTTGAAGACGTACAAGCTGAGGTTGAATCCGAACAAGTGTACCTTCGGGGTAAGGTCTGGTAAGCTTTTGGGTTTTTTTGTCAGTGACAAAGGTATTCAGGTGGATCCTACAAAGGTAAAAGCCATACAAAAGATGCCGGCTCCCCGCACATAGAAGGAAGTTAGAGGTTTCTTGGGACGTCTGAATTACATCGCTAGGTTCATTTCACATCTGACTGCTACTTATGAGCCAATCTTCAAGCTGATGAAGAAAGATCAAGTGGTAAAGTGAAATGATGAATGCCAGACCGCTTTCGAGAGAATCAAGGAATACCTTCAAGAACCACCAATTCTGATGCCTCCAGTTGAAGGAATACCTTTGATATTATACTTGACACTGCTAGATAATTCAATGGGGTGTGTGTTGGGGAAGCATGACGAATCTGGTCGAAAAAGCACGTCATTTATTACTTTATCAAAAAGTTTACCGACTGTGAGACCCGATACTCATTGCTCGAGAAAACTTGCTGCACTTTGGCATGGGCTGCTCGTTGACTGAGACAGTATATGTTGACTCACACTACCTTGTTGATATCGAAGATGGATCCGATCAAATATATTTTCGAGAAGCCCGCCTTATCTGGAAGAATAGCAAGATGGAAGATGATCTTGACTGAATATGACATACAATACACAACCCAAAAAGCAATCAAGGGGAGTGTATTGGCGGATCATTTGGCACATCAGGCCGTGGATGACTACCAGTCCATGAATTTCGAGTTCCCATATGATAATATCATGTTGGTAACCGACTACGAAGAACCTGGACCGGATGAAGGACCCGAGGAGGGATCCCGATGGTCTATGTATTTTGACGGAGCCTCGAATGCATTGGGTAACAGCATTGGCACTGTAATTATATCTCCTGAGGGCTGTCATACTCTGTTCACCGCCCGATTATGTTTTAACTGCACCAACAATATGGCGGAGTATGAAGCGTGTATCATGGGTCTTCGAGCTGCTATTGACCTGAGGATTAAGTTCTTGAGTGTATTCAGAGATTCCGCTCTGGTAATAAGTCAGATCAAAGGCGAGTGGGATACGAAGCACCCGAATCTTATTCTTTACAAAGAGTGTGTATTGACATTACTCCCACACTTTGAGGAGATAACCTTTGAACATTTCCCACGAGAAGAGAACCAGTTGGCGGACGCGCTAGCTACCATGTCCTCTATGTTCAAAGTCAGGTGGGACAATGAAGCTCCCCAGATTACCATTGAGAGGTTTGATGAACCTGCACATTGCTATGAGATCGACACTGAAGAGGTACCGGACAAACCCTGGTTCCATGAGGTAAAGAGGTATCTGGAGGCTCAGGAATACCCCAAGGGGGAATCTGTTAATGATAAGAAGTTTCTGAGAAGGTTCGCTGCGAAGTTCTTCATCAGTAATGGAATCCTCTATAAGCGTAACCATGATTCAACCTTATTGCGGTGTGTGGACAAGAGTGAATCAGAAAGGATCATGGCAGAGTTACATGAAGGTACCTTCGGAACTCATTCCAGTGGACACACCATGGCGAAGAAAATCCTACGGGAAGGATATTATTGGTCTACTATGGAAGCCGATTGTTACCAGCACTCTCAAACTTGTCATAAGTGCGAAGTCTATGCTGATAAGGTGCATGTACCTCTGGTTCCCCTGAATGTTTTGACAGCTCCTTGGCCCTTTGCAATGTGGGGCATCGACATGATCGGCGAGATCAGACCTACTGCGTCTAACGGGCATCGCTTCATTCTGGTAGCCATTGATTACTTTACGAAGTGGGTTGAGACAGCTTCCTTTGCTACAGTAACCAAGAACGTCGTGGCGCGGTTTATCCGACACAATCTGATATGTCGATATGGTGTACCAGAGAGGATTATTACGGACAATGGTACAAATCTCAATAACACAATGATCATCGAGCTCTGCAAACAGTTCAAGATACAGCACCATAACTCTTCTCCCTACCGGTAGAAGATGAATGGAGTTGTCGAAGCGGCTAACAAGAACATCAAGAAGATTGTGCAGAAGATGACGGTGACATACAAAGACTGGCACGAGATGTTACCATTCTCTCTTCATGGGTACCGTACCTCAACACGGACGTCGACATGGGAAACACCCTACTCTTTGGTGTATGGCATGGAGGCAGTCCTACCCATCGAAGTCCAGATATCCTCTCTCAGAATTATGAAGGATGCGGGTTTGGACGAAGACGGCTGGATCCAAACTCGACTTGATCAGTTGAATCTAATCGACAAAAAGAGACGTACTACCATCTGTCATGGTCAGACGTATCAAAAGCGGATGATCAAGGCTTTTAACAAGAAAGCCAGACGTCAAGAGTATCAAGTCGGGGATCTAGTGATCAAATGCATCATACTACCGCAAGGTGATCCCAGGGGAAAATGGACCCCCACATACGAAGGGCCATTTGTGGTTAAGAACATTTTCTCGGGAGGAGTTATGATTTTAACCACCATGGATGGTGACGACCTTCCACACCCCGTCAATGCACACATAGTGAAAAGATATTATGCATAATCAAAGACCCGCTAGGTTGATTGGCCTAGGCAAAAATAAGGGCTTCTCAGCGAACCAAAAGGGTTCAGGCAAAAGTAAGGGATGAAAGTGGGGAAAAAAACTGTACACCTGCCAAGTCGAAAACCTGAAAAGGCGACTTGGGCAAAAAGGGGTATCCCGGTGGACTGAAAACCCGAAAGGGCGGTCCAGGAAAAAATTAGGGATCAAAGCATAACACTGTGTCTCATTGGATCATCTCGCAACCAGACTTCAGTATCGACTATCAAGCTCAGACGGCACCAGTCAATCTGATCCACCTTCGACCAAGCAGCAAAGTGAGGAGACGCTTGAAGACATAAAGGCAATAGCAGAGTTGGAACCAGATGGGATTGTTCCATATAGTTGTTTTTATTTCTTTAACATAAATTGTAATTCCTATCTTTCGGCGGCGTTCTCTTACTAGGACGTCAGCCTCTTTGTACAAAACGCCTATTACAGACCAACTTCAAAAAATCAATACAATTCATTTTCACAAGAAATTTTAATTTGCTTTTCTTTTTCTTTTTCTTTTTTGTTTTGCAAGAACGTCCAATGATTCATTTTTGATATATGCATTTGAAAATGATTGCTGCTCATAAATATTTACATGAAAAACAAAAAAACAACTACTCGTAATTCCAGGAACAGGGAAAAACAAGAGGTGCCCAAACCTTACATTTACTATGCCCATCAGGTACCGAGATAGAGCCAGCTTGAAACATGAGTAGCGGTACATACACTCTCCACAGAGTAAAAAGCATCCAAAGACAGTGACGTTAGCTCTCCCAAATAGGACACAACACTCTCCAGCTAAGGTTCACAATCGCGAGTGAGTCAGTAAATTTTTCTCCAAGCAGAATTTATTTCTCTCACAAATAGAAATTCAATCTCCAACAGAATTCATTATCACCAGCAACAGAAATTCATCCCCAGCTGAGGCTATTTCTCCAAATTAGCGATCTATCAACAGAGTATCTCCTCTCCAATAGAGTTATTCCCGCAAAATTTATCCTCAGACAAGATCTCTTCCGGTAGAATATTCGCCAGCCGAGTGGCAAATCCCCAGCATAGTCATCTTTGTTCACCATCCCCAACAGAAGTGGAGGACCTATGGTTTTTTACAGCAGTCAAGAATATCGTTTCTCATACTCTCCAAATAGCAGTCAGGGATTTATTTTCCCGGACTCAGATTATTACGCCAGCATTTCATGTGCATACATCATGACACGTGCATACATTACATATAACATAATCTCATTTATTTTGAGAACGTCATCATACAATGCATCTCATGCATCGAACATAACTAACCTTGTATTTCTTTCAGGAAAGACAGTTATCATCAGCAATTTCCAGCAGGTACATGATCAACACTTGAAGCTAAACAGAGTAATCATCGATGCGATAAAAGCAACCTTACTCAGGTTCCCTTTACAGTTTTACCCAAACTCATATCCACTATCCAGGTTCCCTCTCACAGTCCTACTATCCAGGCGTTCGTATCGAAGTAACCCTACAATCCAGGTTCCTTCTCACAGCCCTACTATCCAGGCTTTCATATGGAAGTAACCCCACCATCCAGGTTCCTTCTCACAGCCCTACTATCCAGGCTTTCATATCGAAGTAACCCTACCATCCAGGTTCCTTCTCACGGCCCTATTATCCAGGCTTTTATATCGAAGTAACCCTACCATCCAGGTTCCTTCTCATAGCCCTACTATCCAGGCTTTTATATTGAAGTAACCCTACCATCCAGGTTCCTTCTTACGGCCCTACTATCCAGGATTTCATATTGAAGTAACTCTACCATTCCAGGTTCCTTCTCACAACCCTACTATCCAGGCTTTCATATCGAAGTAACCCTACCATCCAGGTTCCTTCTCACAGCCCTATTATCCAGGCTTTCATATCGAAGTAACCCAACTATCCAGGTTCCTTTTCACAGCCCTACTATCCAGGCTTTCATATCAAAGTAACCTTACCATCCAGGTTCCTTTTCACGGCCCTACTATCCAGGCTTTCATATCAAAGTAACCCTACCATCCAGGTTCCTTCTCACAGCCCTACTATCCAGGCTTTCGTATCGAAGTAACCCTACCATCCAGGTTCCTTCTCAAAGCCCTACTATCCAGGCTTTCATATCGAAGTAACCCTACCATCCAGGTTCCTTCTCACGGCCCTACTATCCAGGCTTTCATATCGAAGTAACCCTACCATTTAGGTTCCTTCTCACAACCCTACTATCCAGGCTTTCATATCGAAGTAACCCTACCATTCAGGTTCCTTTTCACAGCCCTACTATCCAGGCTTTCATCTCAAAGTAACCCTACTATCCAGGTTCCTTCTCATAACCTTACTATCCGGTTTCTGCCTCTCTGATACCCAGACAACAGTCCACAACACTGTAAGATCAGGACTCGATCAAACACAATTGATTTCACATTTCCCCAGAAAGTCGTGGTGCAGCTTATACCCTGACCAAATATGTAGTTCACTTTTGCTCCCCAAACTGGAGTTATTCCTCAGTAGAGTAACGGGCAACTGAAGCTCCTAAAACTCTATTTCTCTCAAGACAGAGACGAGCATTCCCCAGCGAAGTCCTCCTCAACAACGGGTATATGGGTTCTCGCGAAGGAACCTCTTATGCGATCGACACCTCTCAGGATGGCATCTTCAAGCCCATCTCTGACAATCTTCCATCATCGACCTCCGAATGGCATCTGTAAGCCCATTCCCGATATTACAAATCAAGTGTCACTTCATGCGAGTACAAATTTCTGGGCACTCTAGTGTTCAATCATCTTCCACCTTCAGATCACGAAAGGCAGGGTAGCCAATATACATCTTCAAGTTTAAGAAGATTGAATAGGGGCAGCTGTTGTACCCCAAAATTTTCCCTCCCATATTTCTCAACACATGGCAAGTGAGGTCCTCAAATTGCTCAAGGAAGTTCAAGAGTTGACCAGACAAACTCTCTCCTAAGGCAGTCTATGTCACATTAGGGTTTCCATTCTCATCAAGAAGGATGAACCACAAAGGACTCAAATGTTTATCATTTTCCTAATATGTTCCCAAGATCATCCATGTCAAGTTTCAAGCCTTGAAGAAGTTTGCTCAGTCAATTGCTCAAATGCCTGAAAATCGACTGTGCTAGGTCAAAAGTCAATTGTGGCCCACATACAGTCAAACTTCAATATTTTTGGTCAACATCCTCATTTTGAAGTATTATTCATCATTTTATCAAGGTTTGATCATGATTCCTCAAGGATTGCTCACAATTCATCAAAACCCAAAAGTTGCTAAATTAGGGTTTTTGCAGGAAAATTCAACTCAAATTTGACCAAGTGTAACTTTCTCATACTTTATCATAAATGACCCATCCAAAGTTCATTTTTAAGAGGATGCAATTCCCTAAAATTCATCTTCATCTCCAAAGTTCAGAATATGCACTCACAAAAAGATATGAATTTTGACATTATCGGTCCTTTTGAAAAGTCAACAAAAACACCTTTTGGGTCAAAGCTTCATACATGAACATGGAAGAATCAATTGAGATGAGACCAAAAGGGTTGCTTATAAGACATAATAATATTTCTAAAAAGTCCAATAACACCTCTCTAGGGTCAAAATTGAGAGATTTGTGCATTGGCCAAGTTGACCATTTTTGCAAAATTGCCAAAAGTCAAATGTGCTCAAATTTGCATTTTTTGCTAAATGGGCCCAACTTTTTATGCTTGCACCTCAATTATAATATGGTCCACGACTCAAATACCTACCCACAAATTATTTGCTTCATTTTTTCAATTTATTTTGATTTTTCATTAATTAAAAAGTGAATTAAATCAAATAAATGATGGAAATTATCAAAGATATGATTTGATTTTTTTTGACAGGTTAGCAACCAAGATATGCTGAGCTTGCAAGATCAATTCGAATCAATGGCAATTGGTACAAAAAGAGCATGATTAGGCAAAATTTGGAAGGATATTATACACCATGAAAACCAAATCAAATCTTCAAAATTTGTAAAGATACTAGGGGTTTTTAAACCCTAATTTACTCTAGTACATATAGAGAACGGGGCCAAGGCAAGGAAGGAGGTTAGAAGTCGTGCATAGCCAAGAAGAAAAACTGAAAAATTCAAGAAAAAGTGGGAATCAGTTTTCAATCTACAAGGCGTTTCAGAGCATTCCAAGATCACCAATCTCTTCCTAGACATCCCAGGAAGCTATTTCAACCATTCCCAGGGCCTGAAGCACTCAGAAACTCGTTCTACAACTCACACAGTTTGGTACATTTTTTTAATTCGATTTTTGCAATTTATGCATCATTAGCATGTTTTAATTATATATTCTTGTTCATCACTGAGTTTGCAAGCTATCGGTACCACTTAATTGCATTTTCAGTGCGGGAATCATGATATGCCATTGTTAGGGTTCTTTTGCTCGTTTTAGGGTTTTTTAATATATGCAAAATCAGGCTTTGATTCTGATACCATGATGCTCGTGGAGATGAGACGAGTTGATTGGACCAACACTTGTCATTTATCTTGTTTGTATACAATTTTTGAGATGAACAGGTATGTACCTACAGCAAAGCGTCTGTAGGTAAAAGCTTGGTTTTCTAAAACGACAGGCCAGTGAGGGAGACAATGGCGTGGCAGCGTGTAACTCGTCCATTTGAATTTTCGCGCATTTTTCTGAATACATCACGTGATTTGATTATATTAATTGTTTATATTATATGTACAAAAAACAAAGCAGCACAGATGGCAAGCAGGTACTGGAAACGTGCGTAAGGACCTGGGTTCGATCCCTAGGTCCCAACATTTGTTTCATTTTATTTTTCATCAGGTGATCAGGCGTGTTGCTTAGCATGACGTCCACCATATGCCATCAAGATCCAACCATCAAACACATCTCCAGCCAAGATCCAACGTGCCATCATTGAAGGATCACCATGTACCTCAAGTCAACACACGCACCAGATCAGGCGTAGTCAAACAGGCTTTAGCCTTGTTGGGCCCAGGAAATTCAGTTTCCAACCCCCAGAGTTGCTAATGCTATCAGGCCCACTTCTAATTTATCTTTCTTATTTTTATTCTTTTAATATTTCTTTTAATTAATTTAATTGACAATTAATTACTATTTTTCATAAAATCATAAAATCAAGAAATCAAAAAAATTAGAATTAGACTTTTTTTAACAAAATTAATTTTGTTAATTTAATTTAATTTAGTTTAACTTAGGGCAACTTTAATTTGTTTTCTATAATTAAAACTAATTAGCAAATTAGGTTTAAGCTCTTGAGTTAATTTTATTTTCTCTTTTTCTCAAGTAAATAAAAATACAAAAATAGGTTTTTAGATTTAATTAATTTATTTTTCTTAATTTAAAATTAATTAGAACTTAGGATTTTCTTTTTAATTTAACTATTTCATTATTTTCTTAAATAACAAAACATGACAAAAACATTTTTTTAATCAATCGCAAATAGGTTTAGTCAAGGGTCAAAACCCTAATCGTCTCACATTTAATTCACCGCACGCTTATTATTTATTTTGAAAATATTTTTGTAACTGTTCATGGTTTGTAATAGTTTAATTTAGGGTTTTATTTACTGTTAAATCCCCGGGTTTTTTTGCTATGTAATTAATCCCCCTCCCCGAAGCCTTGTAATAGCGTAGATTTATTTTCTCGCATTTTTAATTTCTGCAAATATTTAACTGTTTAGATGTATGCTAATAGGATTATATGACAAGAATGCATGATAAATTAATACGGTTAGAAAACCCTAATGTGCAAAGATTAAATAACTGAAATAAATCACTCGCACATATCACTCTTAGGGTATACTCTTTCTTTGGTTGCCTTTGGTAAACGATCATTAAGTATAGGATACTTTAGTGGTTACCCTCCTGTCTAAAAAGATCTAATGTCCCATTCAAATGTTGCCTCGGAAATGTTGCCTCGGAAATGTTGCCTTAAAAAGATCTTAAGACTCTAGGATTTCTACTAAGGTGTCCTAATATTGCTTTAGTGATCATACGTCCCTTTCAAATTGACCCTTATAACTCCAACGACAGTGCTACCTATTTCTCAATAGTAGGATAGCGATGTCTAAAGGAAATGAGAATAGAAAAAATATTTTTTCGAGTAGGTAGATCCTAGTAGGTACTTGCTCAAGTCAAAACTTTTTCACACTTACACTTTTCAACAAATTTTCAAAACAACTTCGTCACACTCTTGAGGACTGATACAAGGGTTATCACGAAGTAAAACATTTTCAAAAATAAAGCACACACACAAGCAATTTAAAAAGATGAGCAAGTACCTAAGAGCCCATGGAAAACCATGGATAGAAAGGGTGCTAACACCTTCCCTTTCTATAATCTACCCCCCATATTCAGGATATCTCGAAAAAGGATTTTTTCTGTACTTTTTTCCTTTCCGATTGGATGAAATAAAAGTCGGTGGCGACTCTTGCTTACCGCGAAATTTTGAAAGCACAAACGCAAAATGCAAACCAGTATTAATAATCGGTTCTGCCACCATATCATAGTGATGTTCTGATCGCAGGAGACCAGAATGAGACTCGAAGGGTGATGTTATGGCCGAAACGTCGAACATAGCCTTCATATATAGAAGAATCATGTTCTAACCAAAGAGCATCGCTTCTACATGTTCTGATTGAAGCATCATGTTCTGAACCGTGTTTGCAAATTCTGATTGCATCCACATGAAGGCTAGTCCAGAAGTTCTGAAGTATCATATTCTCTTAACACTTAGAAAATTTTCTAAATGTTTAGAAATTTGATTTTTTTCAAAGTAATTTCTGACTTCTGATTTCTTGAACTAGTTTCATGTCTTGATGAAATATAATGGTTGAAACTTGATTTTTGATTTAAAAGTCAAAGTTTGACTTCTTCAGTGTGCTTTTGACCATTTTTCCCTTATGAGTGATTTTCTTGAAAAGTTGTAATTCAGGACTTGGAACTTGATAGAAGCAAACTTGAGAGTCCAGGATGATCCTTTGAGAAATGAGAGGGAAAATTTTGGGGTACAACAACAGTCCACTCTCAAATTTATACACTTAGATACCTTAGTTGCCAGATTATTATAATGCGGACAGAACTTCACCAACTCTTCAAACCTAAAAGCATACTCAACAACAATTAAACTCTCTTGTTTCAGCTCAAGAAATTTTATCTCCTTCCTACGACACACATCTTTAGGAAAGTACCTTTCCAAGAATGCAGCTCTGAAAACAGCCCAAGGGATCTCAGCACCCAAAATCTCCATCCTCTAATGTGTGTTATCCCACTAGTCTTTAGCCTCCGCTTCCAACATGTAGGTACCAAACTGAACCTTTTGCTCCTCTGAGCAAGCCTTCACTCTAAAGATCTTCTTAGTCTTTATGAGCCATACCTGTGCACTATCAGGATCATGTGTGCCCTTAAATATCAGCGGGTTTTTTTCACTGAAACCTTTCTAAAGCACGAGACTCATCATTCTCTCTTGCATTCTATGGATTTTGTTGATTATGTGCCATTGCCCGAGTCAATGGCTCCAAGGCCCCAACAATTGCATCATCATTTCTTCCCCCATCCATTTTCCTCTGATATAGGCAAACATCATTAGAGGAACAAAACATTGATTATGTTTACACACAAATTAACCACTAACACATAGACATTTTATAAGACCTGGTTGGACAGACCGACCTACTATGATACCATTTATATAACACCCTTATAAACCCCACATAAAATCACGATTAATTTAAGAATACTTAAAAATAAAATCATCGCACCATGGTGTCACACTTCATAGAAAACATCACAATAACCATTTTGCTCCGTAACACAGATGGTCTCAATAATAATAACTACTCATTATAATTAAACTAATCATTTTAAAAACATTGCAGCAGAATCATCTGCATAACAACATAATTAACTTAATAAAATTCATGACATTTAGTCTTCTCACAAGTTGAATTCAAAATTAGTTTAACCATCAAAAATTCTCATAAAGTATATCAACACCAAAAGAACATAACATTCGCAAAACAAAGTATTCTCAACCCAATGTTACATATCCGAGAAAGACACCACTAATATAACTAAACTAAACAAAATACACCAAATTCCTCTTCAATGCTTCTATAAGCTACTCCTGAGCATCTGCGTGTTACCCACGTGGAGGCAACATTCAAATAGAAAGGGTAAGTAATCACATTTCATTATAAAAGATATAAGGAAAAGATTAGTAGTAACATCATCATCATATCAACACATATAATTTATAAACAAGTCATACTCAAGCCTACACGTCATAATAATACTTATACATATTTCATCATAAAAACCATCATGTAATCACATAATTCACAAATATCATCATATCACGTCTCATCAACAAAACTCATGCAACTGCCACATAGAATATTAATGCAACAACACTGAGTCAATCCATGTGGTACCAAATTTTATGAACAAATGGTTCATTACCCTCCATGATCCCCACTATAGGGTCTATTTCCTCTTATAACTAGAACATATCACAAATGCACTCAATTTACATAATAGGATTGAGGCTCATCATAAATGGACCATCATCCAAAAATGCCATGAATGCATGATGCACAACAACATCACATGTAAATTCGACCACGACTAGTCAATTGCATCATCATTCACATAATCATATCCACATATAATATATACACGTTAAACATTCAAGTCATTAAAACATCCTCACAAATATCTTCAATTCATCGCAGCAACATCGTAGTAACTTCAAAACATCATCAAGTTCATCATTAAAATATAATATCTTAGCATAGAAAACATATAATAATTCAATATCATAAATACATAGGTACTGGGATAATGCATCAAATAACTCATATAATTATGTCATGATATAGTTCTGTGCATCAGTTTCCCAATGCTTCGAATGACATGTCAAATGAAATCTTGAAACTCAAGTTACAGCCTTTGAAAGTTACTGCCAAATCTGCTCGCCTGATGCTCGCCCATCGATTTTGGTGAAGCTCTCCTCACCTTCTCCTGGCCTAACGTTCTCCTGAGAAATGAGCGATTAGGTTCATCACTGCTTCTCTCGCTCGGCGAAGCTTTGGAGACCTCTCATCCTCGTACATTTTCCAGGAGCTCACCTTTTTCCACCATCCCTCTCGTCGACTGGCTCACCCGACAACGCTTGAGTGACTCGCTCGCCCCGTGCGCACCCCTGGTTCTCCCAGCGACACAAGTGATATAGAAACTTCTCAGTTGTAATTTTGCTTTAGTTCAGACCATACCAGTTCTTATTCCAGGCATCATACTCAGTCTAGAATGCATTACAACCATCATATATTACATATTAACATCAAAACATTCATATGCACATTATAGGACAAAATCATGACATCTCTATTTCATTAACAATACCAATTTCATCATACAATTCATCATGCTTTTTACCAAATCATCATTCAAACAAAATTCTACATCTACCTTAACCCTCTATCAATCATAATAAACCAGGATTACACCCCTTACCTTAAATTTCTAGCAAATTTATTCCTCCTTCGAGTTCTACGGAAATCCCTTCTTGGTTCTTTGTGCCCTAACTCTCACTTCACGGTTTCTCCAAAATTTCACGATCGTACCGAATGATTCCTCTCTTCCTTGTTTTATTTGTTAACCTTAGACCCTTTCTATGGTTTCTCTATTATGCCCTCACTTAACTCATACCCACTTACCATTACACTTGTATTCTCCCTTTCACCTTGATATCCTATTTAATATTAATATTATTTTAAATCATATAAACTAAATTATTTAAATCTAAATCATTCTAACTATCGTTTATCTCTCACTAATTCCTCACCACATATTGTCATACATCACACAGATAATCACAAGTAATCAGTTAAATAAGTAATTCTAATTTTGGGGTGTTACATTTGTCACAACAATTAGTTGGAAAATGATACTTCAGAAGGTTGTCGCCTTATCAACCACTGAATCAAAATATATTACCCTCACTGAAGATGTGAAAGAAGTATCATGGATTGAAGGTAATGCTAAGGAGCTGAAACTTCAAGGTCCAATTGTCACTATTAAATGTGATAGTCATAGTGCAATATACTTGTCGAAGAATTCAACCTATCGTGAGAAAACTAAGAACATTAATGTAAGGTTGAATTTATTCAGAGGGGTAATCGAGCGTGAAGAAGTCCAAGTGCTGAAGGTTTCGACAAATCACAATGTTGTTGATATGATAACCAAGATATTGCCAAGTTGCAAGTTTTCCACTGTATGTAGTTGATAAAGTTGTATGAACAAAACTAGTTTGTTTCTTGATGCTATAAAGTTATGTGATATTGGATTGAATTCTAGTATGGTCAAAAGGCTAGCTTTTGGTTCGACAAGAATTAAGCATGAGGTCGAAGCTTGTTCGCATACTTCTGTCGAAATAGTGCATCTTGTAGTTGAAGTTGTTCTAATATGCATTAGTCAATATTTGTTAGGATTGTTAGCATGTCGAATTGGGCTTGCTTATAAAAGTCCAATTGTTTAAGTTAGCTTGTTCCCTAAGTTATCTCGTAATGGGTTTGTGTGTAAAATCCCATTAGTTTAGTATATTAGTTTTCTTATAAATAGCATACTAGTCTCTCATCATTGCACACTACAAATTTCCTAAGTTATTCTGTAACACTTATAATCTTGTTTCAAAGAGAAAGTAATTAATAGAATTTTATAACCAATTTCATTATCTTTTTCTTTCTTCCCTTTTTCCTATCCTTGTGGGTTTCTTGCCAACAAAAAACTTGTTATACTCTACTCTTGGTATCCTTTTTCATAACTCTATTAGATTGTTGTTTTGCCAGAGCACCTTAATAGTCATCAATGTTGCTCTGTTCGTCAAAAAATGACAGTACTTAAACATATTTTAATCTCTTTTTCTCACTTGAGGTTTAAAGGTATATCACAACAATTATCCACCTTGATTTTAAATCGATAGTGATGTCAATTTAACTACCAACCACTTTGTTTCCAACTCCAAAGCTTGAATTGTTCTTCAACAATTTGATCAAGTCCAAGAAATGCGTGGACCTTGATTTTGGAAATGATTTGGGTTATTTTCTTATAGCACCTTTTTAACCAATCTTCTTTGACTTGATTTTGTCTCTTATAAAGTGAAAATAAATATCAACATGTTTTGTCATCTCACGATAAACTTAACGGTTGGCTAAATGAATGATACTTTGACTATCACATTTTATATTTAAACATTCTTGAGTGATTCCTAACTCCTCAATCATGTATCTCATCTATATAATTTCTTTTAACCCTTCAACAAAGGTAATATATTCTTATTAAAGTATTTGATAACACAATGGTTGATTGTTGATTTTCCTTCCAGCTTATACTTATCCCTAATAACATAAACATAATACCTGATAGAAATTTTCTACTGTCCATATTACATGCATAATGTGAATCCACAAAACCCTATTAAGTGTCATCCTCTTGAATTTGTGTTGTTTAATTTAAAACATCATTTAAAAAACCATCTAAATACCTCAACATCCAGTTCAAAGCTTCTAAATGAACTTAGCCAGGATTTATCATAAACTAACTTACTATGCTCACTGCATATGTGAAGTCTGGTCTTGTACAAACTATATTATGCATAATGCTTCTAACTCCACTTGCACATGGAGTACACTCTATTATATTTTTCTCTTCCTAGGTTTGATTATATTTCTTAACCGGAAAATTTGTGTGATGATCCAAAGGAGTTTCGACCGTTTGAGCATCTAACATTACAAATTGTTCCACCATTTTCTTTGAGTAACTAGATTGGGATAAAAAAATATTTAGTATTTATTGCATCTTCTCATGATATCCATCCCTAGAATTCTTTTAGCTTCATCAGGATCTTTCATCTCAAATTTACCATTCATGATTTCCTTGAGCTTACAAGTCTCTTTCTTGTTAGAGCTTGCCATCAAAACATCATCAATATGCATAAGGAGATAGAGAATTACTTTATCATTTATCTTAAATATGTAAACACAATTGTCATAATTATACACAATTGTCATAATTACTTCTTACAATATCATGTTTATGAATAATATTATCAAACCAACAATATTGGGCATCCTTGGTCTTTGTTACAAATGATACAAAAATTTCTTCAACAAACATAATGTATCTTTATCTTCTACAAAACTTTCAGGTTATTATATGTAGATTGTCTCTTCAAGGTATACATGTTAGGTTTTTTTTTTACATTCAAATGTTCTAACTTAAGATTATGTTATTTCACAATGGGAATAAACATCCTTATATAACAATGTTTTACCACAAGTGAAAATATTTCATTGTAATCAATCTCATCCACCTGAGTAAAACTCTTTTCTATAAGTATTGCTTAACCATTGGTTCTTTAATTCCTGGAATACCTTCCTACTTCTTGAAGATCCACTTGCATCCAACCATCCTTTATTTATTAGATAGTCACAGAAGTTCACAAGCATGGTTCATCATCAGTGAGTACATATTATCATTTATGCCCCTTAACCATATTCAAATTTAATTTGCTTTTGATTGCTTATATGAAGATCTTTAATAATGAGTCTTGAAACCCTTCAATCACATCCAAATCATAACAAATAAGGTCAGTATAAGCGTACTTATGAGGTGGTTCAATCTCCCTCCTAACTCTATCATGAGCCAAATAATGATTAGGAGTCATTGCAGGGTTGCCTTCAATATTATTAGAAACAAGAGTCTCAACTATATCCTCTTCTCTAACTTCACTGGTCGAATCGTTCACCTCAGACATAGTCTTATTCACCATAGTTTATGATTCTTTAACCTTCAGATCTTTATACTCCATCCCCATATTAATTTCATTCTTAATTATGATAAATTTTGATATTCTAATATTCATCATTCATAGTTTGTAACCCTTCATCCATTCGGGATAACCAATAAAGACACGCTCCATAACCCTAGCTTTAAGTTTGTCTTGCTTTATATGTGCAAAATTATAGCTCCAAAAATCTTCAAATTTGAGTAGTCTATCAGTTTCACACTCCAAATTTACATAAGTGTCTTAAATCTTATTCTTGTGGATGGATATTTGATTATAACATGAGTTGTTGTAACAATAACTTCATCCTAGAAACTCTCTGGTAATTCAGCTCCCAACAATATTCACCTTATCATCTCTAAAATAGTCATATCCATGTGTTATGCTAGGCTATTTTATTAAGGTGTGCCAACAACAATTTTATGCCTCTTGATATCTTATTTCTACAAAAGTTATTAAACTGCTCTGAAACAAACTTCGTGATGTTTTTTGTTCTCAATACATTCAGTATAATTCCCAAGTGATTTATTATAAAAGTATACAATTCATTACATTTTTCAAAGGCGACACTTTTACCCTTTAAAATGAAGACTCGTACTATTATAGAGAAATTACCAATAATAGAGAGAAAATAAAAACCACCCATGTGAGTTGCCATTCTTGATGGCCCCATAAATCTAAGTGAACATACTCAAAAGATTTACTAGAATTATGCACACCACTTTCAAAATTTTCCAAGTGTTATTTTTCTTGTATGCAATCATCACAAGATTCCAATTATCTAATTTCTTACTCCATAACAACTCTTATTTATCATGTTCAACTAAACATCTTTCACTTTCATTGACATGTCCTAATTCAAATATCATAGCTCGTTTTGTCAAGAAATTATTGACTACCTAATGATGCATGTCCACTAAAAGTTTTCATCCAAAATATACATACAGCTCAATTTAGACAATTTAACCATTATCAATGCATCATGCAAAAATTTTAACACTTTGTGTTCAATTATAGTGTAGTAGCCTAGATCACTAAATATGTTTATGGACAATAAATTTTACTTAACTTTGGAAACATATCTCACATTATGTAAAAGGATTTCACAGTCATTGAACATTTTCAATCTAACCATATCAATATCATAAGCTTAGCAAACCTTAATGTTTTTGAATCAAATGACCCCGCCTTCTTTAAATTCCAAAGTCTCAACTTATTATTTTTTTAAACAAAAATGATAAAAGCATTTTGATTTAATAACTCAACTCTTTGTTATCTTCAAATTTGTTACCATTGGTGCATCAACACTTTCATAAACATATTCATCTAAAACAAATAGAGTATAAACATAATCACTCTTACTCCCTCTTTCAAAACATTCTTTCTTAAAGTAATCAATTTTATAATAAATAAAACATTTAAAATTTAACTTATAAAAACCTTAGAGTTATACTTAAGTCCCAACTATTAAGCAATAACAATTTTACCACAGACAAACTTTATTTTATTTTCATAAAGCCAAGAATTATAAACTAATATTATTAGTTCTCTTGTTTTAGGATTGGCTTAATTTTTGTAAGACAAATAATAGCAGCAATGGAGAATAGGATAAGAAGAACAGGTACAACAAGAAGTCCTATTATAATGTCAGAGCATGTTGTGTTGAACTTTTTCAACAACTGGAACAACATGTCAAAGAAGATGTCTTGACATCGCACCTGCTGAGCTGGATTAATGAGATTTAGTTTGTTCTCAACATAGGCAGAATATTCAGGAGAGTATTATACATCATATGTGGCGCATATTTAAAGGTCTAGAAAATTCAATCAGAAATCAAGGAGAATGAATACTTTCTAAATAAGGAGATTATTTAGGAAAGTAAAGATTGAAGACCTTTCTTGGGGCAGAAGTTTCTGCAGTTTGTTACAGCTGATTTGTTGTGATTGAAGGCCCAAATCCAGTTGGGTTACAGGTTATAAATAGAAGGGTTTTTAACCTATAAAATACACGACTCAAGATGTAGAAGTCTAGGTTTTTGTTAAGGTAAACCTCTCAGGTTGTGGGAAGGTTACCATGTTCACCTCGAAGCCTGTAGGTAAGAAGTGTATTGTTCTTGGAGGAAGCATTGAAGCAACTCCAGGATGTGTTCTTAGTTAGGAGAAAAGCTAACAAATAGTGGAGTTTGGCTTGGAAACTTAGCTAGGTTGTCATGGAAATGTGTCTTCCAAACTGTCTATCTGTGTGATCAGAATCTTGGTGAAGGATCGTTGATGCAGTGACTGAGGTGTTGACTGCTAGACATCATTGAGATGATTGGAAGTGGGATGGGGATATTCCATATCTAGAGAGGACCTAGGTAGAAGGGTCATTGGGTAGTGATTAAGTACGTAGATTGTCAACGAGTGTGTTCGTTGTAGGGTCTGCAAATTGATATTGCTGATAGTGGACTTCATTCTTGGCTTGGTAGCCCCCAGAGTAGGTGTTGTTGTACATCGAACTGGGTAAACAATTTTGGTGTATTCTTTATCTTTTCAGTATTTTTTTGCCTGTGTGTTTATGTCAGATCAGATGTCTCGACATCCTTGTAGGACATCTGAGTCTGTTGTACCAGAATTTTAATTGGTATCAGAGTCGGTATCCTATTCTGCTCTGGGTGAGATCTTGGGAAGGTACTTTCTGGTCATGGGCAAGGAAGAAAGTATTTACTAAAAAGAGGTATGAACTTGGACAATTCATACTACTGTATAGATGATCCCTTGGCAAGGATCATTGCTTATATGTGACAGGTATTGTTCCTGGTTGTTGCCACCAGGCCTGCAACTTAGTGGGAAGTTATTGTATGTAGGGTTTATTTCTCCAATCCTAGGTTGCCATGCTTGTACTTGGATAGTGGTTTAAGCATTGTGTATGAATATTGTTGAGGAGTTCGTTATATTCTGTTACATGGTTTCTGATATAACCCTGAAAGTATGGGAAGGATACTAGGGTTGTTACCCTCAACAGAATATATGCTGACATTTTCAACCGTATTAAAAGTGTCAAAGATACTTAATATTTTCCTCAAGTCTACTCATAAATACATTTCTCAATAAGATTGATTGATCAATGATGCTCATATACATCTACATATTGATCTTGAAGACTGTCAAGGATGGTGTGTTCCAAGAAGAAGGAACTGATTTTCTATGGGGTGTTAGAACATTATTTCAGCAGGCATGCAACTACCAGTTGAAGAACAGATGCTTTGGGTGTTGAACAAAAATGTTATGAATACTTTTTGTTTGGAACTTACTCCTGATCTGGAAGAGGAGGCATCTAGTTTGATTAGGACACGATCAACATATTATCTACTCCATGTGTCAGTTTACGGCTTATGGGAGTATAGAGGTTAAGCTTCATGCTCTTGAGAAGAACTCATAAAGGAATCTCCACCAGACCCTTTATGTATATGAGATGAGGACGTATCTGGAAGATCCTTCTGATCAAAGAAACCATATTCATGGAATCTTGTTTGGGGCCATAGAACAGATTATGTTTAAAGAGGAGTATTATGATCCAACCATGGTGTTTGATGCTCCTGAGTATTGTTTTAATTGCCCTTGAGGAAGAGAATTGGTGATTCTCTTTGTGTGACCTCAGAAGTTGTTGAAAAAGATCCCCTTGTCAAAGGTTGATGATGTCAGACAAAATGTCATGATATCTTTGAAGATGTTAAAATTTGAAGGGCATTATTTTTTAAGAATCAAGGGAAACAGATGCTTTTGAAAAGTCTGTATTTTTTAGTGTCAAGCCTAGCAGAATCTATTCCAGAGACCTAATAAAGGGAATTTCCTCTGTAGGTACAGACAATGGCATCCATCATCTCAAAGTTAGACATGAGGTCCAAAGAAAAGCTTATTGAGATGTGAATCGTGCAATCCTCTGCATGTGTTGATAGTCTGATCTTGGAGATTGATCCATTGTTGTTAGTTTATTTCCTTGTGTTAACCCCCACAAGAGTTGATTATAACTTACTATGGAGGTTACCCCCCAGAACCATAGTAAGAATGGATAATTTCGTATCTAATGTCGGGACATCATCTCTAGGTGTGTGTTTCCTCTAAATAGGAAGTTATTGTGTAGATCATGAGGTGAGTATTGTGGAGTTCAAAGTTGGAATGTTTGATCATGATGGAACTGAAGACCAGTCTTTGACCAAGTCTGGAATATTGAAAGGATCCTCTTATGTTGAATGATAAAGAAGAAGAATGTCATTTCAAGTGCTCTAACATCTGTTGAAAAGGAGTATCATATGCAGTTGTGTGGGGAAGTTTTTACTCTGGTTTCAAATACCTTGTGGGGAGCTGAGTACTTATCTGAGGTATGGATGTAAATCTACTATCTGAACTGATGATTCAGATATTGTTGAGAGTTTATTGTTCTCTATGGTGATCAGGTGGTTGTATCAACCTGAATGAGTCACATAAGATGTGATATTTTATGATCTTCTCCTAAAAAGACTATCAAGCTTAATAATCTCTTTGGTTGATAAATCAAGAACTGAATTATTGGGATCTGTGAAGAAAGGTTGATGTCCTAAATGATGTTGTAACATCATTTTGTAAAGGAAGGTTTAGGATTATGATTATGGAAGATTGAGGATCAATATGGTTGTCAAAAGAAGGAGTTCCGACTGTGTGGATTAGAAGATACAGATCCCGATCCTGTCTTTAGTAGTATGCTTGGTGACTGCATAACTACTATGTTGAAGACTTCACTAATACCAGCAATTGCTAGTGATTGTTAGAGCAAAGGAATATGAAGAAAGTGGTTTTCCTATGTTGCAAGTATGCTTAAAACAAGTTATTTGAGGGCTTGTGTTTATATGATGTCCAAGTATGTGTTCACAATATCTTGGCTATCCAAAGAGGTGTGGATATTTGTGTGGTTATGTATCAGACATGACCTTGTAAAAGTATGAAGATCTGGAGTTTGTATATCAGATTCAGGATGAGTTATTTTCATAAGAGTGTGGATATGTTTCAGTGAGTGCGTGAAGTCTCTTGGTGTCCAAGTGTTCATCCTCAGCAGAAGCCTTGTTTGTCCATGATAGGGGGAGCTTAGGACCTATATATGGTAGTAGTTATGGATCTTGTGTGTAATTCAAGCTTGTGAAGATTACATGCAACACGTTGTGACCTGCGGCTACTAGGTGTAGTTGTCTATGCCCCTGTTGGGTCTATGTGGTTCTAGTCAGAAGTATAGCTAGTAGATTCTATTTTCTCCAAGGGTTGAGCTTAAGTTTAAGTCACTAACCTAACCTAGAATGTTTTGGATGCCATGATTGGATGTCTTATCGAAGATTCAATAAGTATCACAGGTGTGAAGAAGAAAGTTGTCAGTTTTACCTAGTGTGAGAAGCTTACTATAGAATATAGTGAGAGAATATTTTTGTTGTGTGGTTAATCTGAAGATGAGACCTTGTGAGATCCTCTTGTGAGAATGGGGAGTTTATTAAAGGGCATGGATGGAAATAAGTCCCTTGGATGATGATTCTAGAACCAAAGAAGATAAGCTCTATGGTAATGTTGTTGATGTCTCAAATGATGTTGGAACATCATTTTTGATGATAGTCTATTAAATTTACTTGGAACTATGAATCTCAATATTCAAACTCCACACTCATTAGTGGCAGTTCTGTCTAAGGTGTTGAATAAGGAGATTCTGATTGAAGGAGAAGTATGCTTAAGTAATGTATAACTATTATCTTAGCTTGAAGACTTTACTGGTGTCAGCAAATACTAGTAATGTGCAGAAGGAGGATTTAATCAGCACATTGGTTAAGGGGTACTCCTTCTGTTGGAGAGTCTGAATCTTAGTAAAGCTTTTAAGCACACTAAGAAATGGTTGGAAGTTAGTTTCAAACTATGGTTGTATGACATCTTAGCCATCCAAAGAGTCATGAAAATATGTGTGAAGGTGCAAGGGCATGAATCAGATGTCCTTGTACTTGGAGTTATTCCCAGTGAACTAGTGGGTGCTTACGGTTGTGTTTTTTCCATAATAAAATTTTTTATTCTCCGTGACGGGAGGAGTCAATGGACTAATTGGTTTGTTTGGAGCTTGTGATGTTCAAGCATATAGAGTTATTGTCCTCCTAAGAGGATGATGTTGGATAACATGTTGCTATAAGATGTAGTTGTTTATGAGTCTCTGAAGACTCTAGCCAGATGTTGCTAAAGTATACCATCCTTCTCCAAGAGGATGTGTTGGTTCTACGAGAATTTATTTTTCTCTGCAGTAGTGAATGGGATAAAGAGGACTATCTTGCTAGTTGTTAGAAGATGTTGAGGATGATGTCCAGGACATTTCTCTTTTGAAGAAGTCTGCAAGCAAGAAGCCTTCTTCCAGGGTGCCTGATTCTCTTCTTGACAACATTTCCTTCCATTATATTGACAATGCTGAAAAGTGGAAATATGTGTTTCAAAGAAGAATTGCCCTTGAAAGAGATTATGGAGTTGATTTCTTTTGCTGACTTGTGTTGATCACAGAAGTAAGGAATATAGGAAGGTGTTTGTGTTGAATTTTTCCTTGCTGCCATCAATAGGTATATGGGCAGGTCTGAAGATGATTACCGTGAGTTAGAAGTGACTGATAATCAGGTTTGCAAAGCCATTACTGCAAACCAGACTGTAAAGTATGCAGGAACCTGTGCACCGTCTATGCATTCTAATGGGAGCTTCTTAAAGGATTTCTATGCACAATGAGTCTTTTAAATAATTGATCAAGAACCAGTTTGATTAAGTTCTGTATTATGGAGTTGATGTGCCACATGATGTCTTAACATCACGATTAAGTGTCATTGGGTAGTGATTAAGTGCGTAGATCGTCAACGAGTGTGTTGGCTGTAGGATCTGCAAATTGATACTGTTGATAGTGGATTTTATTCCTGGCTTGATAGCCCTCAGAGTATATGTTATTGTATATCAAACTGGATAAACAATTCTGGTGTGTTCTTTATCTTTTCAGTATTGTTTTGTCTGTGTTTATGTCATATCAGATGTCTCGACATTCTTGTAGGACATTTGAGTCTGTTGTACCAAAATTTTAATAACCTCTTATATGAAAATTACTGAGAATATATAAATAGATTAAGTTGATAGCGAAAACTTTTGAATTTTATTAAAATAAAAAATGTACTTTTTTTTTAAGTAATGCAACTACATAATTAACTAATAAAATTTATAAAGAAAACGTGACAAGTGTTGTACCAAAAAATGAGAAATAAAAAATAAAAAATATAGAACAAAATAAAAAATAAAAAATAAAGAATAAATAGAATGTTAATTAAAGAGTTATTTTATTGTTGTAAATATGACATGCTTAATAATTAACAAATAACAATACAAATAGAAGTGAGTGTTTATGAAATTGAGAGATATGGAAGGCATATTAATAATATTTGAACAATCAATGGACTTGTCTCATGGTGATGTCCATTGCAAAGTTGTTGATAAAAGAAAGGTATTTATTCCTATAACATATATAATAGACCCAAGCAATAAGTTCCAGAATCTGATTAATATATTATTATAGACTGAAACTAAGCAAAATACATCAACTAATTGTAGAAATTTGAAGGTGAAAGAATTAGTAATCCAATTAGTATAATTAGAATTATGAATATGTAATGTAGAAAGACATAAACAGTATCTGAAACTAAAAAATTCAATGAGAAAACGATCAAATCATTTATAGCTTAATTATTAGGTTTGATAAACGATCATGTGAAGAACAAAGCGAAATTTGAACATCAAGTCGTTGTAGTATAGTGGTAAGTATTCCCGCCTGTCACGCGGGTGACCCGGGTTCGATCCCCGGCAACGGCGCGTTTTTCTTTTTATTTTCGTTTCTTTTACCAATTTTTGTTGGGCTTTCTGTTTTGTGGTTTGGGCGGGCCCTTATGAAGTATTGACAACCCTTTAGTCTTCTATTGCACCCCTCTAACTCTAAGCATGGATGGATTAATGAGATTTTTCCTATTTCAATAATATCATATTCTTTTCATGTTACCAAATACAATCACTCATTTTCTAACCAAACAACTCAATGCTTTTAATTAACTTTTTTTTGGTTCAAATAAAACAATATCCAAACACCTTAAAAAATGTCAATAAATTTTGGCATGTAGAAATTAATTTATTTTAATATACAACTTTGTATATATAAATATATTACAGTAATATCTTATTTTAGTGTGTACTCATTTTAGCCATTAAAATTAAAAATATTAATATATTTTTAATAAAATTTAAGATAATTTCATATCAAGATATATCTCATTAAATGATTATATATATACGATAAATTCAATAATTGTCCTTTTAAATTGTCTGGCTTATGGTTGAATTGTTCTTTTAGATTGTACGTCTGTCTAAGGATGATGTGATGTACTCAATTGTAGTTATGTTCCCAAATCTTTGTAAAGTGTCTTCCAAAAGATCGAAGTGAACTTCAAATCTCTATCTGATACAATACTAACTAACACCTCATGCAACTTGACGATCTTTACAATAAAAATCACTGCATATTGTGACATCTTGTAAGTGGATTTGACCGGTATAAAATGAGTTGATGTTTTCAAAAGTTCCACAATCACCAAAATTGAATCATATTCCTTTTGAGTATAAGGTAAACTCACTAAAAAATTCATAAAGATTTTCTCCCATTTACACTATAGTATTTCCAATGGTTTAAACAATCATGCGACTCTCTAATGTTTTATCTTAACTTGTTGGCACACAATTTATCTAACAACAAACTCTGCAATATTAGCCTTCATACCTCACGTCATGATATATTTTAGTGGAACTAGGATGAGTAGAAAATCCATTTTCGCGAGCTTCTTCTAAAATATATTTTGGTCCCTCCTACAATTTAGTGATGGTTTTTACAACTTAGCGACGGTTTTAGCGATAGTTTTTATTTAGAGACAGAATTAGAGACTATTTTAGTTACGATTTTGTCAGGAGGGATCAAAAGTGAAAATTTAATTTTTTAGGAGGATCATTTTTTGAAGGAAAATTTTAGAGGGACTAAAAATGAAATTTAAGATATTTAGAGGGACCAAAAACTTATTTAACCCTATTTTGTATTGTGTTTTGGTATGAAACAATAAGATAAGTGTCCTATATTTATAGTAGTTGTCGACTAATACTGACTTCATAAATCATATCTTGAACAAGGAGACATTTCAGAAATGTATCTTCAGTACCACCCTTAATTTAGGAGATCTATTTTCGGAGCCTTCCCTGACAGAACAGAACAAAAGAGAATAGAAATAGAACATGTAATCAATGCAGAAATTTTTTCGACAAACTTCAAAATGTATATATTAGACATTATAGCACATTAATATAATGTTACTTATAATAAATTGATAAATAAATACTAAAATAAACCGAAGGACTTGTCGCTAAACAAATCTATAACTATTGGTGATACCCTCTTTTATTTTGTTTATTTGTTTCTCTTTGAATCTTACTCAATTTGGTGAACTCTTGCATTCTTTCAACAAAAAGGTCTGACCAAGTCTCAATTTTGGTTGTTGAATGAGTTATCCATTCCGGTGAAGTAAGTGGTATAGGGCATCTCGATTTCAAATAAACTTGAACAATATGTCGCGGATTTAAAACACACTTAACACATATAATACGATCATTTGAATTTAGAGGTGGTGCAGTGTGAAGTGGAAATAAATTTTCCAGAAATTGTATCTTGTAAGATTAATACACACTCAATCAAACGCATTTTCTATGAGATGACTCATTTCAGGAAAGCTCATTCATTTATCCTCTGGTGCAGGTCCACTAATACAACGAATAAGAGAGTGATAAATTTTTTCAAAATTTTATTTATTCCTGTATAGTCGTGTGTATGATTCTTTATTGTCCTTCAACTCTTGGATCAGTTGATGGTCGACAAGTGTAATTCTCTTTTCCTTTACTGAGCAAAGCAGAAACAGCTTGAAAACTGCAGTTACCGTCACCTTTGACATTGACGATCCGTTCAATGTATTTGTGCATAAAAACTGGCATCTCCTCAAAGAGGTGTTTTGCTAATGCGAGCTCATTTTTTTAAAAAAATCTGAGATTTCGGAGTTGGTGAATCGGAAAAAAATTTGTCAACATGTTCAAAATATGAAGGAGACCGCATCATTGAATTGTCACTCGGTATAAGTTTAACCTTCTTATGAGCTTATTTTGTTATTATCGGTTGAGAGAGTGCTCTCAAGTCTGGTTTTCGGATATGCACTCTTCCTCAATTACTCTTTGATGTGGAGTTTCATATTGTCATGGGCTTTCAAAAATCTCTTTTGTATCACTTCTCATTCGGTCAAAATAAAAATATTTGATTTACTGTCTTTCATGACACCATCGTCATCAAAACTGAGCCTTTTCCAGTGAGTGAAAACTTCATCTATAATCGGGTTATCAAGTTTCACATTCTTAGATATAACACAAGCACGTGGGATACCATGGGTTTTCAGAAGTGTGCAACCACACTTTGAGCTATCGAAACCTACATTATCAACTATTTTGACTTCGTGAAAAATATAATTCAGAGTTGCTCGAGATATATTGTCGACCAACTGAGAATACAGAGTGTTGTCTTTGAACCTTTGTTCCAACACTATGATGCTACGACCAAATGATGTTTGTATCTCATTATGCTAGTTTTAGATCATTTAGTTCACGTAATCTCAATCTCTACACAACTCACCCTTACTATTTTTCAACCAATTCTTCAAAGTAGCATGGACAGACTCAATTCGGTTTGTTGTTGTATTTCTAAGGTGTCTAACATGATCGGTGTAAGCACATACAATCTTCTCCTTAACTTGATCCAAAATTGTACTTTCAACATATTTCAATAAATATAGATATTCTTCTCACATATTTCTAAATTGTATAACAGCATCGCCATATAATTCTTTTATGGAAAAATTTATTATAACATTCCTTGCATCCATTATTTTTTCCACTATGATGCATGCCTTAATCATTTTTCAATTTTCGCACTCTATTTGCTATGTACCTACCGCAGATTTAACCTGACTTCTCATATTCTTTATTATGTGGTACCTACAAAGTAATGCATAAGTAGTAGGAAATAATTTTGCAACTAAATTCATCAAAGTGGTTTTACTATTGATAATAATTGCTTTAGGCATTTCTTCTTGATTCTTCAGCATTGCCCGACACTCCTCTAAAGCCCAAGTAAAATTCTCCTCTTTTTTCGCACTCTTGAAATGCAAACTCGATAGAATAAGTCTTCTCAATAGAGATAACGCCAATATTTTCCAATAAAGGAAGCTTGTACTTGTTGATCTTATGCATTTAATCAAAAACGTGTTGAACAACTTTATGGAATCAGGATGAGTATATATATCATCTAAAAATTTTAAGAGGTGTTACATTTTAGTTATATCCATCTTCGGCACTTTGTTAGTTTGATAGCAGATATTGTAGACTTGTCTGATATTTGCGATATTCATGGGTCCTTTACAATTCAAGGTTACAAGTATGTTTTTCGATTGCACCAAATTCAATGTCATGTTTGAAACACATTCCTTCTCTTTCGATATGAGGGAACGTGCAATTGGATGACCACACACAATTCATGGTTATGTAAACTACACACATTTTTACCAACCAATAACCACGCAACTTAACGAGACACTCACATTTTCTTGAACCGGTTTCATCTTGTTTGAAATTCCAGAAAGGAGAATGTCAAAAATGTACCTCTTCTATCCAAACCATCATCAAACATTCTGATTACAACACCAAACTCTGATTTTGATGCCTCTTTACGAATCCGTTGAAACATGTGATCACGAAATTTAAACTCTTGTTCATTTTTAAGTAGACGTGGAGCATCCACAGGCACAATAGATTTGAGAAAAATATTGAGATGCACCATATCTAATGAAAACAAAAACATAAAATACTCAGAATCATTTAAAATAGATTACTGAAAAATCAGAAGACAGCTTCCAAAAATGCATCTCAAAATGAGTTCTTCTACAACATAATTTTTTTCATTTTAAAACAAGTTAATGTGAGCGATGAGGCTTGAAATGCACAAATTTTACCTTGAACTTTTCAACATCTGTTGCTCCTTTTGATTTGATGAAACACAAGAATGAAGATTTAGTGTAAAAATCTTAATTGAGAATAGAAGAATTTTTTAAGTGAAGATTTAGCATGAAAGAATAGATATAGTCTAATCATGCAGGTAGTTGTTTTTAACAGTAACAGCTCTAAATGTTTGGAGATACATCTTCTATAACTCCTTGAAATGGACAACCTGTAGGATTAAACTATTTTTACTTGTTGACATGATATACAAATAGTGCATGGAAAATATATTTTCCAAAATTCAAGGACATTTTTTATAGGTTCTTTTCTACCTCATAAGATTGGCTAAAAAATTCCCCGGGATTTATGTGGTTGTCATGTCTATAAAATTCAAGGACTTATACTTAAAGGTCATTTCTATAGGTAATGATTCTAAAGATTTTTCTTTATAAATACCACCGCAACTTATCAAGTTATTTCACATTCAATCTATCAAGTTATTTCACCCACTTTATCTTTTATACTTTATTTTATTTGTTGACATTTTTCTTAGGCAGTTCAAAATCTTTACAACCCTTACTTAAACACTCTTTGAAGTAATTAAAGAACACACTTCTATAATGTATTGTGGTCAAGACCACTATAAAACTCCAATCACCAAATCAAGGCTAAATTCGGCATAAAGGCTATTTAATCATTGTAAAACACTAAAACCGCACCGTTGTACAAGCAAGAATAACTATTAACCCTTAAAACAGTACAAAATATACAAAATGCTAAACAAGTGCTATCAATCCCCATTGCTGCAACTTCATAGTGTTTTTCTTACTTTTAACATGTAGTCTCTCCAACATGTCCAGTGATAATACTCCATCGATCACCAGTAGTCCAGACTGATTATCAAAGAGAAAATGTTTTGTAAGCAATATCAACAGTAAAATAGAGGATAAATGTAGTTTTTCGTATGATAAATTACCCTTTGAGGGTTGCTCAATCCAAGGGCCATTCATTACATTCAATATACTGCATGCCTCACTATATTGCAAATCTGGTAACAACTTTGGGGTAAGTAAGAAACACCTGCATAAGATTAATGGTCATTTACACGTTAGAAACAAACAAATATGACGTAACAAAGCACATTAGTGACTCACATATCTGCAAAGATCAACCTTAATTTCCTAGTATGCAAACATCACATTCAAAATCGATGGCCTTGCATATATTGCTCTTATTAGTATTTCTTCAATAGAAATTAAAAGAAATTTTTTACTCACTGAATTAGGTATGTAATGTGTATTCATTTAAGTGAAGGAATTGAAAAGATGTAATGTGTATTCATCTAAACGAAGGAATTGAAAAGATCGAGCAATATTAGTTAGTACTCACTGTGGTGTATTTGGTTTGCTTGCTGCTCTCACTAATTGCTGAAACATCTTCCTTTCATTTATTGGGTCCATGCCTGATAAAAATAGAGTAAACAAAGATCTTTTGAGTTCTGAGTGCAGTTAATCCAGATAGAATTTATTTCAAAGAATAACAAACCTTGGTTGATCTCATCAACAACTCTAAATGGGCAGTTTGTAAGATCTTGAAGGGAAACAAGATAAACAATGGTTGAAACTGATCGTTCCTGGAAAACCAAAACTAAAGGTTAATTTGTGAGCGGGGCAGAGCACAAATGCACTAATAAGAAAACAATCCTGTGTAGTACCCCTCCAGATTGATGATGAGCACTGAGAACTTCAAGCTGTCCATTTTCCCTGAAAAAATAAAGAATACTCGGTAAGAAACAAATAAAAAGAGGAGCTGGGGTGTAACGTGTGGGAGTATATATAATATAAAGAAATTCCTTTGGTATCCTATGTTTTAATTTGGATATTGGCACCCTTAAAAAAGTAGAAACACGAAAATTTAATTAAAACATAAAATAAATACCACAAATTATGATCATAATCAAGATAATGAAATTTTAACATTATTTAAAAGTTCAGATTACATTAACCATAACAGTCTGACGGAAACCAATAACTGTGTAATCAGTTGTAGGTTGGGTTTCCCTCTTAAAAATGAAGTTGATTGGTAACCAGAAGTTACATCAACCATAATAAGAATGAATAGTGACCCTGTGATAGCACGTTCTTATAGAAGGAATAAAAATAACTGGTTCAGAACATTCCTCACCTGAATTTGACTTTTATATGTATTCCAAATTGATCAAAGTCCATATCATGCTCGTCTGAGAAGTGGAGAAAAGTGGGTGAGATTGGAAGCATAAGACCAAATAAAAATAATCAGTTACTATTTCACATACCTAGTGAAACCTCTCCGGCAACAGCCATCTGTTGAAAATTTCGACTAAAAGTTTCATTTATCTGAGCCACGAGGTTTCTGAGTGTTGGAAGCCATTTTCCCTGCAAAAACAGCTTAAAGATTTCAGCTTTTCTCAAGAACCAGATACATAACAAAAAAAGACAATTAGAAGAGACTAAGAGACATTTAGGTTAAACCGTATGTTTAGAAAAGTACTACGAAAACTTTATTATATATAGAAAGATTACAACTAATAGTATGATATAGTCGATATGAGACTATTCTACATACAAGTATTCTTAACACTATATATATACAAATATTAACACTCTCCCTCAAGCTTGAGCATATAAGTCAAATGCACCAAGCTTACCACATATATAATTAGTTATGGGACTTCGCAGAGATTTTGTAAACACATTTGTCAATTGATCATTCGAGTTGACAAAGCTTGTGGTAATGTCGTCTAACTCCATCTTCTCACTGACAAAGTGACAGTCAATCTCAATATATTTGGGTCCGCTCATGGAAGACCGGATTTGAAGCAATGTGCAATGCAGTTTGATTATCACAAATAAGTGTCATTCGTCTTGCTTCTTCAATTTTAAGTTCCTTGAGCAACTGTTTTAACCAAACAAGTTCACATGTTACCATCGACATGGCTCTATACTCTGTCTCGGCGCTTGATCTTGCAACTACATTTTGTTTCTTACTTTTCCAAGATATAAGGTTTCCTCCAACAAGTACACAATACCCAGAGGTGGATCATCTATCAATTGGTGATCCTGCCCAATCAGAGCATCGGAGTATCCAACTATCTGAGTATGTCCTTTATCTTCATACACTAAATCTTTTCCTGGAGCACATTTGATGTATCTCAGAATCTGGATAACAGCATCCATGTATTTCTGACAAGGGAAATTTATGAACTGACTTACCACACTGACTGCAAAAGAAATGTCTAGACGAGTAACTGTAAGATAATTCAACTTTTCAACCAATCTCTTATACCTTCCTGAGTCTGATAGAGGCTCCCCTGATTGGGTAGTAGTTTGACACTTGAATCTATAGTAGTATCAGTTGGTTTAGCGTTCAACAAATATGTTTCTTCCAAAATATCCATAGCATATTTTCGCTGAGAAATCACCAAACCATCTTTAGATTGAGCTACCTCAATACCCAAGAAATACCGGAGTTTACCAAGACCTTTTTTTTGAAATTGATTCGAGATGTTGTTTCAACTGGAGTATTCCCTGCTCATCACTACCAGTTATGACAATATCATCTACATACACAATAAGATAAATACACCCTTGGGCTGAGTGACAATAAAAGACGGAATGGTCAACTTCACTACAGACCATACCAAATTGTTGTACTACAGTGCTGAATCTGTCAAACCAAGCTCTCGGAGATTGTTTAAGACCATAAAGAGACATGTGTAACCTACAAACCATATTCGATGACTCCCCCTGAGCAACAAACTCAGGTGGTTGCTCCATATATACTTCCTCTTCAAAATCACAATGTAAAAATACATTTTTGATGTCAAGTTGATGAAGGGGCCAATGTCGAATGGCTGCAATGGCTAGAAGAAGTCTAACAGATGTCATCTTGGCTACAGGCGAGAAAGTATCACTATAATTCAATCCAAAAATCTGAGTGTATCCTTTGGCTACCAAGCGAGCTTTAAATCGATCAATCTTAAATCTGAACCAACTTTCACTATATAAAACCAACGACAACCTACTAAAGATTTCCCAAGGGATAGAGGAACCAGTTCCCAGGTACCACTGCTTTGAAGAGCACACATTTCATCAATCATTGCTTGCCTCCACTCAGGGTAAGATAATGCTTCACCTGGAGTGTTAGGAATAGAAACAGAAGACAAAGAAGACAAACAAGTATACTGCAAAGGGGAAAGATGATGATAACATAAATCAATATAATGTGGAGAAGGATTTCGTGTTTAACGTATACCTTTTCGAAGGGCAATCAGAAGACCGGAATCAAGTTGCAGGATCGGATCCGGTGATAGCGAGAGCGCCGGAGGAGAGTCTGCAATGACCTCAGGGACATGTACGACATCAGGGACAGGTTCGACAGACGTTGGTTGACGACGCTGATATGTTTGAAGTGGACGAGAAGTCAGGGGGTTAACCGTAGGGTTATCTAGTGGGTCAGATTCCCTATAATGATGGGGGATAATGACATATGAGACTTTCAGAAGAGGTGTGGGAGTACTCTCCTGAAAGGTTTCGAAGTTACTTGGCTGGACTCGAAATATGAAACAGACTCGAAGAAGGTGACACCGACCGACATGAAGTATCGTTGTAGGGTATGTGAATAGCAACGATAACCTTTTTGGGATCGATGATTGTGTACAAAACATGTAGACCCGAAGACTCGGGGAGGAATTAGGTGAAGGGGGGAATGGAGAAAAAGGATTGAATGAGGGATTTTATTGTTAAGGACAGATGACGGCATGCGATTTATAAGGTAACATGTCGTTAGCACAGTGTCTCCACGAAATCGAAGTGGAACATTAGCATGGAGAAGTAGGGTCCGAGTGGTTTCTACAAGATGCTGATATTTGCGTTCGGCTACCCCGTTTTGTTGAGGTGTATGAGGACAAGATGTTTGGTGGAGAATACCATTACTGGACATAAAAGTTTGAAATTGTTGGGATAAATATTCACGAGCATTATCACTTCTTAAGGTACGAATAGACACACCAAACTGTGTTTTTATTTCTTTATAAAAAATTTCAAAAATAAAAAATAATTATGATCTATTTTTCATAAAAAAAAAACCACATGCAACTGAAAAATCATCAATAAAGGTGACAAAATACCTAGACTCAAGAGTAGAGATAGTACGTAAGGGACCCCAAACATCGGAGTGAACTAAAGTAAAAGGGGACGAAGCTCGTTCATTGACTCGACTGGGAAATTGACTACGAGTGTGTTTCCCTAACTTACACGACTCACAATGTAAATTAGATACTTTCGATAAACTTGCCACCAACTTCTGTAATTTGAGAAGACTAGGATGACCTAACTGAGCATGGATTGTGAGTGGATAATTCTGAGTATCGGAGTTGGAAAAATTGCACGGAGGCGAGTGCGGTGGTGTTAAAATCGTCGGAATCGGTCGGACCGTAGGAGGCACTTTTGCCAGTAAGGTTAGTTTGCCGAAAGGTCGCCGAAATTAGTAGCGGCGGATGGCGGCAGCAAACCGCTGGTTACCGGAGAATTTTGGAAAGTGGGAGGCAAACTAGAGTGATGACACGGTTTACAAAAAAAAAAAAATTGTCACCAGAAGACAGCGGGTCAACCGGGTAAAACACGGCAAAGAATTATCTCTTAGTAGGCTCTGATACCATGTTGAATTAGGAGAGACTAAGAGACATTTAGGTTAAACTGTGTGTTTAGAAAAGCACTACGGAGACTTTATTATATAGAGAGATTACAACTAATGATGTGATATAGTCGATGTGGTACTTTTCTACATACAAATATTCTTAACACTATATATATACAAATATCAACACATACCATGCACTACAAATCACATTATGTTTTAGGAAACAATTGAATTCCAAAGAAACGACAATTTTTTTAAGAAATATGATAAAATCTCTCCTCAGGGTTTCTCATTTACAATAGAAAATACTCTATTGGTAATTACTCTATTCATAATTACAATATTCAAAGATGCTCTCTATCCTTTGTGTTCTCCTACTTATACAAATAGCCCTATAACACCTACTCTAACAACTCTTAACTACTTTATGCATAGAAATGGGGACATGTCATATTTCAGGTGTAATCCCAAATTCATAAGAAATATGTGATCACATTCTTCTCTTAACTACTTTATGCATAGAAATGGGGACATGTCATATTTCAGGTGTAATCCCAAATTCATAAGAAATATGTGATCACATTCTTTAACCCTGACGTAAAAGATTAACTCTTCAAGTCCTGTGGTTTTCGAAATAGCATTAATACTACTTTAACTACATGCTAACAGCTCAGGACTTCAATACTGACCCCTCCTGTCTTATCAGTTCTAAAGATTTTATCACGAAGAACTGGCAAGCTTATTTAATAGGATTGATCAAACTATTTCATAGTAGTACTTCAACTGCATGGGTCCACCGATCCATTTTGGACCTCTTCTCCCTTTCTCTCTTTCTTACCTAGAGAAAAAATAGCTACAAACATTACAAATGTATAATGCAAGCATACTCATGTTCTGTAAAACACCTAAAAATAAATTTGTGTTGGTTCTTTTTCTTTCTCTTTTTACCATTCCAAACACATTCAATTAAAAGTGATTGTTAGGAACTTTTCAAATATATAATTTTGCATTCAGACATAAATGCAAAAAAAAAATAGCATTGTTAGGGAAGTGTTCCAGTGAAATCTATACTATCCAATAATATTAAGTCATTCACAGAAGAAAAATTGATAAAGCTTAGATATGAGGACAATTTTCTAAACTAATCCGAAATATTAGTGAGAGTGCATATAAAAAAGATGACAGGATACTGCATATGAGAGTTACTGGAGCATTCTCTACATCATAATATTCTAGTTATGTAAGAAATACTTATCAGACCTTGATGTTATCCAATTCAGCTAGACACTTTCTAGATTCCTTCTTGTCTGCATCAAGTTTTTTGGCAAGATCTTCTATCTGTAAAGTCACTGTAAATATAAATACTCCTAATATGAAATAACCCATGTTGTTCCAAAAATTACAATAATTAAGAGTACCTGTCTTTGACGATCCTCATACTGTTCCAATATATTAGGATTGACAAATAGGATTGAATTAGCTTGAGAAATTGTTTCTTGGATAGCTGCTTCCAACTCCTCAATTGTAGTAGGCATCTACATGAACAAACCCAAATGCTTTTAGAGTTCTCATTGACTTAAAGTTATATATAAATCATCAAGCATGCAAAAAGCAGAATAAAATCATCAAGCAGTATCTTTTGGACGAGGTTGGTTATTGCAACATCAATATCTAAGACAAGAAAAGGAATTTATACAACAATTGAATATTTTATACAAACCTCAAGAAATTCCTTCTCAAGGTTAGGAGTAAGTCGGGCAATTGATTTAGCACGGTTCAATAAATCTGTAAGCTTCTGTCTACATTCATCAGCCTCTTTCTTAGCTGCAAAAAAGTAAGTTAGGAAAATACTTGCCTCTTGCAACAACTACAAATTTAAATCAAAATAGCATCTCACAGTTATTAAAGTGCAATGAGGCTTGCAGAGCAAAATTTTCATGCTGCTTCAGATTGGCCTCCATTTCTCCAATCTAAAGAAAATTGAAAATGTATGCATGAGAGAGATAGAGGGGGAGAGACGGAGAAAGAGAATAAACATAGAAATGAAATACAGACACAAGATTCTAAATAATACATATAGCTAAGAGTCCTATATCAGATGAGACATGGCCTGAAAATGTGTTTATATGTGGGAGTCTGGGAGCCACCTCTAACCTCAAAAGCTATTGGCATATAAAAGTAGCTACATGAACTTTTTATACCGTGTCAAGAAAAAAAGGCATTACCCTTTCACATATTGTATTTTAGGAAATATTAAGATCAGGCAAAAAAAAAGGTTGGGTTCAGCCACCACCAAGGCTAACCCTAGTTTATTTTCAATTATATAGTCTAGTCCCAAAACCCTAGTTGCAATAATCTCACACGAAGTTGTCTTGTTGACTGTCCAACGTACACGGCCCTACGTGTCACGACAGCCCCACCATTAGATTCGCCTGAGTCAAATCAACTATTTATCGAAGCTTCATCATCAAACATTGTCTCGCATGCTCTCACGCGCCTCCATCGTCAAAGATTTCTTAAGCCTTTATAATAACAATGTTGGATACCAATCCAAATTCTAAGAATTACTAACCCTAATGATCATGGCAACAACATTTTTTGTTGAAAAAAGGGAATGCAAATGTAATAGATATTCCCTTGTGGGTTTGATAATGTTGATGTTACATGGTTTAAATTTAATAACATAGACTGTTTATTTTTCAGGTCTTAGTTAAACTAGATGCAAATTTTACACATAAAGAGACCTATTGGAAAAAATATTCCAAAGAGAGGTGAGAAAACTCATGTTCATCTACAAATCACAGAAGGCAGAAACAAGAGGACAAGGATGGGCCATTTGAGAACGAACTGTAAAGATATATGATAATTAATTTCATCATCAATCTGAAATAGTAGATTTTCTACTTATCTACATAAAACATGAAGATTAAAGAAGCTAGGGACAACTACCATCTTGATGTGTTTTATTTGAAACCTGAACTAGTGAATCTTCTACTTTTTCTTATCTCTATACCACCATAAGATAAAAGCACCTAGAGGCAATTACAATCATATAATGTTATCATACAAGTCTCCAACTCTGATCATTGTTTGGAATTTACAAGTGAAATATGGGATGCTAACAATTTTTATGTAGAAAATCAATAATTAGAATCACTGAATCACAGCCAAAATTACATAGCTGGCACTTTCAAAGAAATGGAAAACCCTCTAACTTAATACTTAGAAATTGAAAATTAGTTGATAAACTAGCTACCTATGGATGATGAATAATAGTCAGTTATGTTTATTATGTGCCAGCATGAGAGGTGATTACCTTTGCCTCAAATTCAATGCAAGCCATTCGCTGTTCAACTAAACTTCTTTTGCAATCCACAGCTTCAACAAGAAGATTCTGTTTGGCCAAGAATCAACAGCAAAAGTTACATTACCTCAGCCTAGCGGAGCTCAAATCCACAACAAGCTAGTTAAAAGCTTTGTCATTCTCAACAAAGCCAACCCATTAGAGTTTCATTTAACATGATATTAAGCAGTAAAAAGAGCAGAGATAAATCACCTTAATTTTAATTGCATTATGGAGTCGCTGAATGTTACATTTTGTTGCTTGATCAACAAGCTTCGCTAACTCGGTATCTAAATCATCCTGCTCCTCCATTGATTTCAGTATCCGTTTCTTTTGTTCTATAGGTCAAAACAAGGTATTTGCTTTATAGTATGAGAGCAAAATGTTAATCTGACTTTTACATATCTTTCAATATAATCGCTTATACTTACCAATATGCCTAATTATTGCTTGCCGTTTCTTTTGCTCATTCTGTGCTGTATTACTAATGTCCTCCTAAAATAAATCAGAAAGAATAACAGAATTATGAAATTTAGTACGAAAAAAATTCTTTAATCACAAACTACTTTAAAATTAAAACTTTAATCAAAAATACATGTACCCTTCATTAGGAAAAAATCTCTATACATGTTTATATCAGTATATTGAATTAATGAATAAAATATTATGTAGCTTACCCTCTGTTTACGAAGACTAGCAGCCTGATTCCTCAAGCTTTTTTCCTCATCTTGAAACTTTTTGAGACTTTCCTCCAAGGAAGCAATTTGTTCTTGAAACTCCCTTTCCTGAGAGTTCAAATTCTCAATGTCCCTCGCATTTGAATCTAAATAGTACAACAAAAGGTAAAAAGAGAGACAATAAGGAACCAGCGTTTAAAACTAAATCATATGATCCAAGTGTTGGTTCAACGTGCTTTTAGAGTGACATACTATTTAACAGAAGTTGTGGGCGTTGCACTTGTTCGACAACTGCTGAGACATGATTTCCATATCTAGAGTTAGTCCAATGATAGTGACTTTCGGGTGTCCATAAACTAGTAATTCCCAATTTTGGGACCTCATCAGCTTTCTGGTCAGTTTCTTTCGATCCAATAAACTGAATTGTAAACATGTAGAAAAGAAATGAATAACAATGTATAACCAAATAACAGTAATCCCCACCCATAAATATTAGCTTGAATTACTTTTCAAAGAACCCATAAACTTAAATAACAAATCTACAAACATAGCACAAAAGGGGCATACTGAATGATCAAGTTTAAATTGGCTAATCAACACCTCCTTGACAGCAGCAGGGGCGTCAAAAATTTGATCCAAACGGGAGTGGATACCAAGAGCGCGCATCTGGTAAGAATGGTACAACAATGATGAAATATTTAACACTTAAATGGAAATAAAACAAAATTGTTGAACTGAACTTACATCAGCAGAAATTTCGGAAGGCTCTCTTTGTCGGCTATCACGACCAGTATAATTTATAACTGGTACGTCATAGAACCGTAGGTTGTTTACCAAAAAGTCCCGATCACGAGGATCCTGTGTTATGAAAGACTGCATTTGAATAAAATAAATAAATCAGTATGGATAAAATGATACTTATGCCTGTGCAGGAAATGGTGAAGCACGAGAAGTGACTCCTTTTCAATAACTGTGTCATTATTATATTTGACCCTTCCACCAGAAGAAAAAGGGATTAAAAATAAGACACTACAAACCAAAATTTGTCAACGTAACTGGAGATATAGAAAGTTTGCATAGAAAAAAAGGATACAATCAAAGAGAAAAAAAATAAAACATTGCCATAGTGATGGGTTGGGGAAAATTGACAGGGAGTGGAGGGGTTATTCCAAATGTTGCTTATTGTGTTCAATTTTATTTTAATGGAGGGAAGGAGAGAGAATACCATCATGACATGACTCAATTCTGGCTCCCCTCAATACTGGGGGGGGAATAGGAGGGGAAAGATGGGTTAATATAAATGTAAACGCGTTGACTAAAAATTCTTGCATAAAATGTAATATGAAAATAAGGACATAAACAGAACATTAGACCTTCCCCTCAAATAAAATATCCTCCCTTCCACTCCTCACAACCACAACCAAGCAAAAAAAGTCTGATTAGATCTCTCACCTCCCTTCCCCTCACATCCCCTGCCCGCCATTAAAATCTCCCTTTGTTTTAACCATAGACCCAACGATATCCACAAACAGTAACAGAAAAACAAGTTCAGGAATGAAGTATGGACTAAAAAACCAAAAACTCTAGAATATCTAAATCTAAATAAAAATGTAGCCAGAATTTTCACGGTAATAGGGTTGAAAAAAGTTCAGCAGAAATTGCTTTTACAGCAACAAAAGAGACCATAAGATATCTAGGACTACCTTCCAAGTGTAGTAAGCCACTTGACCCTCTAGATACCCAGCATGAGACTGATCTGAGACATTCACCTGTAAATTCACTCAACAGTGTAACAACCCAGGTAAGAAGACCAAAAGGCTATAAAAATGTGATTCTGACATATATATACCTCAACTAAAACTGGACCATAGACCTCCTTGTGGAATTCATGGTGATGCTCTTGGACCCATTTATAAGCTTCAAATATTTTCTCAACCCCTGATCTTTGCAATGCATGCAAACACTTGGAGCTTTTATTATTCATTTCCTTCAACCTGCAAATTTTCCAATAGAGAATTAAACAAAAGATTTGCAGAAGTAACCAATCTGAAAAAAACATTATTTTCTGCCCAACTTCTACCTGTCTTTACACTTCCTCAAGGAGAGCTTTTTATTATGTATTTCGTTTTCTGCTTGTGTCATATTCTGTCTCACTTGATTAGCAGAAACATCCAACTCCAAAATTTCATTTCTTAATCTTTGCTGGTAAGAAAAAAAAAATCACTTTCAAAGTTTTATAGCGGGTGTAAGTACCAAAATATAAATAAAAAATTGCTGAGTATAATATTGGCTAGTAATAAACATTCATCCCAGATATTTGGAGAAAGAATAATGGGAATCAAGATGATATTTGGGATTACCATAATTTAATCTAGTCTCGATTATACCTAATCAATTTTTCAGTCAGTTAATGCACCTGTAACTAACTGAACAGTATTCAGTTGAAGGTATTTCAAGAGATCCAATGAAGACCAAATGAACAGAGGAGTTGCCAATTCCAATAGACATCAAGGGGCTAAGTAGTTTCTTGGAAGGAATTGACAGATTATTACAACAGTTTGTCAAAGATTATTATTGCTAGGCCTCTCACTCGTTAAAGAATAATAGCTTTCATTGGGGAGAGGAAGCAATGAAAGCTTTCAAATAACCAAAAAGGGCCTCCCCGGCCAAAGCTCTATAGAGCATCCACGTGTGTGATACTGTGCCAATGTGTTGCACAACCACAGAAGGGGCACGAAAAATAAGTGTCAAGTCAAAGACTAGTGGTAGGTGGTCCCGCAGAGCTTTCAGAAAAGGGTAGCCTAGTGCGAATAGCGCAATGAACTGCGGCAAACCCTCATTGGAAAACTATAGATCCTCCAAGTTGGCTGAGATGATGGAACTACTTATGTCGAGCATGCCGAATTTCCAAGTACTATTTGAGATTACTGACGCATCTGCAATTTGCACTGGAGCGGTCCTTGTGACACCATTTATTTGTTGCTTCCACTGCAAAAACTTAACATGCCAAGAGGAAATTGCCCTCAGAATTGAGAAGTGGATTCAAAGTGGCCATTGAAACAGGAAGGCACGGGATAAAAGTAGAAGCTCTAAGTTAGAAATGCAGAGTGCAAAGAAACTGAGAAAGATGAATACTAAGAATTCATTATAATTGGTTGAAAGACTACAACGATACTTAAGCCGTATTTATAACAGAACTCGAAGCTTGTGACACAAGATACTAACTCTAATTAACTAGAAGCTACTAATAACAGAAGAAGCCAGCTGTCATAAGACAGCTGTAACGGCTAAGCTAACAGAGGCTCGGTTCAAGCCTGATCCATAGGTTATCTCTAAGAATAACACTAATGATTCAGAAATGGCGACAATAGTGGCTGTCAGGTTTTAGAGGTGGGGGAGGTGGCAGGCAGTGAGGGCATTGAAGGGAGATGTAGAGACGGCAACAATGGTGGTAGGCTGAGTTGGATGATGAAAAGCAAAAATAAAAATGAGAAAATAAAAACTATAAATTGTTCTTGTTCTAAAAAAAATAGAAGAAAAACAACTAATCAAACAAAATTTTGGTTTATTATTAAAAAAACTCAAATCAAACATGCCCTTAATTGGATACATATATAAATATAAATATAAATATAAATATAAATATAAGTATAAATATAAATATAAATAATATAACCAATGACTACAAGTATACTTACAAGCTCATCTTTGGGAGGTGCATAAGGTTTTAGACTCTCAAGTTCGAGTTCAGCAGCAACAAGTTCCTCCCTAGCTTTTCTAAATTTCTGTTGCTGAGTTTCTTCCTGCCTCCTCAACTCGTCCATCTCTTTGTACTTCCCTTGTTGTTCCACTTCCTATAAATTGATAACAAGGAACTAAAATCACACCAAACTTTAACTTCATCCCAGTAGGTTGTAAGATGTACCCACAAGTACAATAACATGAATAACTATTGATTTGATTTGATGGCATGATTGATAATAAAGACTCAGGTTTCAGGTCTCACTCAAATAAAATTATAAAAATAAAGTATGTCAAGTAAATGGATGAGAAAAATTACCAATTGGTTCTCTTTCTCCATAAGTTCCATTCTTTTCTTGGCATTCTCATTTATTCGGTTGCTAACCTTTTTCCATTTTGCATCTAATGCAGCTTTCTCATCTTTTTGTTTCCTGTTAAAGCATGACAAATTATGATTTCATCATATACCATATCTGAACAAAAGAAAGGTGTTTGCCATATTCGTGAGATAGCAATAACAATACAATTGAGGACAAGGATTCCATTTCACTCTAGCATTGCAGTTCAATATAGGAGATTGGTTGACATTGCATCTGAAGTATTATGGATTCAGTCTTTGTTGATAAAACTACCAATTCCATTTCAAACTCTAGTACAATATTGTGATAATCTTAGCACAGTTTCCCTCCCTCATAATCCAGATTCGCATGCTAAACTAAAACCAAGCACATGGAGTTTGAAATTTTCTTCTGAAAGAAAGTCATAACAAAAGTATAATTCTCCAGCATATTCCAGTCACCAATCAGACTGTTGATGTACTCACTGAGCCACTTTCTCCACCCAGGTTTCTCACACATGCAGGCAAACTCAAGACGGTAGAAAGGGGCTCACTGGATCAATCACCCTAGGTTTGAAGGGGAAATAATAATAGAATAATAGAAATAACAGTATTTTCTAATTTCTATTGAATAGAAAAAGATAGTAATAGAACTCAGTATGTCATTACTGAGAACCAGGTTGGTTAGGATACATCTATATATACCTTGATGTTTGTAATTAGAATACTGAATTCTTTTTATGAACTAGTCTTTATTTTCTTTTATTTCTCTTGGTTTCTATCAGATAAAACATCGAAAGAAAAAGAGAAAAGAAATGAAAGAAGATCCGAGAAACGAAGAGTGAAAAACGGAAAAATGAGGTGTTAGACGAATGACGCATGAAGTATTAGGACATGCAGCTCATCTTTAAATATGTTGCATATGTTCAAGCATAAACTGCTTATAAAATATAGCGTTAGTGCAACTCTACAATCTATTTAAGGCTGTTAATGAGAGCGTAGTTAAATGCATAAACTTTCCATAAAGGTATGAACAATGTTGTTAAATGCTGGTAATTGAGGATGGCAGTGGCAGAAATTTGACAAGCTACCATACAATGGTACTGGCATTGCAGATTATGATTTCGTTTTATTTAAATCCAACGTTGAGGCTTATATTAAGCCTCTCCCTGGATATGGAGTAAGACATGCTTTCTTGCCTAGACTTTGCTTAAATCAGCTAAAATTTTACAATTATTAATCGAACTAATAATGCATTTGACCAAGAGTCAAGACCCCTCCCCCAACTTCAGCCCCTGCTAAAATATAAGCAACTTTCTCGTCTAGCAATTCAAATTCTAAGAAGCTTCAAATTTAAACAATTACTAGCATGTAACAAAGTAAGAAAAGACACATACTTAATAGGCTCTTTAACTTCATTTAATAATTTTGCAGCCTTTTCAAAATCCTTTGCAGCGGTCTTTTCACGCTCCTTAGCTTCACGATACTCTGCCTGCTGCATATCATATTTCAGCCATGGCAATTTCTTTTTCATTGATTCGGCCTACAAAACAGATACAGGCATATTTTTTCATCTTTTCCTTTAAAAAAAAAAATTACATTAAGACAATGAATTTTCACTGCAGGAGGAACAGAAAACCTCCTAAATGAGAAAAATAAAGGATGAACTAATCATATCAGGAAAATATTAGACATCACCACAAAGGAGACTACATTGTTTGGCTTATACAAAACATTCAGACAAAGCTTAATAGCTAACCTTGGCAAGAAGTTCGTCTCTTTGACGAACACGTTCAACATCCTTCTCTAACTCAGCATTACGTTCCTTCAACTGATTTAAAGTTCCTTCGTTTTTCTCAAGAGACTGAAACAAAATTAGTAAACCGATCCTGAAGTTATCAAGCAGCTATGATTTAGGAGATTTCTATCATTTCTTAGTAAAGGGTGAACTTACTAGCTCGACATGCTTCAATGCACGACTTTTATCAATTAGTGCACGATGTTGCTCTGGAAGTTGTGGATCACCAACAGCCTTTTCGGTCTCTTCCAGAAGTTGCACAGGAGTTAACTTTGCAAACTCACAGACCCTGTCTTGGGGTAAGAACTACCAAAAAGCCAAGTATTAGCCCATCATAGATTTGAGCATCCCAATAAATATAACACCTATAGCAATATTCCTCAAATTAGAGTTTGAGCCAACTCTAGACACCATGTTAGAATTTTGACAGAAGAGAAACTGATGAAAATGAATATTCAACCACGTACAACTGAACCAACCTAGAGCATTTATAGAGTTCCATTGATCTGCAAATTAGTGTAACTGAATAACTGTAACCAGCTGAAGTAGGTTCAGTAAGCGACAGAAGTAGAAAGTTCTAGAATCCAGAGTTAAACTAAGCAAACTAAAAGTTTAAATCTGAAAACACTATAGTCTAATACCATGAAGTATAATGACTGCAGGTCATAAACTTACTTGAGTCAAATTATTTACTTGGATGTTAAACCTCTGAATGGTTTCAGCCACGTCCTTTTTGGGCACAACATTTCCTGAAATGAATACATTAACAGATAACATAACTGATCATACTGTTTGAAATTTGTAGATAATAATAATATTCTACTTTACTTGCAGTTTGCACATGCAACAATTTTCTCTTGTGCGTATACAAATGTACATAGATTCAGCATATATAATTGACGGATAAGAGGAAGATCCAAAATTTAAGGCTGAAAGGAAGTTATTTGAAGAATATATATTACGTTTAAGGGAAAGAGAAAACACCTAAAGATGTCATGGTCCACTCAACAATAGCTATATTCACCAAGACATGGAAAAATGCTTATTATTCAATAAATTTGATATCCTTGTTTTTTTACCAAAAGCATAATAAATAATAAACAACAAGCAAGAACTCCTTCATTGTAGATAGACACACCTAATGTTCATGATAACAAGCCAAAGAGATTGTTCCAAAGAAAGATGCGTGTCTATATTGCAATGCAGACAGATAGACCGACCCAATTTAGAATTATAATACTTACACCAAAATAAGTAAAACCAACCTAGTAAAATACAATATGAATCCCTTAAGACATCTCATGTTCATAACATTTAATAAGAAAATTTGATTGTACTAACTCACAGAATGTTTTTTAAAGCGGGGCAATATGGCTTCAGGTAAGCAGCATAGTTTTGAATAACAAAAGCAGAAACCACATTTTGTAATTCGATACCATAACCAGCCAATTTTAAACATGTCTATTAATTACAGTACATCAATAAAAGACTTCACAATTGCTATCAAAATAATAGTAGCAATCCACAAAATTGTGTGGAATGTTAAAAAACCCACCATTGAAAAGCCATTCAGACTTGTTGCTAGTATTTATTTTACGCATAATAGTAATGCGCTCCTCTTTACTGTCCCCTCTCAAGGTAATCTTAATGTGACCAGACTCTTCTCCCCGCTTCACATATGCTCCAATACTCGTGGCTCGCCCAAGCAACTGCAGAAAATGAAGTTGTCATATGAAATGGTTGAAAAATAAACTCTAGAGAGGCCTCCACAGAGAAAGTGTGAGAAAACACAAACCAACCTGGGGCTCTCCACAGAGGCCAAGAGCAATAGCACATACAAGAGAACTCTTTCCAGAACCATTGGGCCCAATTACGAGATTCAAGCGAGGGCCGGGTTTACATTTTAAGTAATCAAATGTCATGAAATTATAAAGCTCGATCTCCAAAATGTTTCCAGGCATATAATCATCATCCCCCCTGAAATAGAGTTTAAATCATCAACTTCATAATCACAACCCTTTCGAAATTTAATATATATATATAGGGGGTTAGAGAGTATTCCACATTTCTAATATTAATTTTTAATTTAGTTAATCACTATGGCGTAGAGCATGACAGAACACTAAAGATGGAACTAAAAACTCTAACTTCTAAATTAAGAAAAATATAAACCATTTATAAAAATAAATGAAGTATTATTTGAAGGATATCCAATAAATTTATGCTTACCCCTAATTTTTTAAACATGGGATATTCCACGCAGGCGTGCGTATATCTTCTCCAAACACCTCCATCAAAACATAAACATGGGTTTTTCACATTGTTTGAGAGAAAAAAATTAAAGGATTGGAGGGAATTCTTATAAAAGGGTCTCTCTCATGACATTATCCTATCAAAATATAAAATATAAAGGAGGGGAGAAAATTCTTATAAAAAGGATCATTTGCCTATCACAAAAATATAAATGCATTGGAAGTATTATAAAGAGAGAAAAATGATTTGAAGAATTTGCTAAATCCCTCCAATGCATGTATACTTTTGTGATAGGCAAATGATCCTAGTCAATTCCAAGTCATCCCCTTGCAGCGTGTTAATTCCAAAACAAAACCTAGGTAGTGATTCAGTTCCCATAGCTTCATTCTTTTATATCTCCACAATTCCAATAACAAAATAACGATAACCAAATTTGTGTTTCCAATTTTAATGATTCCACTACCAAATTCGTGTTTCCATTTTTAATGATTCCAATTTTAAGAACAAAACTTACAACAACCAAAGGCAACACAACGAAATTGCAAGGAATGGAACTAAAAAAGATGATAAAACAGAATGAAAGAGTTAAAATAACGACGAACCTGCTGATTTTGGGGCGCTTGGGTGGGCGAGGTTCCGCCATTGCAAGCAACGGAGATCGATGGCGGGAGCAATTAGAAGTTTCGGAAGTGATTGATCAAAGTGTTGTCTCTGAAAACCCTAGGATTTGGGAATGGGGAATACGAGAGCGTTGATTAGGGTTTTAGGGGTAAAGAGAGTTGGAAGAGAAAGAGGAGAAAACGTCACTTACCAGAGGAAGTGAGAGAACATTTGGCTCCAATCAAATCTCTGATGTGCTTGAGAATGTATGTAGATAGAAGAGTGGGAACTCATATAAAAGTATAAAACCAATTCGGTGGTTCTTTACAAGACTTTTAAGAATACATGAATAAGAAATGGGTAAACTCATATTCTCAAGAATAAAGAATCTATGAAAAAGTAATTTTTTATATTTCCATGAAATAATTCACATGTGAAAGAATATAACTTTTTTTTAAAATTAATAAAAATCTAAATTTTCTTGAAATATCAAAATGTTTGTCAAACACTTTTTCCTTAGAATAAATTTTCTATCTTTATATTCTTGGATAGTTAATTCTTAGGAATAAATTTAAACACCCTCCAATAGTCACTTTATCATTTCTTGCATTGATGCCCTACAAAATAACAATCCAAATATTTTTAATTAAATAGTTATAATAATTAAATAGTTAAAATAATAAAAATATAAAGTGAAAATTTAATAGTTACTATACAGTCAAAAGTAGTTACTGAGAGAGGATGAAGTTAAAGCTGAGACATTAAATTAACCACTATCCCCTTTTGCGTCATGCAATGAATTTTGATTAACACTTCCTTTATAAGGATTCTTCTTCAACTTTTAGAATTGATTTGTTGCACTCATAATATTCTTCGGTTAGCCTTTGATGATGATAAATAATGGCGGAGCTAAGGTTCGGTCAGACTGGGCACATGTTTGGATTTTTCCTCGGGTAACCTCATGCCCCAACAGTACATGCCCAAATTCATTCTCACAATAGTAAGAATCGTTTGGAGTCTCATTTGGATTCGCACATAGTTTTGGTTCTGTCATGATTTCTAGTAAGGTTCGGCTCAACTTTGGTGTTAACTGGGTTCACTTGTTTCGAGTTTTTGCAATTTATAATTGGTTTCTAACAAAGTTTTGCATTTTGACCTGTTTCTTCTCTTTTCTTCTGCTTCTATTTTGATTTTTTTGTGATTGGATGTTGAATTGTTATATTAATAATGATGCAACCCGTTAATTGGTTATTGTGTTGTCGTTATCGTTGTATTGAAACTCGCACGCCACGTGTTCGATGAAATGCATAGGTCAGTTTCTTGCTTTTTCCCTTGGTTTGCTTATGCTTCTTGGTTCTACTTCTTGTTGACTTCACAATTCAATTCTGATTTTTATTTTGTTTTAGGTGTTTTGTAGGATGTTCTTGGTGCCTTTATATTTATCAAGGAATAATTTGAGTGGGAAAATAATGTATCAGATTCTTAAATGGGTTGAATGATGTGTTTAGAACCAGATTCAATCAGTGGCACACTAGATAGAAAGATAGTATTCATTTTTCATTAGTTTTTCTTGTTCTTTGATTGTTCAATACTAGTTTATGTTTTTATGTAACCGTAGAAGTCTAACTAGAATAGACTTTGTGAATATTATTTTGCATGTTACATGTCCATATCTCTTTGCAATACCTTGAATAGTTTTTGTTAAAATGTGTATGAGTCAATTGTTAGGCTCAATTTGCAGAACAACAATAGCTTCTAGAAAATTGTAGAGGCAGAGGGAATAAGAGTTACTTAGACCCTTCCCTGAATTTTGGAATTTCAGCTATAAAAGCATTGAGAAAGTTGTTAATAAATAATTAGGAGAATAAATTCTTTGGTTAGAAGCATTAGATTTGGTTAGGAGTTATAGCAAGTATGATTTATCTTTTCTTTTAATGTGTTTCCACCATTGTAGTGCTCTTAAGCTCACTATTTTCCAATTCAATATTAAACATTGGCTTACTTAAAATTATGGAATATATCACTACCCCCTTAAACATGTCATTAATGTTTTCCCAAATACGAAGATGTTGTTGTATTTTCTTTTTGTGTGTTAATTTTTTATTTTTTTTATTGTTGGGGATGGAGGAAGTGAATTGAAGAAATGGTGATTGTTGTTTTGTGAATACTTGGGGTGTGTTTGTTTCAAGGTTTAAAAAAAATATTCCTGAGAATCTGGCTATGGAAATCATTTATTCTCATATTTGATTCAAGTTTAAAAAAATTATTTTAAGATATTTTTTATTCTTTGGAATCTTATTTACACATGATTCTATTCTTTTATTACAAGGATTAAAGGGTGGGAATATAATATTCCCATGGGAATAAGTTCAACCAACCATAACTTCTCATAATCATTCACATGTACTATTATTTTTATTTTTTTATTAAAATTAAACCAATTTTACAATTATTCCTAGCAATCAAAATTTCTAACAAACACGTGAGTTGGAATAATATTCCCAGAAATAATAATCCTAGGAATATCATTCAAAGGAATATATCTATAAACCTTGAAATAAACATGCTCTTGAAGGTTATTTATTATATGCTAATGGAGAAAGTGAGAGAATATGGTTGAAGAAAATGAATCAAATATGGGAATCCAAATTGACATGGAAATGATCACTCCTAAACCAAATATGGGAATCTAATTTTACACCTCAAACAATTATCATGTTGTTGAAAATCCACAAAAATCTATGATGAATTTCTCACAATCTTGATGAACAAGATTGTTATCACCACACAATAACAAAAAATTATATGAAAGAATGAAAGAAAGAAGACGATGATTTTTCTGCAGAGTTTCTCTCTTCCCACAAATTATGAAAAACTTTGTTATTCACTTGCAACTGCAAATTCTGTGAATACAACTTGATTGACTTGATTACAAAAATAGGGGTTACTCCATCTATTAATAGATTTAGGTTAGCTTGCTCTCTAAGCCAAAAGTCTAAAACTATAAAAGCCCGAAATACATATTTTGAAACTAAATCAAATATATTTTATTTTAGATCTAAATCAAATTTATTTAAATCTAAAATCAAATCAGTGTGCAATATCTTTGACACACTGTTGTACCCCAAAATTTTCCCTCTCATTTTATCAAGATTTTTCATCACAAGACTCTTTGAACTCAAGATCAAGCTAGGGTTTACTCTGCTCAAGACATCTCCTTGCACTGTTGACCTAAATTAGGGTTTGAGTTTGCACAGGGATTTTTGGACTTTTAATGCTCAAAGTGACTTTCATACTTCATGTGGGACTTACAAGATTACCTCTACATAGTTTCAAGCCTTGAATCAAATTTTTGCCTAGTCAATTGGACAGTTGACCTAGAAATCAGCTGTATTAGGGAAAAAGTCAATTATGGCCAATTTACAGTCAAACCTCATAAATTTAGACCCATATCAATATTATAGACTCATATGAACCATTTGATCAAGTTTGGACTACAACTCCTCAAGAAATTTGATCAGATCGTCAAAAGGGCAAAATGGTCATTTTTAGGGTTTTGACTGCACAAGGGCAATTTTTGATTTTTCACCTAGCCAATGGAAAATTGGGTTCAAGCATGGACTCAAGGACTCAATGGAATCATCTTGACCTATTCACAAAGCTCAAAAGACCTCAATTGCATTGGATTGGCAGATGAATTTTTCAGTCAACTGATCAAATTTGACTATACACTGAAAAAGTCAAACTTTTACTTTTTGGCCAAAATCAAGTGCCAAGGGTCATTTTTCATCAAGATGTGTCAAAACATGAAACTTGTTCATCAAGAAACCCAATTTTGCAAATTAGGGTTTAAGATTGAAAATTTTCATAACTTAGAATTTTTCTAAGTTATGAAATTTTCTTAATTTTTCCTAACTTTGCCCAACATTTTCACCATGATGCAATTGGATTCAAACAAAACTTCTAACATGAAAGTTGTAGTCCTCCACAAATACTACAACTTTGATTCACAAAGTTTTCCCAAAAGAAGCTTGGATCTCAAGTTATGATTTTTGGAACAAGGGTCCATGAAACTTTTAACTTAGTAAAATTTTGCCATAGTTTAGGCAGGATTTTGATCTATCTTCATGGTCATTTTTCACATAGTTCCACTTGGAATCTCAAATTTCATTTCAAAGATGGAATGTAGAGCATGTTGCAAGCTTTCTAAAATGTCCATGAACTCTCTAAACTCACTTGTGGTTAGGTAGAATTGAAGGCTTGAAGTTGGCAAAAACTCACTTTTTATCCATGGCATGTTCATATTGATACAAGTTGCAAATTCAAATCAGCTTGCCTTGCACTAGATTACAGGCCTCAAAACCATTCCACACTCAATAATTTAATTCAAATCCATTGGTCTAAGGTTTTGTTTTGGTCATTAGAGCATTGCACACAAGATTAATCCCTAAATGGTAAAAGGTACATTACCATTTTTGCCAAAGTATGCTTTATGTCAAAACCACATCTCTTGGTCCATGAACAAGATTTTGTGCAGCAAATCATATCCACCAATTTTAGAGGCCAAGATCACAAGGGACAGGCTGATGGATAGCCTGTACAGGCTTGTATTACATCATTGCTCATTTTTGCTTCATATACAAGAAAGATACCAAATACATGAAAACGGGAACATCTGTGAACACCAACTTGTGCAAACATTTGGAACAACTTTCTCACATCCCTTTGAGCCAGAAACACGACCCTTTGAGCCTTCAAACCTCCCATAGCACAAAATCATCTTTATTTGACAAAACAGGGCACTCCCTGCAGTTTGATTCCCACAACTCAAATCCCTCGTGCGTTTTGTCTCAAATTGGTTCAAACACCTTCCATAAAACATCTTCAAGTTATCCCAACCCTTAAACACTAACTGTAACTCCATTTACAAGGTTTGCCATTTTTGATTTCAGCTTGTGCAGGTTGAGTTTTGTAGGCTTTTTCAAGCACATCCAAGGCAAGCTAGGCATTGGAGAAGGTCAGGGGAAGTTCAAGCAAGCTCCCAAACATCTCAGGCCTCATTAAAAAGCTCCACATTGTCAGACACGATCTCAACTGAAACAGGTTTTTGTCAACTTCCTATCTCTCTATTTAGGAACAATTAGGCTTAGGTTAATGAATAAGAAATGTAGTATTCATAGCCATGAAGTTGTACATATGCTCAGTTTTCATTTTAGTTAAGCATGCTAAGAGAATTTGGTCCATGAACTTCCTGAAAAAAATAGGTTAAGATTTAGGGCCAGAGAAATTATCTTTGGTCTTTGAGAGTTAGGACAAGTTTCTTATATGGTTGAATTCGTCTTGGAAAACCCTACAACTTTGATGTTATGTGTTTTTGCATTAGAGCTCGTATGTAGGTTGTACATGTCTGATACCGGGCGCGCGAAATTTTGAAGAGAGGTTGAAGATGAAGTCTGGCTTGGGCTGGGCTTTGGTTCTTTCACTATTTGCACCCCTCTTTTGTTGAATACACCCCCCTGGCCCATTTCTTCATATTTTTATGTTTTGTTATTTTATTTCTGATTCTATTTTATCATTTCCAAACATAAAAAATACTAAAATATTTTTTTATAAATTCTCACATTTATTTGTGTATTTTATTTTAATTTTTCTAAACATAAAAGTAATTTAATGAACATATACCTTTATTTTATTTTAATGAGAACTTAAAAATAAAACATTAAAAATTATACTTTTATTTTTTTATTATTATTTATACTTAAATAATACTTTGTTCTAAATATATTTTTGTCTTGAATATATTTTATTTTTATTGTACATATTTAATATAATTAATATATATATATATATATATATATATATATATATATATATATATATATATATATATATATATATATATATATATATATATATATATATATATATATATATATATATATATATATATATATACATACTTTTATTTAATAAATACTTGAAAAATAAAACATAGAAATATTATACTTTTATTTTTTAATACTTTTTTTTCTAAATATATTTTATTTTTTGTATATACATTATTTTATTTTATTGTATATAAGTAATATAGTCAATATATTTACATTCTTAAAAATTAGGGTTTTAACCTTTATAAAAAATAATAATTTTTTTTATTTATTTATTTCTTTTTGCATTAAATATTTTTACATACACAAAAAATAAACATAAACATTTTTGCATATTATTTTGTATATTTATTTAATTTGTTTATTTAAATATTATTCATTTATTATTTATGCCATTGATTCAATTTGGATGTAATAGTAAAATTAGGGTTTTAATTTCTTGTCAAATAATCCTCATTCAAAAATTGTATCCCCGTCCCCATAATCATGTTGTAATAGTGGTAGATTTATTTTACGCATTTATGCTTTCAATTATACCATGATTAGAGATTAGGGTTTGTATGCAAAAATCCAAAATTAACAAGTAGCTTGACCTAATACAAAGACAAAAATGCATGAAAATCAATACACAATGCACACTTGCACCCCTAGGGTTACATCCACTTGTTGCCTTAAAAATGGGCCATGTTATGCATGTTGAGTACTTTGGCAAAACAAAAACAAAACAAAAGATCATAGTCCCTCGATGACGCTATCTTGGTTGCCTAAACAAAATGATCAAGTCCCTCGAAAAATTGCTAAAGATACTTGGCACAATTGCTATCATGGTCTATACGATTACCCGCGCCTGTCCCGTTTAACATCCTAATGCAAGATTATTTACCAAATGCAATGGTAAAACAATATTGTCAAAAGGGTTAAAAATGTGTAGGAAATACCTTTGAGTAAAATAGGGTAGATAACTCTTAGTTACTTGATCAAAACTTGCAAAACATCCTTGATATTTTCAAATGCACCTCACAACACAATTTCAAAACATTTCCAAAACTTTCAAACATTGAAATATCTTTTCAAAAGACAAACACCTTTGTATATATTCAAATAAGAATCATTACAAAGGTTGCCACAATGATGGACTCTTTTTCAAAGCATTTTCAAAACCACACACACAAAAGCACAATTTCAAACAATTGAAAAGCAAAAGCAAGTGATCTAAACAAGTAACTAAGAGCCCATGGATAACCATGGATGAAAAGGGTGCTTGCACCTTCCCTTTTCCTAATCTACTCCCCGAACCCAAGAAAACATCTTGAAGGTCTTTCCTGTGCTTTTTGACCTTTCCTTACGATAAAATAAAAAGTCGGTGGCGACTCTTGCTAAACCGCACATTTGCGAACACAAATGCATAACCTCAAGTCAATTCTCCCACCGTATCACAGAACTGGCGAATCTGCTGGGGACTATTTGAAAAGTGGAGTAACCTTAGGGTTTAGATCACCTTTACATGCTTATCTTGTTTGCTTTGATTGCTTTACATTTGATTCTATTGTTTGGGTTTGAAATCCTCCACCTGGATTCTTGGGAAACATTCATAGGTAAATAGCAATACGTTGTGGAAATTGTGCGGCGTATACCGACATGGTTGAAGCAATAGATATATTAGTGCGACATATTTGTAGGTACCTGTAGCCTTTGAGTCAATCAAAGAGAATACGGGGCCGCTGAGTGATGTCATGAAGCACTAATGAACTCTTAAAACCTTTACTTGACCATCTTGGCCTTTTTAGGGGTAGTGAGATGACTGGCTTTGATGCAGTCCGAAGTTGGTAGATACTCGATACTACACTCATTGAGGGTTGTTTTCTTGGAATATTTCGGTCGCCAGTTAAGTGGCTAAACTGAAACAATGAACACAGAAAATAATCCAGTGATATTGAGCTCCTTAGAACCCGGTTACTATTTATAGGACAGGTTAAGCCAACTAACTTCAAGAGGGTACTTACCTATGAAACATCATGCAAGCTTGAAACTAGGATCTTGTGTGATTTGCTTGTACATATACTTGTGCATACATCATGAACATCATGAAGCATCATATGCATCCACTAACCATTTCAAGGGTTTGGATCTTCATCTTTGTTCTTATTTTGTAGGTCATGGAACCTCTTCGCAGGAAAACAATTCAAGTCAACCTTGTGAGAATCCCTCCTCAACTCAAGGAGCTTACTTCTAAGATTCCATAGAATTCTCCATTCAGTGAAAGACATGGTAGACTTCTCAACTTGGTCAACTCCAACATTGAAGAAGACATGGTGAAAGTTCTCTTCCAGTTCTTTGACCCACTACACCATTGCTTTACATTTCCTGATTACCAACTAGTACCTACTTTGGAGGAATTTTCTCAACTCCTGAGGCTTCCTATTCTCCATCAACTACCCTACAACGGTATAGAAAGAGAACCAAAGCCTGAAGATGTTGCTCAAGCCTTGCACTTGCAACCATCTGATATCAAAGGTCATTGGGAAACCAGAAGTGGTGTCAAGGGTTTCTTGGCAAAGTTTATGTTTGAGAAGGCACAAGACTGCTGGAATTCTCTAGATCTATAAGCTTTTGAGGAGATTGTAGCACTTCTCATCTATGGGTTGGTCTTGTTCCCAAACCCTGACCAGTTTATAGATGTGAATGCTGTCAAGATTTTCATATCTCGGAATCCAGTGCCTACATTGCTTGGGGACATCCTACACTCATTTTACACACGAACAATGAGGAAAAGAGGTGTTCTCATGTGTTGTACTCCTCTTCTAGCAAGGTGGTTTATTTCTCACCTTCCACAATCAGTCTTGAAGAATGAACACGACTTGAAGTAGTCGCAACGATTGATGACTCTTACATATTCTGATGTACATTGGTGTTCTCGGTCCAAAGAAAATATCATCATCATTAATCGTTATGGGGAATTCCCTAATGTCCCATTACTTAGCATTAGGGGAGGCATTACCTACAACCCCTGTTTAGATCTGAGACAATTTGGGTATGCCCAAAGGGATGGCCCTCATGACATGCTGATTCCTGACCTAGTTTTTGACTTCGACAACGACGCTCGAGGACTTTGACAAAGGTTTATCCGAGCTTGGAGGATGCCTAACAAAGTGGATAATAAGACACTCGGACACAAGAATTCCATCCCCTTGAGCCTTATCTCAAGTGGGTACGAACCCACGCCCAGAGTATTATGATGTCTTACCCCCACATTCTCCCCGTGATCAAAAAGCCTGTTATGGAAGGAGAGGTTCCATACACCCTCCTACATCCTGACATGCCAACATCATTGGAAGAATTGCAAAAAAGTTGGATACAACTCAAGGAAGAACGTAATACTTTTGAAGCCAACTTCTATGCCAGTGAGAAGAAGGTTTTGGAACTTACCCGCCGACTTCACGAAGAGGAGACTCTTAACAATTACATCGCACCAAAGAGGATGCGCAATGTCTTTTTACATTAAGAATTTTGTAATATTTTGTCCATGGGGCATTTATGTACTAACAAATTTCTTCTTATTAATATGACGTGTGTTCTTTTTGTTTACAACAAATTTGAATTTTTGAATCCTTGAATGTATTACATGAATACAAATAATTCATCATATGCATAAACAGGTCTTCACACCAGGTTTCCTTAACTTTCTGCTGTTTATTTCAGCAAGATGGATATAGAGCAAACGGTCAAAGATCTGCAAGTACAAAATTCGCAATTCCAACAACTCCTCATGACTTTGGCAAAGGGTCAAGTGGATCTTAAAGCACTGTTAGAAAAAGAGAAGGAAAAAGAAAAGAAGAAGAAGAAAAGGGCTGGTGTGGCCACTATGGGAAGAAGATTTGAGAACCAAGCTAGAAGGGTCCTGGACTTCCCTTCCACATCTGATGAAGGGGTTGGTAAAGGAATAGGAGCTGCGGTACCTTCTGAGTGTGAGGCTGAAGAGGAAGAAGAAGAAGAGGATGGAGATTACTCCGAGCAGCAGTACCCTCCGGCGGGCGACAAGTATAAGAATCTTTAGAATTAGTTGGCAGCCATGGAGGTACAAAGGGTACCTGGGCTGGATTTCGAAGAACTAGGGCTGGTTGCTGGGATCGTCATTCCTCCCAAGTTCAAAGTGCCTACATTTGCTAAATACGACGGTTTGTCCTGTCCGAAGATGCATCTGCGGTCCTACGTCCGAAAGATCCAACCTCACTCTTCTAATAAGGATCTGTGGGTCCATTTTTTTCAAGATAGTCTATCGGGTATGCAATTATACTGGTTCTATCAACTTGAGAGATCTGATGTACATAACTGGGAGGATTTAGCTGCTGCTTTCTACCGACAATACCAATATAACGCAGATTTAGCGCTTACTCGTACTCAACTATAAAGTATGAGTATGGTCTCTAATGAAGGCTTTGAGGAGTATGCCCAGAAGTGGCGGGATTTGGCTGGAAGGGTACAACCACCATTGTCAGATAGAGAGCTGGTTGACATGTTTTTGGGGACCCTGTCAGGTCCATTCTTTAATCACTTGATCAAGAGCTCATCAGCAGGGTTCACTGAATTAATTCTGACAGGTGAAAGGGTCGAAGCTGACATTAAGAGCGGTAAAATTCAAAAGGACGCATCTGCTTCCACTGCTGTCAAGAAGACCTTCCCAGCCAAGAAAGAAGCCTTTGCTGTTTAACACCCAGAGAAATCAAGGAAGAATGGAGCGCCGACCAGCGGTGGGGGCTGTGATGATCCAAAACTCTTTAGTCGATCAACCTTGAAGCAGTCAACCTAGAGCTAACCAAAATAGGGTGGAAAGGCCACAACGACAATTCACTCGGATCAATATGACACCGGCTCAGGTCGTCCATCATCTGTTAAAGTTAAACCTTACCAACTTGAAAGAAGCGCCGAAAAACCCAAATACCTCTTCTCCCTATTATCATTCAAATTCAAAATGTGCATATCATTCGGACAGTGTGGGGCACGACACCAACAACTGTTGGGCCCTTAAAAACAAGATCCAAGATTTAATAGATACCAAGGAGGTAGAGTTTGATGCTCCCGAAAAACCTAATGTGATATCCGCTCCTATGTCAAAACATGGTCATAATGTCCATGCTATTATAGAAGATCTTCATGTTACCGTTGTTGATGACTTAATGACTCCATTGCCAATGATCAAGATGAACCTGTTGAAAGCCGGGATTTTTCCGGGTTGTGAAAAAGATTGTTACTTTTGTTCAACCTTGCAATCTGACTGTCCGCTGTTGAAATCAGGCATTCAACGCCTGATGGATACTCAAGAGATCCTCTTTCAGAAAACTCTTGTTGCTACTATTACTCATGTTACTCCTGTTACTCCTGTTACTCAAATCAATGATATTGTTATAATCACCATTTCCGACAATCTTTCCAAGACCTGCAAAAGGCCTGTTAAGATTACACCTGATCCAAAGCTTGTACCGCTGAAGATTACTATGCCGGGGCCTATCCCATATAAGTCCAACAAGATGATACCGTGGAATTATGGAGGAGAGATTTTCTACCAAGGTGTTAAGCAGATCGAATCAGTCAAAGAAAGTTCCGATGAAGAAACTCCTAATATAGGAAATATTGCGGGAACAAGTAAGATAACCCGTAGCGGAAGAGTCTTCTCTCCGGAGATTGCTCCTCCAAGAGCAGTCTTCGGACCCTCAAGTGCTCTTGTGCCTGTCAAGATATCTGTGCGAAGTCCAGTGATTGAAGAAATTGTTACTCCTGAAGTTGTACCCTCTGCTGTTACTGCTGATAAAGGTAAGAGGATCCAAGAAGCGCCCGTCAGGACGAGGGCTCAGACTTTGGTTATCCCCGAGACCACCCAAAAGGAAATGGAGGAGATTTTAAAGATAATTAAGAAGAGCGACTATGATGTTGTAGAGCAGCTGGGGAAAACCCCTTCAAAAATCTCTATGCTGGCTCTATTGCTCTGCTCCGAGGCCCATGCCAAAGCCTTGATCAAATTCCTGAAGACGGCGCACGTGCCTCAAGAAACTTCTGCGGATCAATTTCAAGAGTGTGTAGCCAGCCTTATAGCCGACAATGGTCTTGGCTTCTCTAATGCCGATCTGACGTTTAAGGGAAGAAAGCATAATGATGCGCTGCATGTCTCGGTAGAGTGCAGAGGGACCACTCTTGCTCACGTTCTGGTTGATACTGGTTCATCTTTAAATGTCCTACCAAAGAAAGCATTGGACAGATTGGACTGTGAAGGTTTGACCTTAAAGCCAAGTAATATCATTGTTAGAGCCTTCGAAGGTTCTAAGAGGATGGTTCACGGAGAAGTGGACATCCCAATTAAGGTGGGAATAGAAATTTTCAACTCTACTTTTTATGTGATGGACATCCGTCCTTCATATTCATGCTTGTTGGGAAGGCCATGGATCCACAACGCTGGGGCAATCACTTCTTCTCTACACCAGATGCTCAAATACCCCGTCTAGGGTAAGATCATAACAGTTCATGGTGAGGAGAAGTATATGATAAGTCACCTTAACTCTTTCCGCTACGTGGAGTTAGATGGTGAATTCATAGAAACACCTTTCCAACACTTTGAAGAGGTTTCTCCTGAAATTGTGGTAGCCAAGACAATGATTGATGTGCCCGTCATTACCAAACCTGTGTCCCGGATGTCATCCCTTAAAGATGCAGAGGCTGTAGTCAAGGAAGGAGGAAGCACAATATGGGGTCAACTGCCAGATTTTCCTTACAAGACAGACAAGTTCGGATTAGGTTTCACTGCTGCTAGCCAGAAGGCTGTGCGTTGCTCCCAGGCTGGAGGACCACCCTTAAAGATCACTCATCATGGAGTCCATGCTTTAGAATATGATGATGAAGAAAGCAATTTTGAAGATTGGATATTTCCAACCATTGAAGGGGGACTGAACAACTAGGAGGCGAAAGACTTCGTTTCCATTACTTTCATCAATCACTAATTAATCTTTTGAACATTTCCTGTTTGGTCTGTAATAATTATTAAACAATTCGTACACTCATTTCGCCTTATGCCTTACCCGGGGCATATAGGTCCATTTGTAAGGGTTTTGATTCTTCATTTTCATATGCCATTTTTAATGAATCATGGAAGTTTTCATATATAAACTTTTGTGTTCATTTTCTTTCCTTTTACATTTTATTTTGTTTAAAGGTGGCTATCCTTTATACACACCCACACTCACAAAATGCAGGTACCCATCCACTCCAGATTCCATGGGTAACAATTCTGCTATGGCCTTCAGTGACTCTGAAGATCTGGTCAATCATGCTGAGTACGACGGTGATGAAGACTGTGAAGTGCCTGGGGAGTTGGCTAGACTTTTGCAACAAGAAGAAAGGGCTATCCTGCCCCATGAAGAGTTGTTAGAGACTATCAATTTGGGTACTGCCGAAGACAGAAAAGAGGTTAAAGTGGGTGGCAACCTGAAGCCAAATGTCAAAGAGCATTTAGTTCAGCTGCTGAATGAATATGTTGAGATCTTTGCTTGGTCCTATGGAGACATGTCGGGACTCGACACATATATTATGGTTCACTGTCTCCCTACAAGAGAAGACTGTCCACCAATCAAACAAAAAGTCCGCCGAATAAGGCCCGATATGTCTGAAAAGATCAAAGCTGAAGTGATGAAGGAGTTCAATGCTAGCTTTCTGGATGTTACTTCCTATTCACAATGGGTTGCTAACATTGTGCCAGTGCCTAAGAAGGACGGTAAAGTCAGGATGTGTGTGGACTACAAAGACTTAAACATGGCTAGCCCTAAAGATGATTTCCCACTACCACACATTGACATCTTGGTTAACAACACAACTCAACACAAGGTATTCTCTTTCATGGACGGATTTTCAGGGTACAACCAGATCAAAATGGCCCCCGAAGACATGGAGAAGATTACTTTTGTTACGCAGTGGGGTACCTTCTGCTATAAAGTGATGCCATTCAGACTGAAGAATGTTGGGGCAACCTATCAGCGAGCCATGGTAGATTTGTTTCATGATATGATACATCATAAGATCGAAGTCTACGTAGACGACATGATAGCCCGTTCACAAACAGAAGAAGAACACCTCGACCATCTGCAAAAGCTGTTTGTCAGATTGAAGGAGTATAAGCTCAGACTGAACCCTAGCAAGTGCACTTTCAGAGTCAAGTCTGGTAAACTCTTGGGATTCATCGTCAGCAACAAAGGCATTTAGGTTGATCCTGCTAAAGTCAAAGCTATACGAGAAATTCCTGCCCCCCCCCCCCCCCCCGCACTGAAAAGGAGGTCAGAGGTTTCTTAGGACGCCTAAACTACATTGCAAGGTTCATTTCTCACCTAACATCTACCCGTGAACCAATCTTCAAGTTGTTGAAGAAAGATCATGTGGTTGAATGGAACGATGACTGTCAAGTTGCTTTCGATAAAATCAAGGAGTATTTTCTAGAACCTCCTATCTTGATGCCACCCGTCGAAGGAAGGTCGTTAATCATGTATCTGACTGTTTTGGATAACTCAATAGGGTGCGTACTAGGCCAACATGACGAGTCTGTTCGAAAAGAGCATGCAATTTATTACCTTAGCAAAAAGTTTACCGACTGTGAGACTCGCTACTCACTGCTCGAGAAAACTTGTTGCGCTTTGGTATGGGCTGCTCGCCGACTAAGGCAGTATATGTTGACACATACCACTCTGCTGATTTCTAAAATGGATCCGATCAAGTACATCTTCGAGAAGCCTGCTTTATCCGGAAGAATCGCTAGATGGAAGATGATCCTGACTGAGTATGATATCCAGTACACAACCCAAAAAGCTATAAAGGGGAGTGTACTAGCTGACCATATAGCTCATCAAGCCGTCGAAGATTACCAATCTATGAGGTTCGACTTCCCTGACGAGGACATTATGACATTGGACAACATTGAAGGTAACAGACTGTATGACGGACCTGAACAAGGATCCTGATGGACCCTGTACTTTGATGGTGCTTCAAATGCACTTGGTAACGGTATCAGCGCGGTACTTATTTCTCCAAAAGGTTGCCATACCCCTTTCACTACTAGACCCTGCTTCAGCTGCACCAACAACATGGCCGAGTATGAAGCTTGTATCTTTGGTCTCAAGGTTGCGATTGACCTAGGAATCAAATCTTTGGTTGTATTTGGGGACTCAGCTTTGGTTATCAGTCAAATCAAAGGAGAGTGGGACACTAAACATCCTAATCTTATCCCATACAAAGAACATGTCCTGACATTGTTACCTCATTTCGAGCAGATTACCTTCGGGCACTTCTCGCGAGAAGAAAATCAGCTAGCGGATGCTCTAGCTACAATGTCTTCCATGTTTAAACTCAACTGGGATAATGAGGCTCCCCAAATCATTGTCGAGCGGAGGGACGGACCTGCGCATTGTCATGAGATTAATACCGAAGAAGTAGTGGAACAACCCTGGTTTCATGAAATCAAAAGGTATCTCAAGACTCGAGAATACCCTGAAGGAGATTCAATCAACGACAAAAAGTTATTAAGGAGATTTGCTGCCAAGTTCTTCCTGAGCAATGGTATCCTATATAAGCGCAGCCATGATTGTGTTCTGCTTCGTTGTGTGGACAAGGTTGAAGCTGAGCAGATCATGACTGAACTGCATAGTGGCACATTTGGCACCCATTTGAACGGACATACGATGGCTAAGAAGATTCTAAGGGTAGGCTACTACTGGTCTACTATGGAAGCTGATTGTCATCAATATTCCCGTACTTGTCAAAAATGCCAAGTCTATACTGACAAGGTACATATTCCCCCAGTTCCTCTCAATGTCCTAACAGCTCCTTGGCCATTTGCAATGTGGGGAATCGACATGATTAGAGAGATCAAGCCTACGACATCCAATAGACATCGCTTCATCCTGGTGGCTATTGATTACTTTACCAAATGGGTTGAAGCAGCTTCCTTTGCCTCAGTTACAAAAAATTTGGTTGCCCGCTTCATCAAGCAGAACCTCATATGCCGGTATGGTATCCCCGACAGGATCATCACAGACAATGGTACAAACCTGAATAACACTGTGATCACCACTCTGTGCCAGCAGTTCAAAATTCAACATCACAATTCATCTCCCTATCGGCCAAAGATGAGCGATGTCATTGAAGCTGCGAACAAAAATATCAAGAAGATCATTCAAAAGATGACAGTCACCTACAAGGACTGGCATGAGATGTTACCGTTTGCTCTACACGGATATCGTACCACGACGCGTACTTCATCCGGGGCAACCCCATTTTTTTTGGTATATGGCATGGAAGATGTTTTACCTATGGAGGTTAAGATTACTTCCTTGAGAATTATGAAGGATGTTGGTTTAAGTGAAGACGATTGGATTTAGACCCGGCTTGATCAACTTAACTTGATCGACGAGAAACGACTTACTGCTGTTTGTCATGGTCAGACGTATCAAAAACGGATGATCAAGGCTTTCAACAAGAAAGTCAGATGTCAGGTGTATCAAGTCGGAGATCTTGTAATCAAGTGGATCATCTTGTCACAGAGTGATCCCAGGGGCAAGTGGACTCTTACTTACGAAAGACCATTTGTGATTAAAAACATATTTTCTGGTGGGGCTATGATTCTAACCACCATGGACGGTGACGACCTGCCTCACCTTGCGAACACAGACATAGTCAAAAGATACTACGCATAAACGACCGACAAGTTGAAAACCCGAAAGGGCGACTTGGGCAAAAATGGGCGTCCCGGTGAATCAAAAAACTGAAAGGGCGATTCAGGCAAAAATTAGGGATAAATAAATAAAAAAATCTCTACACCCGGCAAGTTGAAAACCCGAAAGGGCGACTTGGGCAAAAAAGGGTTTCCCGGTGGATCGAAAACCCGAAAGGGCGGTCCAGGCAAAAGTTAGGGAATTAAAGCGTATGACTATGTCTCGTCGGATCACTTTAAAGACAATCTCTTCACGGACAAGATCCAAGCTTCTGATCAATCCAATCATCTGCGAACGAAGCAACGAATGGACAAGATACTCAGAGTTATGAAGGCTATAACAAAATGGGAACCCCATGGGATTGTTACACATAGCCATCTTTATTTGTATAAATTTTTCTCATTTTTATGACAACATTCTCTTACTAGGATGTTTGTCTCCTTTGTACAAAATACTTACACAAAGTTAATACAAAGATACTTCAAAGTGCAGGAATTTGTTTGCCTTTTCTTTCTTTTTACACTTGTGTTTTATTTGAAAACGTCCAATGATTTATTAAATGAGCATATGCATTTGAATACAATCACTACCTACAAATAAAATGAAACGAGAAAGGATAATTACTGATAGGTTGAAAGTATAGGAAAACGTCTTTAGGCTATTCCAGAAGAAGTCCCCTGCAGTATGTCATTCAGATCCTCAACAGAGCTAAAACCTTAAAATACATATCCTCAACGGAGTTAAGTTTCAAAATCGCCATCAGAGCTAAGTTTCTAAACTCCCGATCCCCAGTGGAGCCAGAAGACTTTGAACTACAAATCCCCAGTGAAGATGAAACTTTCTTCCCCAACAGAGTCCAAAAACTTCAACCTCTGAACCACAGTGGAGATCATCCGGTTTCTCCAAATCCTCCAGCAAGTTATCTTAAAACCTGGAAATCAACCAGATAACAGTTAACTTTTGTTCTATCCCCAACCAAGCATAATACCTCAGAAGATTGGCATACTCCTAACCTCCTGATACCCTTAACAGACTGAAGATTCTCATTCTTAAAACTCCATAAGATTGGCATACTCCCAACCTCCTGATACCCTTAACAGACTGAACATTCTCATTCTTAAAACTCCAGAAGATTGGCATACTCCCAACCTCCTGATACCCTTAATAGACTAAAGATTCTCATTCTTAAAACTCCAGAAGATTGGCATACTCCCAACCTCCTGATACCCTTAATAGACTGAAGATTCTCATTCTTAAAACTCCAGAAGATTGGCATACTCCCAACCTCCTGATACCCTTAACAGACTGAAGATTCTCATTCTTAAAACTCCAGAAGATTGGCATACACCCAACCTCCTGACCCAAACGCCTTAATGAAGATTCTCATTCTTGCTTCCTTGATAGATTGGCATACAACCCAAGCTTTTGAAAACTCTCCAACAGGGTTTTAATTCCCCAATAGAGATCGTCAGAGTTTTCCTTATTCCCCAGGAAAGTCATGAAGGATTCTCATATCCCCGCAAAAGTTGTCAAAGCTCTTGTTAATCCCCACAAGTCACCAAGGATTTTCAATCCCCATAAGTAGTCCAAATAATTTCTCAGTCTCAACAATAAAAGGTTTTGAATCCCCAGCAGCAGTCAAGGGTTTTATTTTCTCTGGCAGCGGTCAAAGATTTCATTATCTCTGGCTATCAAAGATTTATTTTCCTCAGCAAGACAGCTAATCAGCTCACATGCGCATCCATTACATCCATAAATCATAAACATTGATAGAACACATTTTTATTGCGTCATACATATCATGCAACATAACTTTGTGTTTAGCTAACATTTTACCCTTTTCAGGATAAGATTAAAAGCGACCTTTAACAAATATTCAAAGATTTCAGATACAATATGGATACACCCCAGACACGGCGGTCATTTTACTACTCATTCAGACTCCATCAATCAGATACAAACTAGATACGCTCCAGACACGGGCCATTCTATTTCTCATTTAGATTCAACTATCAACTTCAAGTTCAGATATGTTCCAGATACGGATACCATTATGATAATCATTCTCCTGATTTTCAACAAACAAGTCTTGGATGGCATCTTTTAAGCCCATCTCCCGCAAGATTCTACCATCTCCAAATGGTATCTTTAAGCCCATTCCCTCAGTTACATTTTGACGGAGTGCAAATTTACAGGCACTCTAGTGTCCAATCATCTCTTACCTTCGAGTCACGAAAGGCAAACTCGCCAATCTAACTCTTTAGGTTCAAGAAGATTGAACAGGGGCAACTGTTGTACCCCAAAATTTTCCCTCTCATTTTATCAAGATTTTTCATCACAAGACTCTTTGAACTCAAGATCAAGCTAGGGTTTACTCTGCTCAAGACATCTCCTTGCACTGTTGACCTAAATTAGGGTTTGAGTTTGCACAGGGATTTTTGGACTTTTAATGCTCAAAGTGACTTCCATACTTCATGTGGGACTTACAAGATTACCTCTACCAAGTTTCAAGCCTTGAATCAAATTTTTGCCCAATCAATTGGACAGTTGACCTAGAAATTAGTTGTACTAGAGAAAAAGTCAACTGTGGCCAATTTACAGTCAAACGTCATAAATTTTGACCCAAATCAACATTATAGACTCATATGAACCATTTGATCAAGTTTGGAATACAACTCCTCAAGAAATTTGATCAGATCATCAAAAGGGCAAAATGGTCATTTTTAGGGTTTTGACTGCACAAGGGCTATTTCTGATTTTTCACCTAGCCAATGACAAATTGGTTTCAAGCATGGACTCAAGGACTCAATGGAATCATCTTGACCTATTCATAAAGCTCAAAATACCTCAATTGCATTGGATTGACAGATGAATTTTTCAGTCAACTAATCAAATTTGACTGTACACTAAAAAAGTCAAACTTTGACTTTTTGGTCAAAATCAAGTGCCAAAGGGTTATTTTTCATCAAGATGTGTCAAAACATGAAACTTGTTCATCAAGAAACCCAATTTTGCAAATTAGGGTTTAAGATTGAAAATTTTCATAACTTAGAATTTTTCTAAGTTATGAAATTTTCTTAATTTTTCCTAACTTTGCCCAACATTTTCACCATGATGCAATTGGATTCAAACAAAACTTCCAACATTAAAGTTGTAGTCCTCCACAAATACTACAACTTTGATTCACAAAGTTTTCCCAAAAGAAGTTTGGATCTCAAGTTATGATTTTTGGAACAAGGGTCCATGAAACTTTTAACTTAGTGAAATTTTGCCCTAGTTTAGGCAGGATTTTGATCTATCTTCATGGTCATTTTTCACATAGTTCCACTTGGAATCTCAAATTTCATTTCAAAGATGGAATATAGAGCATGTTGCAAGCTTTCTAAAATGTCCATGAACTCTCCAAAATCACTTGTGGTTAGGTAGAATCGAAGGCTTGAAGTTGGCAAAAACTCACTTTTTATCCATGGCATGTTCATATTGATACAAGTTGCAAATTCAAATCAGCTTGCCTTGCACTAGATTACAGGCCTCAAAACCATTCCACACTCAATAATTTAATTCAAATCCATTGGTCTAAGGTTTTGTTTTGGTCATTAGAGCATTGCACACAAGATTAATCCCTAAATGGTAAAAGGTACATTACCATTTTTGCCAAAGTATGCTTTATGTCAAAACCACATCTCTTCGTCCATGAACAAGATTTTGTGCAGCAAATCATATCCACCAATTTTAGGGGCCAAGATCACAAGGGACAGGCTGATGGATAGCCTGTACAGGCTTGTATTACATCATTGCTCATTTTTGCTTCATATACAAGAAAGATACCAAATACATGAAAACGGGAACATCTGTGAAAACCAACTTGTGCAAACATTTGGAACAACTTTCTCACATCCCTTTGAGCCAGAAACATGACCCTTTGAGCCTTCAAACCTCCCATAGCACAAAATCATCTTTATTTGACAAAACAGGGCACTCCCTGCAGTTTGATTTCCACAACTCAAATCCCTCGTGCGTTTTGTCTCAAATTGGTTCAAACACCTTCCATAAAACATCTTCAAGTTATCCCAACCCTTAAACACTAACTGTAACTCCATTTACAAGGTTTGCCATTTTTGATTTCAGCTTGTGCAGGTTGAGTTTTGTAGGCTTGTTCAAGCACATCCAAGGCAAGCTAGGCATTGGAGAAGGTCAGGGGAAGTTCAAGCAAGCTCCCAAACATCTCAGGCCTCATTAAAAAGCTCCACATTGTCAGACACGATCTCAACTGAAACAGGTTTTTGTCAACTTCCTATCTCTCTATTTAGGAACAATTAGGCTTAGGTTTATGAATAACAAATGTAGTATTCATAGCCATGAAGTTGTACATATGCTCAGTTTTCATTTTAGTTAAGCATGCTAAGAGAATTTGGTCCATGAACTTCCTGAAAAAAATAGGTTAAGATTTAGGGCCAGAGAAATTCTCTCTGGTCTTTGAGAGTTAGGACAAGTTTTTTATATGGTTGAATTCGTCTTGGAAAACCCTACAACTTTGATGTTATGTGTTTTTGCATTAGAGCTCGTATGCAGGTTGTACATGTTTGATACAGGGCGCGCGAAATTTTGAAGAGAGGTTGAAGATGAAGTCTGGCTTGGGCTGGGCTTTGGTTCTTTCACTATTTTCACCCCTCTTTTGTTGAATACACCCCCTGGCCCATTTTCTTCATATTTTTATGTTTTGTTATTTTATTTCTGATTCTATTTTATCATTTCCAAACATAAAAAATACTAAAATATTTTTTTTATAAATTGTCACATTTATTTTTGTATTTTATTTTAATTTTTCTAAACATAAAAGTAATTTAATGAACATATACCTTTATTTTATTTTAATGAGAACTTAAAAATAAAACATTAAAAATTATACTTTTATTTTTTTTATTATTATTTATACTTAAATAATACTTTGTTCTAAATATATTTTTGTCTTGAATATATTTTATTTTTATTGTACATATTTAATATATATATATATATATATATATATATATATATATATATATATATATATATATATATATATATATATATTAAATATGTACAATAAAAATAAAATATATTCAAGACAAAAATATATTATATATATATAGATATATATATATATATCTACATATATATATATACACATATATATCTATATATATATATATATGTATATATATGTATATATATATATATATATATATATATATATATATATATATATATATATATATATATATATATATATATATATATATATATATACACATATATATCTATATATATATATATATATATGTATATATATGTATATATATATATATATATATATATATATATATATATATATATATATATATATATATATATATGTATATATATGTATATATATATATATATATATATATATATATATATATATATATATATAT